>CM075870.1:14828470-15420705 GCA_038021265.1 Cyprinella venusta | reverse complement strand
TACCTGGGTGCAAAAATTTAGGCTCTAGACCCTTCCTGAGATATTGAAACTTAAAGTTTTGACCAGAAAAAAAAATGACAGTGTTACCCCTTATGTTTTTTTTCGGGGGTGAAAAATTAAGTTTCTCCAATCTTCTCAAAACTCTGGATTCTGATAGAGGGCCACGGGACATGGACCTGGGTGCAAAAATTGAGGCTCTAGACCCTTCCAGAGCTGAGATATTGAAACTTAAAGTTTTGACCAGAAAAAAAAATGACAGTGTTACCCCTTATGTTTTTTTTTCGGGGGGTGAAAAATTAAGTTTCTCCAATCTTCTCAAAACTCTGGATTCTGATAGAGGGCCACGAGACATGGACCTGGGTGCAAAAATTTAGGCTCTAGACCCTTCCAGAGCTGAGATATTGAAACTTAAAGTTTTGACCAGAAAAAAAAAATGACAGTGTTACCCCTTATGTTTTTTTTTCGGGGGGTGAAAAATTAAGTTTCTCCAATCTTCTCAAAACTCTGGATTCTGATAGAGGGCCACGAGACATGGACCTGGGTGCAAAAATTGAGGCTCTAGACCCTTCCAGAGCTGAGATATTGAAACTTAAAGTTTTGACCAGAAAAAAAAAATGACAGTGTTACCCCTTATGTTTTTTTTTCGGGGGGTGAAAAATTAAGTTTTCTCCAATCTTCTCAAAACTCTGGATTCTGATAGAGGGCCACGAGACATGGACCTGGGTGCAAAAATTTAGGCTCTAGACCCTTCCAGAGCTGAGATATTGAAACTTAAAGTTTTGACCAGAAAAAAAAATGACAGTGTTACCCCTTATGTTTTTTTTTCGGGGGGTGAAAAATTAAGTTTCTCCAATCTTCTCAAAACTCTGGATTCTGATAGAGGGCCACGAGACATGGACCTGGGTGCAAAAATTGAGGCTCTAGACCCTTCCAGAGCTGAGATATTGAAACTTAAAGTTTTGACCAGAAAAAAAAAATGACAGTGTTACCCCTTATGTTTTTTTTCGGGGGGTGAAAAATTAAGTTTCTCCAATCTTCTCAAAACTCTGGATTCTGATAGAGGGCCACGAGACATGGACCTGGGTGCAAAAATTGAGGCTCTAGACCCTTCCAGAGCTGAGATATTGAAACTTAAAGTTTTGACCAGAAAAAAAAATGACAGTGTTACCCCTTATGTTTTTTTTTCGGGGGGTGAAAAATTAAGTTTCTCCAATCTTCTCAAAACTCTGGATTCTGATAGAGGGCCACGAGACATGGACCTGGGTGCAAAAATTGAGGCTCTAGACCCTTCCAGAGCTGAGATATTGAAACTTAAAGTTTTGACCAGAAAAAAAAAATGACAGTGTTACCCCTTATGTTTTTTTTCGGGGGGTGAAAAATTAAGTTTCTCCAATCTTCTCAAAACTCTGGATTCTGATAGAGGGCCACGAGACATGGACCTGGGTGCAAAAATTGAGGCTCTAGACCCTTCCAGAGCTGAGATATTGAAACTTAAAGTTTTGACCAGAAAAAAAAATGACAGTGTTACCCCTTATGTTTTTTTTTCGGGGGGTGAAAAATTAAGTTTCTCCAATCTTCTCAAAACTCTGGATTCTGATAGAGGGCCACGAGACATGGACCTGGGTGCAAAAATTGAGGCTCTAGACCCTTCCAGAGCTGAGATATTGAAACTTAAAGTTTTGACCAGAAAAAAAAAAATGACAGTGTTACCCCTTATGTTTTTTTTCGGGGGGTGAAAAATTAAGTTTCTCCAATCTTCTCAAAACTCTGGATTCTGATAGAGGGCCACGAGACATGGACCTGGGTGCAAAAATTGAGGCTCTAGACCCTTCCAGAGCTGAGATATTGAAACTTAAAGTTTTGACCAGAAAAAAAAAATGACAGTGTTACCCCTTATGTTTTTTTTCGGGGGGTGAAAAATTAAGTTTCTCCAATCTTCTCAAAACTCTGGATTCTGATAGAGGGCCACGAGACATGGACCTGGGTGCAAAAATTGAGGCTCTAGACCCTTCCAGAGCTGAGATATTGAAACTTAAAGTTTTGACCAGAAAAAAAAAAATGACAGTGTTACCCCTTATGTTTTTTTTCGGGGGGTGAAAAATTAAGTTTCTCCAATCTTCTCAAAACTCTGGATTCTGATAGAGGGCCACGAGACATGGACCTGGGTGCAAAAATTGAGGCTCTAGACCCTTCCAGAGCTGAGATATTGAAACTTAAAGTTTTGACCAGAAAAAAAAAATGACAGTGTTACCCCTTATGTTTTTTTTTCGGGGGGTGAAAAATTAAGTTTCTCCAATCTTCTCAAAACTCTGGATTCTGATAGAGGGCCACGAGACATGGACCTGGGTGCAAAAATTGAGGCTCTAGACCCTTCCAGAGCTGAGATATTGAAACTTAAAGTTTTGACCAGAAAAAAAAAATGACAGTGTTACCCCTTATGTTTTTTTTTCGGGGGGTGAAAAATTAAGTTTCTCCAATCTTCTCAAAACTCTGGATTCTGATAGAGGGCCACGAGACATGGACCTGGGTGCAAAAATTGAGGCTCTAGACCCTTCCAGAGCTGAGATATTGAAACTTAAAGTTTTGACCAGAAAAAAAAAATGACAGTGTTACCCCTTATGTTTTTTTTTCGGGGGGTGAAAAATTAAGTTTCTCCAATCTTCTCAAAACTCTGGATTCTGATAGAGGGCCACGAGACATGGACCTGGGTGCAAAAATTGAGGCTCTAGACCCTTCCAGAGCTGAGATATTGAAACTTAAAGTTTTGACCAGAAAAAAAAAAATGACAGTGTTACCCCTTATGTTTTTTTTCGGGGGGTGAAAAATTAAGTTTCTCCAATCTTCTCAAAACTCTGGATTCTGATAGAGGGCCACGAGACATGGACCTGGGTGCAAAAATTGAGGCTCTAGACCCTTCCAGAGCTGAGATATTGAAACTTAAAGTTTTGACCAGAAAAAAAAATGACAGTGTTACCCCTTATGTTTTTTTTCGGGGGGTGAAAAATTAAGTTTCTCCAATCTTCTCAAAACTCTGGATTCTGATAGAGGGCCACGAGACATGGACCTGGGTGCAAAAATTTAGGCTCTAGACCCTTCCAGAGCTGAGATATTGAAACTTAAAGTTTTGACCAGAAAAAAAAAATGACAGTGTTACCCCTTATGTTTTTTTTTCGGGGGGTGAAAAATTAAGTTTCTCCAATCTTCTCAAAACTCTGGATTCTGATAGAGGGCCACGAGACATGGACCTGGGTGCAAAAATTGAGGCTCTAGACCCTTCCAGAGCTGAGATATTGAAACTTAAAGTTTTGACCAGAAAAAAAAAATGACAGTGTTACCCCTTATGTTTTTTTTTCGGGGGGTGAAAAATTAAGTTTCTCCAATCTTCTCAAAACTCTGGATTCTGATAGAGGGCCACGAGACATGGACCTGGGTGCAAAAATTGAGGCTCTAGACCCTTCCAGAGCTGAGATATTGAAACTTAAAGTTTTGACCAGAAAAAAAAAATGACAGTGTTACCCCTTATGTTTTTTTTTCGGGGGGTGAAAAATTAAGTTTTCTCCAATCTTCTCAAAACTCTGGATTCTGATAGAGGGCCACGAGACATGGACCTGGGTGCAAAAATTTAGGCTCTAGACCCTTCCAGAGCTGAGATATTGAAACTTAAAGTTTTGACCAGAAAAAAAAAAATGACAGTGTTACCCCTTATGTTTTTTTTTCGGGGGGTGAAAAATTAAGTTTCTCCAATCTTCTCAAAACTCTGGATTCTGATAGAGGGCCACGAGACATGGACCTGGGTGCAAAAATTGAGGCTCTAGACCCTTCCAGAGCTGAGATATTGAAACTTAAAGTTTTGACCAGAAAAAAAAAATGACAGTGTTACCCCTTATGTTTTTTTTCGGGGGGTGAAAAATTAAGTTTCTCCAATCTTCTCAAAACTCTGGATTCTGATAGAGGGCCACGAGACATGGACCTGGGTGCAAAAATTGAGGCTCTAGACCCTTCCAGAGCTGAGATATTGAAACTTAAAGTTTTGACCAGAAAAAAAAATGACAGTGTTACCCCTTATGTTTTTTTTTCGGGGGGTGAAAAATTAAGTTTCTCCAATCTTCTCAAAACTCTGGATTCTGATAGAGGGCCACGAGACATGGACCTGGGTGCAAAAATTTAGGCTCTAGACCCTTCCAGAGCTGAGATATTGAAACTTAAAGTTTTGACCAGAAAAAAAAAATGACAGTGTTACCCCTTATGTTTTTTTTTCGGGGGGTGAAAAATTAAGTTTCTCCAATCTTCTCAAAACTCTGGATTCTGATAGAGGGCCACGAGACATGGACCTGGGTGCAAAAATTGAGGCTCTAGACCCTTCCAGAGCTGAGATATTGAAACTTAAAGTTTTGACCAGAAAAAAAAAATGACAGTGTTACCCCTTATGTTTTTTTTTCGGGGGGTGAAAAATTAAGTTTCTCCAATCTTCTCAAAACTCTGGATTCTGATAGAGGGCCACGAGACATGGACCTGGGTGCAAAAATTGAGGCTCTAGACCCTTCCAGAGCTGAGATATTGAAACTTAAAGTTTTGACCAGAAAAAAAAAATGACAGTGTTACCCCTTATGTTTTTTTTCGGGGGGTGAAAAATTAAGTTTCTCCAATCTTCTCAAAACTCTGGATTCTGATAGAGGGCCACGAGACATGGACCTGGGTGCAAAAATTGAGGCTCTAGACCCTTCCAGAGCTGAGATATTGAAACTTAAAGTTTTGACCAGAAAAAAAAAATGACAGTGTTACCCCTTATGTTTTTTTTCGGGGGGTGAAAAATTAAGTTTCTCCAATCTTCTCACAACTCTGGATTCTGATAGAGGGCCACGAGACATGGACCTGGGTGCAAAAATTGAGGCTCTAGACCCTTCCAGAGCTGAGATATTGAAACTTAAAGTTTTGACAAGAAAAAAAAAATGACAGTGTTACCCCTTATGTTTTTTTTTCGGGGGGTGAAAAATTAAGTTTCTCCAATCTTCTCAAAACTCTGGATTCTGATAGAGGGCCACGAGACATGGACCTGGGTGCAAAAATTTAGGCTCTAGACCCTTCCAGAGCTGAGATATTGAAACTTAAAGTTTTGACCAGAAAAAAAAATGACAGTGTTACCCCTTATGTTTTTTTTCGGGGGGTGAAAAATTAAGTTTCTCCAATCTTCTCAAAACTCTGGATTCTGATAGAGGGCCACGGGACATGGACCTGGGTGCAAAAATTGAGGCTCTAGACCCTTCCAGAGCTGAGATATTGAAACTTAAAGTTTTGACCAGAAAAAAAAAATGACAGTGTTACCCCTTATGTTTTTTTTTCGGGGGGTGAAAAATTAAGTTTCTCCAATCTTCTCAAAACTCTGGATTCTGATAGAGGGCCACGAGACATGGACCTGGGTGCAAAAATTGAGGCTCTAGACCCTTCCAGAGCTGAGATATTGAAACTTAAAGTTTTGACCAGAAAAAAAAAATGACAGTGTTACCCCTTATGTTTTTTTTTCGGGGGGTGAAAAATTAAGTTTCTCCAATCTTCTCAAAACTCTGGATTCTGATAGAGGGCCACGAGACATGGACCTGGGTGCAAAAATTGAGGCTCTAGACCCTTCCAGAGCTGAGATATTGAAACTTAAAGTTTTGACCAGAAAAAAAAAATGACAGTGTTACCCCTTATGTTTTTTTTCGGGGGGTGAAAAATTAAGTTTCTCCAATCTTCTCACAACTCTGGATTCTGATAGAGGGCCACGAGACATGGACCTGGGTGCAAAAATTGAGGCTCTAGACCCTTCCAGAGCTGAGATATTGAAACTTAAAGTTTTGACAAGAAAAAAAAAAATGACAGTGTTACCCCTTATGTTTTTTTTTCGGGGAGTGAAAAATTAAGTTTCTCCAATCTTCTCAAAACTCTGGATTCTGATAGAGGGCCACGAGACATGGACCTGGGTGCAAAAATTTAGGCTCTAGACCCTTCCAGAGCTGAGATATTGAAACTTAAAGTTTTGACCAGAAAAAAAAAATGACAGTGTTACCCCTTATGTTTTTTTTCGGGGGGTGAAAAATTAAGTTTCTCCAATCTTCTCAAAACTCTGGATTCTGATAGAGGGCCACGGGACATGGACCTGGGTGCAAAAATTGAGGCTCTAGACCCTTCCAGAGCTGAGATATTGAAACTTAAAGTTTTGACCAGAAAAAAAAATGACAGTGTTACCCCTTATGTTTTTTTTTCGGGGGGTGAAAAATTAAGTTTCTCCAATCTTCTAAAAACTCTGGATTCTGATAGAGGGCCACGAGACATGGACCTGGGTGCAAAAATTTAGGCTCTAGACCCTTCCAGAGCTGAGATATTGAAACTTAAAGTTTTGACCAGAAAAAAAAAATGACAGTGTTACCCCTTATGTTTTTTTTTCGGGGGGTGAAAAATTAAGTTTCTCCAATCTTCTCAAAACTCTGGATTCTGATAGAGGGCCACGAGACATGGACCTGGGTGCAAAAATTGAGGCTCTAGACCCTTCCAGAGCTGAGATATTGAAACTTAAAGTTTTGACCAGAAAAAAAAATGACAGTGTTACCCCTTATGTTTTTTTTTTCGGGGGGTGAAAAATTAAGTTTTTCCAATCTTCTCAAAACTCTGGATTCTGATAGAGGGCCACGAGACATGGACCTGGGTGCAAAAATTTAGGCTCTAGACCCTTCCAGAGCTGAGATATTGAAACTTAAAGTTTTGACCAGAAAAAAAAATGACAGTGTTACCCCTTATGTTTTTTTTTCGGGGGGTGAAAAATTAAGTTTCTCCAATCTTCTCAAAACTCTGGATTCTGATAGAGGGCCACGAGACATGGACCTGGGTGCAAAAATTGAGGCTCTAGACCCTTCCAGAGCTGAGATATTGAAACTTAAAGTTTTGACCAGAAAAAAAAAATGACAGTGTTACCCCTTATGTTTTTTTTTCGGGGGGTGAAAAATTAAGTTTCTCCAATCTTCTCAAAACTCTGGATTCTGATAGAGGGCCACGAGACATGGACCTGGGTGCAAAAATTTAGGCTCTAGACCCTTCCAGAGCTGAGATATTGAAACTTAAAGTTTTGACCAGAAAAAAAAAATGACAGTGTTACCCCTTATGTTTTTTTTTTTCGGGGGGTGAAAAATTAAGTTTCTCCAATCTTCTCAAAACTCTGGATTCTGATAGAGGGCCACGAGACATGGACCTGGGTGCAAAAATTGAGGCTCTAGACCCTTCCAGAGCTGAGATATTGAAACTTAAAGTTTTGACCAGAAAAAAAAAATGACAGTGTTACCCCTTATGTTTTTTTTCGGGGGGTGAAAAATTAAGTTTCTCCAATCTTCTCAAAACTCTGGATTCTGATAGAGGGCCACGAGACATGGACCTGGGTGCAAAAATTGAGGCTCTAGACCCTTCCAGAGCTGAGATATTGAAACTTAAAGTTTTGACCAGAAAAAAAAAATGACAGTGTTACCCCTTATGTTTTTTTTCGGGGGGTGAAAAATTAAGTTTCTCCAATATTCTCAAAACTCTGGATTCTGATAGAGGGCCACGAGACATGGACCTGGGTGCAAAAATTGAGGCTCTAGACCCTTCCAGAGCTGAGATATTGAAACTTAAAGTTTTGACCAGAAAAAAAAAATGACAGTGTTACCCCTTATGTTTTTTTTTCGGGGGGTGAAAAATTAAGTTTTTCCAATCTTCTCAAAACTCTGGATTCTGATAGAGGGCCACGAGACATGGACCTGGGTGCAAAAATTTAGGCTCTAGACCCTTCCAGAGCTGAGATATTGAAACTTAAAGTTTTGACCAGAAAAAAAAAATGACAGTGTTACCCCTTATGTTTTTTTTCGGGGGGTGAAAAATTAAGTTTCTCCAATCTTCTCAAAACTCTGGATTCTGATAGAGGGCCACGAGACATGGACCTGGGTGCAAAAATTTAGGCTCTAGACCCTTCCAGAGCTGAGATATTGAAACTTAAAGTTTTGACCAGAAAAAAAAAATGACAGTGTTACCCCTTATGTTTTTTTTTCGGGGGGTGAAAAATTAAGTTTCTCCAATCTTCTCAAAACTCTGGATTCTGATAGAGGGCCACGAGACATGGACCTGGGTGCAAAAATTTAGGCTCTAGACCCTTCCAGAGCTGAGATATTGAAACTTAAAGTTTTGACCAGAAAAAAAAAAATGACAGTGTTACCCCTTATGTTTTTTTTTTCGGGGGGTGAAAAATTAAGTTTCTCCAATCTTCTCAAAACTCTGGATTCTGATAGAGGGCCACGAGACATGGACCTGGGTGCAAAAATTGAGGCTCTAGACCCTTCCAGAGCTGAGATATTGAAACTTAAAGTTTTGACCAGAAAAAAAAAATGACAGTGTTACCCCTTATGTTTTTTTTTTCGGGGGGTGAAAAATTAAGTTTTTCCAATCTTCTCAAAACTCTGGATTCTGATAGAGGGCCACGAGACATGGACCTGGGTGCAAAAATTTAGGCTCTAGACCCTTCCAGAGCTGAGATATTGAAACTTAAAGTTTTGACCAGAAAAAAAAAATGACAGTGTTACCCCTTATGTTTTTTTTTCGGGGGGTGAAAAATTAAGTTTCTCCAATCTTCTCAAAACTCTGGATTCTGATAGAGGGCCACGAGACATGGACCTGGGTGCAAAAATTGAGGCTCTAGACCCTTCCAGAGCTGAGATGTTGAAACTTAAAGTTTTGACCAGAAAAAAAAATGACAGTGTTACCCCTTATGTTTTTTTTCGGGGGGTGAAAAATTAAGTTTCTCCAATCTTCTCAAAACTCTGGATTCTGATAGAGGGCCACGAGACATGGACCTGGGTGCAAAAATTGAGGCTCTAGACCCTTCCAGAGCTGAGATATTGAAACTTAAAGTTTTGACCAGAAAAAAAAAATGACAGTGTTACCCCTTATGTTTTTTTTTCGGGGGGTGAAAAATTAAGTTTCTCCAATCTTCTCAAAACTCTGGATTCTGATAGAGGGCCACGAGACATGGACCTGGGTGCAAAAATTGAGGCTCTAGACCCTTCCAGAGCTGAGATATTGAAACTTAAAGTTTTGACCAGAAAAAAAAAAATGACAGTGTTACCCCTTATGTTTTTTTTCGGGGGGTGAAAAATTAAGTTTCTCCAATCTTCTCAAAACTCTGGATTCTGATAGAGGGCCACGAGACATGGACCTGGGTGCAAAAATTGAGGCTCTAGACCCTTCCAGAGCTGAGATATTGAAACTTAAAGTTTTGACCAGAAAAAAAAATGACAGTGTTACCCCTTATGTTTTTTTTTCGGGGGGTGAAAAATTAAGTTTCTCCAATCTTCTCAAAACTCTGGATTCTGATAGAGGGCCACGAGACATGGACCTGGGTGCAAAAATTGAGGCTCTAGACCCTTCCAGAGCTGAGATATTGAAACTTAAAGTTTTGACCAGAAAAAAAAAAAATGACAGTGTTACCCCTTATGTTTTTTTTCGGGGGGTGAAAAATTAAGTTTCTCCAATCTTCTCAAAACTCTGGATTCTGATAGAGGGCCACGAGACATGGACCTGGGTGCAAAAATTGAGGCTCTAGACCCTTCCAGAGCTGAGATATTGAAACTTAAAGTTTTGACCAGAAAAAAAAAATGACAGTGTTACCCCTTATGTTTTTTTTCGGGGGGTGAAAAATTAAGTTTCTCCAATCTTCTCAAAACTCTGGATTCTGATAGAGGGCCACGAGACATGGACCTGGGTGCAAAAATTGAGGCTCTAGACCCTTCCAGAGCTGAGATATTGAAACTTAAAGTTTTGACCAGAAAAAAAAAATGACAGTGTTACCCCTTATGTTTTTTTTCGGGGGGTGAAAAATTAAGTTTCTCCAATCTTCTCAAAACTCTGGATTCTGATAGAGGGCCACGAGACATGGACCTGGGTGCAAAAATTGAGGCTCTAGACCCTTCCAGAGCTGAGATATTGAAACTTAAAGTTTTGACCAGAAAAAAAAAATGACAGTGTTACCCCTTATGTTTTTTTTCGGGGGGTGAAAAATTAAGTTTCTCCAATCTTCTCAAAACTCTGGATTCTGATAGAGGGCCACGAGACATGGACCTGGGTGCAAAAATTGAGGCTCTAGACCCTTCCAGAGCTGAGATATTGAAACTTAAAGTTTTGACCAGAAAAAAAAATGACAGTGTTACCCCTTATGTTTTTTTTTCGGGGGGTGAAAAATTAAGTTTCTCCAATCTTCTCAAAACTCTGGATTCTGATAGAGGGCCACGAGACATGGACCTGGGTGCAAAAATTGAGGCTCTAGACCCTTCCAGAGCTGAGATATTGAAACTTAAAGTTTTGACCAGAAAAAAAAAATGACAGTGTTACCCCTTATGTTTTTTTTTCGGGGGGTGAAAAATTAAGTTTTTCCAATCTTCTCAAAACTCTGGATTCTGATAGAGGGCCACGAGACATGGACCTGGGTGCAAAAATTTAGGCTCTAGACCCTTCCAGAGCTGAGATATTGAAACTTAAAGTTTTGACCAGAAAAAAAAAATGACAGTGTTACCCCTTATGTTTTTTTTTCGGGGGGTGAAAAATTAAGTTTCTCCAATCTTCTCAAAACTCTGGATTCTGATAGAGGGCCACGAGACATGGACCTGGGTGCAAAAATTGAGGCTCTAGACCCTTCCAGAGCTGAGATATTGAAACTTAAAGTTTTGACCAGAAAAAAAAAAAATGACAGTGTTACCCCTTATGTTTTTTTTCGGGGGGTGAAAAATTAAGTTTCTCCAATCTTCTCAAAACTCTGGATTCTGATAGAGGGCCACGAGACATGGACCTGGGTGCAAAAATTGAGGCTCTAGACCCTTCCAGAGCTGAGATATTGAAACTTAAAGTTTTGACCAGAAAAAAAAATGACAGTGTTACCCCTTATGTTTTTTTTTCGGGGGGTGAAAAATTAAGTTTCTCCAATCTTCTCAAAACTCTGGATTCTGATAGAGGGCCACGAGACATGGACCTGGGTGCAAAAATTTAGGCTCTAGACCCTTCCAGAGCTGAGATATTGAAACTTAAAGTTTTGACCAGAAAAAAAAAATGACAGTGTTACCCCTTATGTTTTTTTTTTCGGGGGGTGAAAAATTAAGTTTCTCCAATCTTCTCAAAACTCTGGATTCTGATAGAGGGCCACGAGACATGGACCTGGGTGCAAAAATTGAGGCTCTAGACCCTTCCAGAGCTGAGATATTGAAACTTAAAGTTTTGACCAGAAAAAAAAAATGACAGTGTTACCCCTTATGTTTTTTTTTCGGGGGGTGAAAAATTAAGTTTCTCCAATCTTCTCAAAACTCTGGATTCTGATAGAGGGCCACGAGACATGGACCTGGGTGCAAAAATTGAGGCTCTAGACCCTTCCAGAGCTGAGATATTGAAACTTAAAGTTTTGACCAGAAAAAAAAAAATGACAGTGTTACCCCTTATGTTTTTTTTCGGGGGGTGAAAAATTAAGTTTCTCCAATCTTCTCAAAACTCTGGATTCTGATAGAGGGCCACGAGACATGGACCTGGGTGCAAAAATTGAGGCTCTAGACCCTTCCAGAGCTGAGATATTGAAACTTAAAGTTTTGACCAGAAAAAAAAAAATGACAGTGTTACCCCTTATGTTTTTTTTTCGGGGGGTGAAAAATTAAGTTTCTCCAATCTTCTCAAAACTCTGGATTCTGATAGAGGGCCACGAGACATGGACCTGGGTGCAAAAATTGAGGCTCTAGACCCTTCCAGAGCTGAGATATTGAAACTTAAAGTTTTGACCAGAAAAAAAAAATGACAGTGTTACCCCTTATGTTTTTTTTCGGGGGGTGAAAAATTAAGTTTCTCCAATCTTCTCACAACTCTGGATTCTGATAGAGGGCCACTAGACATGGACCTGGGTGCAAAAATTGAGGCTCTAGACCCTTCCAGAGCTGAGATATTGAAACTTAAAGTTTTGACCAGAAAAAAAAAATGACAGTGTTACCCCTTATGTTTTTTTTCGGGGGGTGAAAAATTAAGTTTCTCCAATCTTCTCAAAACTCTGGATTCTGATAGAGGGCCACGAGACATGGACCTGGGTGCAAAAATTGAGGCTCTAGACCCTTCCAGAGCTGAGATATTGAAACTTAAAGTTTTGACCAGAAAAAAAAATGACAGTGTTACCCCTTATGTTTTTTTTCGGGGGGTGAAAAATTAAGTTTCTCCAATCTTCTCAAAACTCTGGATTCTGATAGAGGGCCACGAGACATGGACCTGGGTGCAAAAATTGAGGCTCTAGACCCTTCCAGAGCTGAGATATTGAAACTTAAAGTTTTGACCAGAAAAAAAAATGACAGTGTTACCCCTTATGTTTTTTTTCGGGGGGTGAAAAATTAAGTTTCTCCAATCTTCTCAAAACTCTGGATTCTGATAGAGGGCCACGAGACATGGACCTGGGTGCAAAAATTGAGGCTCTAGACCCTTCCAGAGCTGAGATATTGAAACTTAAAGTTTTGACCAGAAAAAAAAATGACAGTGTTACCCCTTATGTTTTTTTTCGGGGGGTGAAAAATTAAGTTTCTCCAATCTTCTCAAAACTCTGGATTCTGATAGAGGGCCACGAGACATGGACCTGGGTGCAAAAATTGAGGCTCTAGACCCTTCCAGAGCTGAGATATTGAAACTTAAAGTTTTGACTAGAAAAAAAAATGACAGTGTTACCCCTTATGTTTTTTTTTCGGGGGGTGAAAAATTAAGTTTCTCCAATCTTCTCAAAACTCTGGATTCTGATAGAGGGCCACGAGACATGGACCTGGGTGCAAAAATTGAGGCTCTAGACCCTTCCAGAGCTGAGATATTGAAACTTAAAGTTTTGACCAGAAAAAAAAATGACAGTGTTACCCCTTATGTTTTTTTTCGGGGGGTGAAAAATTAAGTTTCTCCAATCTTCTCAAAACTCTGGATTCTGATAGAGGGCCACGAGACATGGACCTGGGTGCAAAAATTGAGGCTCTAGACCCTTCCAGAGCTGAGATATTGAAACTTAAAGTTTTGACCAGAAAAAAAAATGACAGTGTTACCCCTTATGTTTTTTTTCGGGGGGTGAAAAATTAAGTTTCTCCAATCTTCTCAAAACTCTGGATTCTGATAGAGGGCCACGAGACATGGACCTGGGTGCAAAAATTGAGGCTCTAGACCCTTCCAGAGCTGAGATATTGAAACTTAAAGTTTTGACCAGAAAAAAAAAATGACAGTGTTACCCCTTATGTTTTTTTTCGGGGGGTGAAAAATTAAGTTTCTCCAATCTTCTCAAAACTCTGGATTCTG
Organism: Cyprinella venusta; assembly: GCA_038021265.1. Lineage (NCBI taxonomy): Eukaryota > Metazoa > Chordata > Actinopteri > Cypriniformes > Leuciscidae > Cyprinella > Cyprinella venusta. The sequence goes on along the minus strand of CM075870.1, from coordinate 15,407,370 downwards.
ATAGAGGGCCACGAGACATGGACCTGGGTGCAAAAATTGAGGCTCTAGACCCTTCCAGAGCTGAGATATTTAAACTTAAAGTTTTGACCAGAAAAAAAAATGACAGTGTTACCCCTTATGTTTTTTTTCGGGGGGTGAAAAATTAAGTTTCTCCAATCTTCTCAAAACTCTGGATTCTGATAGAGGGCCACGAGACATGGACCTGGGTGCAAAAATTGAGGCTCTAGACCCTTCCAGAGCTGAGATATTGAAACTTAAAGTTTTGACCAGAAAAAAAAATGACAGTGTTACCCCTTATGTTTTTTTTCGGGGGGTGAAAAATTAAGTTTCTCCAATCTTCTCAAAACTCTGGATTCTGATAGAGGGCCACGAGACATGGACCTGGGTGCAAAAATTGAGGCTCTAGACCCTTCCAGAGCTGAGATATTGAAACTTAAAGTTTTGACCAGAAAAAAAAAATGACAGTGTTACCCCTTATGTTTTTTTTCGGGGGGTGAAAAATTAAGTTTCTCCAATCTTCTCAAAACTCTGGATTCTGATAGAGGGCCACGAGACATGGACCTGGGTGCAAAAATTTAGGCTCTAGACCCTTCCAGAGCTGAGATATTGAAACTTAAAGTTTTGACCAGAAAAAAAAATGACAGTGTTACCCCTTATGTTTTTTTTCGGGGGGTGAAAAATTAAGTTTCTCCAATCTTCTCAAAACTCTGGATTCTGATAGAGGGCCACGAGACATGGACCTGGGTGCAAAAATTGAGGCTCTAGACCCTTCCAGAGCTGAGATATTGAAACTTAAAGTTTTGACCAGAAAAAAAAAATGACAGTGTTACCCCTTATGTTTTTTTTCGGGGGGTGAAAAATTAAGTTTCTCCAATCTTCTCAAAACTCTGGATTCTGATAGAGGGCCACGAGACATGGACCTGGGTGCAAAAATTGAGGCTCTAGACCCTTCCAGAGCTGAGATATTGAAACTTAAAGTTTTGACCAGAAAAAAAAATGACAGTGTTACCCCTTATGTTTTTTTTCGGGGGGTGAAAAATTAAGTTTCTCCAATCTTCTCAAAACTCTGGATTCTGATAGGGCCACGAGACATGGACCTGGGTGCAAAAATTGAGGCTCTAGACCCTTCCAGAGCTGAGATATTGAAACTTAAAGTTTTGACCAGAAAAAAAAATGACAGTGTTACCCCTTATGTTTTTTTTTCGGGGGGTGAAAAATTAAGTTTCTCCAATCTTCTCAAAACTCTGGATTCTGACAGAGGGCCACGAGACATGGACCTGGGTGCAAAAATTGAGGCTCTAGACCCTTCCAGAGCTGAGATATTGAAACTTAAAGTTTTGACCAGAAAAAAAAAATGACAGTGTTACCCCTTATGTTTTTTTTCGGGGGGTGAAAAATTAAGTTTCTCCAATCTTCTCAAAACTCTGGATTCCGATAGAGGGCCACGAGACATGGACCTGGGTGCAAAAATTGAGGCTCTAGACCCTTCCAGAGCTGAGATATTGAAACTTAAAGTTTTGACCAGAAAAAAAAATGACAGTGTTACCCCTTATGTTTTTTTTCGGGGGGTGAAAAATTAAGTTTCTCCAATCTTCTCAAAACTCTGGATTCTGATAGAGGGCCACGAGACATGGACCTGGGTGCAAAAATTGAGGCTCTAGACCCTTCCAGAGCTGAGATATTGAAACTTAAAGTTTTGACTAGAAAAAAAAATGACAGTGTTACCCCTTATGTTTTTTTTCGGGGGGTGAAAAATTAAGTTTCTCCAATCTTCTCAAAACTCTGGATTCTGATAGAGGGCCACGAGACATGGACCTGGGTGCAAAAATTGAGGCTCTAGACCCTTCCAGAGCTGAGATATTGAAACTTAAAGTTTTGACCAGAAAAAAAAATGACAGTGTTACCCCTTATGTTTTTTTTCGGGGGGTGAAAAATTAAGTTTCTCCAATCTTCTCAAAACTCTGGATTCTGATAGAGGGCCACGAGACATGGACCTGGGTGCAAAAATTGAGGCTCTAGACCCTTCCAGAGCTGAGATATTGAAACTTAAAGTTTTGACCAGAAAAAAAAATGACAGTGTTACCCCTTATGTTTTTTTTCGGGGGGTGAAAAATTAAGTTTCTCCAATCTTCTCAAAACTCTGGATTCTGATAGAGGGCCACGAGACATGGACCTGGGTGCAAAAATTGAGGCTCTAGACCCTTCCAGAGCTGAGATATTGAAACTTAAAGTTTTGACCAGAAAAAAAAAATGACAGTGTTACCCCTTATGTTTTTTTTCGGGGGGTGAAAAATTAAGTTTCTCCAATCTTCTCAAAACTCTGGATTCTGATAGAGGGCCACGAGACATGGACCTGGGTGCAAAAATTGAGGCTCTAGACCCTTCCAGAGCTGAGATATTGAAACTTAAAGTTTTGACCAGAAAAAAAAAATGACAGTGTTACCCCTTATGTTTTTTTTCGGGGGGTGAAAAATTAAGTTTCTCCAATCTTCTCAAAACTCTGGATTCTGATAGAGGGCCACGAGACATGGACCTGGGTGCAAAAATTGAGGCTCTAGACCCTTCCAGAGCTGAGATATTGAAACTTAAAGTTTTGACCAGAAAAAAAAATGACAGTGTTACCCCTTATGTTTTTTTTCGGGGGGTGAAAAATTAAGTTTCTCCAATCTTCTCAAAACTCTGGATTCTGATAGAGGGCCACGAGACATGGACCTGGGTGCAAAAATTGAGGCTCTAGACCCTTCCAGAGCTGAGATATTGAAACTTAAAGTTTTGACCAGAAAAAAAAAATGACAGTGTTACCCCTTATGTTTTTTTTCGGGGGGTGAAAAATTAAGTTTCTCCAATCTTCTCAAAACTCTGGATTCTGATAGAGGGCCACGAGACATGGACCTGGGTGCAAAAATTGAGGCTCTAGACCCTTCCAGAGCTGAGATATTGAAACTTAAAGTTTTGACCAGAAAAAAAAATGACAGTGTTACCCCTTATGTTTTTTTTCGGGGGGTGAAAAATTAAGTTTCTCCAATCTTCTCAAAACTCTGGATTCTGATAGAGGGCCACGAGACATGGACCTGGGTGCAAAAATTGAGGCTCTAGACCCTTCCAGAGCTGAGATATTGAAACTTAAAGTTTTGACCAAAACTGGGTGCAAAAATTGAGGCTCTAGACCCTTCCAGAGCTGAGATATTGAAACTTAAAGTTTTGACCAGAAAAAAAAAATGACAGTGTTACCCCTTATGTTTTTTTTCGGGGGGTGAAAAATTAAGTTTCTCCAATCTTCTCAAAACTCTGGATTCTGATAGAGGGCCACGAGACATGGACCTGGGTGCAAAAATTGAGGCTCTAGACCCTTCCAGAGCTGAGATATTGAAACTTAAAGTTTTGACCAGAAAAAAAAATGACAGTGTTACCCCTTATGTTTTTTTTCGGGGGGTGAAAAATTAAGTTTCTCCAATCTTCTCAAAACTCTGGATTCTGATAGAGGGCCACGAGACATGGACCTGGGTGCAAAAATTGAGGCTCTAGACCCTTCCAGAGCTGAGATATTGAAACTTAAAGTTTTGACCAGAAAAAAAAAATGACAGTGTTACCCCTTATGTTTTTTTTCGGGGGGTGAAAAATTAAGTTTCTCCAATCTTCTCAAAACTCTGGATTCTGATAGAGGGCCACGAGACATGGACCTGGGTGCAAAAATTGAGGCTCTAGACCCTTCCAGAGCTGAGATATTGAAACTTAAAGTTTTGACCAGAAAAAAAAATGACAGTGTTACCCCTTATGTTTTTTTTCGGGGGGTGAAAAATTAAGTTTCTCCAATCTTCTCAAAACTCTGGATTCTGATAGAGGGCCACGAGACATGGACCTGGGTGCAAAAATTGAGGCTCTAGACCCTTCCAGAGCTGAGATATTGAAACTTAAAGTTTTGACCAGAAAAAAAAAATGACAGTGTTACCCCTTATGTTTTTTTTCGGGGGGTGAAAAATTAAGTTTCTCCAATCTTCTCAAAACTCTGGATTCTGATAGAGGGCCACGAGACATGGACCTGGGTGCAAAAATTGAGGCTCTAGACCCTTCCAGAGCTGAGATATTGAAACTTAAAGTTTTGACCAGAAAAAAAAATGACAGTGTTACCCCTTATGTTTTTTTTCGGGGGGTGAAAAATTAAGTTTCTCCAATCTTCTCAAAACTCTGGATTCTGATAGAGGGCCACGAGACATGGACCTGGGTGCAAAAATTGAGGCTCTAGACCCTTCCAGAGCTGAGATATTGAAACTTAAAGTTTTGACCAAAACTGGGTGCAAAAATTGAGGCTCTAGACCCTTCCAGAGCTGAGATATTGAAACTTAAAGTTTTGACCAGAAAAAAAAAATGACAGTGTTACCCCTTATGTTTTTTTTCGGGGGGTGAAAAATTAAGTTTCTCCAATCTTCTCAAAACTCTGGATTCTGATAAAGGGCCACGAGACATGGACCTGGGTGCAAAAATTGAGGCTCTAGACCCTTCCAGAGCTGAGATATTGAAACTTAAAGTTTTGACCAGAAAAAAAAATGACAGTGTTACCCCTTATGTTTTTTTTCGGGGGGTGAAAAATTAAGTTTCTCCAATCTTCTCAAAACTCTGGATTCTGATAGAGGGCCACGAGACATGGACCTGGGTGCAAAAATTGAGGCTCTAGACCCTTCCAGAGCTGAGATATTGAAACTTAAAGTTTTGACCAGAAAAAAAAAATGACAGTGTTACCCCTTATGTTTTTTTTCGGGGGGTGAAAAATTAAGTTTCTCCAATCTTCTCAAAACTCTGGATTCTGATAGAGGGCCACGAGACATGGACCTGGGTGCAAAAATTGAGGCTCTAGACCCTTCCAGAGCTGAGATATTGAAACTTAAAGTTTTGACCAGAAAAAAAAATGACAGTGTTACCCCTTATGTTTTTTTTCGGGGGGTGAAAAATTAAGTTTCTCCAATCTTCTCAAAACTCTGGATTCTGATAGAGGGCCACGAGACATGGACCTGGGTGCAAAAATTGAGGCTCTAGACCCTTCCAGAGCTGAGATATTGAAACTTAAAGTTTTGACCAAAACTGGGTGCAAAAATTGAGGCTCTAGACCCTTCCAGAGCTGAGATATTGAAACTTAAAGTTTTGACCAGAAAAAAAAAATGACAGTGTTACCCCTTATGTTTTTTTTCGGGGGGTGAAAAATTAAGTTTCTCCAATCTTCTCAAAACTCTGGATTCTGATAGAGGGCCACGAGACATGGACCTGGGTGCAAAAATTGAGGCTCTAGACCCTTCCAGAGCTGAGATATTGAAACTTAAAGTTTTGACCAGAAAAAAAAATGACAGTGTTACCCCTTATGTTTTTTTTCGGGGGGTGAAAAATTAAGTTTCTCCAATCTTCTCAAAACTCTGGATTCTGATAGAGGGCCACGAGACATGGACCTGGGTGCAAAAATTGAGGCTCTAGACCCTTCCAGAGCTGAGATATTGAAACTTAAAGTTTTGACCAGAAAAAAAAATGACAGTGTTACCCCTTATGTTTTTTTTCGGGGGGTGAAAAATTAAGTTTCTCCAATCTTCTCAAAACTCTGGATTCTGATAGAGGGCCACGAGACATGGACCTGGGTGCAAAAATTGAGGCTCTAGACCCTTCCAGAGCTGAGATATTGAAACTTAAAGTTTTGACCAGAAAAAAAAATGACAGTGTTACCCCTTATGTTTTTTTTCGGGGGGTGAAAAATTAAGTTTCTCCAATCTTCTCAAAACTCTGGATTCTGATAGAGGGCCACGAGACATGGACCTGGGTGCAAAAATTGAGGCTCTAGACCCTTCCAGAGCTGAGATATTGAAACTTAAAGTTTTGACCAGAAAAAAAAATGACAGTGTTACCCCTTATGTTTTTTTTCGGGGGGTGAAAAATTAAGTTTCTCCAATCTTCTCAAAACTCTGGATTCTGATAGAGGGCCACGAGACATGGACCTGGGTGCAAAAATTGAGGCTCTAGACCCTTCCAGAGCTGAGATATTGAAACTTAAAGTTTTGACCAGAAAAAAAAAATGACAGTGTTACCCCTTATGTTTTTTTTTCGGGGGGTGAAAAATTAAGTTTCTCCAATCTTCTCAAAACTCTGGATTCTGATAGAGGGCCACGAGACATGGACCTGGGTGCAAAAATTGAGGCTCTAGACCCTTCCAGAGCTGAGATATTGAAACTTAAAGTTTTGACCAGAAAAAAAAAATGACAGTGTTACCCCTTATGTTTTTTTTCGGGGGGTGAAAAATTAAGTTTCTCCAATCTTCTCAAAACTCTGGATTCTGATAGAGGGCCACGAGACATGGACCTGGGTGCAAAAATTGAGGCTCTAGACCCTTCCAGAGCTGAGATATTGAAACTTAAAGTTTTGACCAGAAAAAAAAATGACAGTGTTACCCCTTATGTTTTTTTTCGGGGGGTGAAAAATTAAGTTTCTCCAATCTTCTCAAAACTCTGGATTCTGATAGAGGGCCACGAGACATGGACCTGGGTGCAAAAATTGAGGCTCTAGACCCTTCCAGAGCTGAGATATTGAAACTTAAAGTTTTGACCAGAAAAAAAAATGACAGTGTTACCCCTTATGTTTTTTTTCGGGGGGTGAAAAATTAAGTTTCTCCAATCTTCTCAAAACTCTGGATTCTGATAGAGGGCCACGAGACATGGACCTGGGTGCAAAAATTGAGGCTCTAGACCCTTCCAGAGCTGAGATATTGAAACTTAAAGTTTTGACCAGAAAAAAAAAATGACAGTGTTACCCCTTATGTTTTTTTTCGGGGGGTGAAAAATTAAGTTTCTCCAATCTTCTCAAAACTCTGGATTCTGATAGAGGGCCACGAGACATGGACCTGGGTGCAAAAATTGAGGCTCTAGACCCTTCCAGAGCTGAGATATTGAAACTTAAAGTTTTGACCAGAAAAAAAAAAATGACAGTGTTACCCCTTATGTTTTTTTTCGGGGGGTGAAAAATTAAGTTTCTCCAATCTTCTCAAAACTCTGGATTCTGATAGAGGGCCACGAGACATGGACCTGGGTGCAAAAATTGAGGCTCTAGACCCTTCCAGAGCTGAGATATTGAAACTTAAAGTTTTGACCAGAAAAAAAAAAATGACAGTGTTACCCCTTATGTTTTTTTTCGGGGGGTGAAAAATTAAGTTTCTCCAATCTTCTCAAAACTCTGGATTCTGATAGAGGGCCACGAGACATGGACCTGGGTGCAAAAATTGAGGCTCTAGACCCTTCCAGAGCTGAGATATTGAAACTTAAAGTTTTGACCAGAAAAAAAAAATGACAGTGTTACCCCTTATGTTTTTTTTCGGGGGGTGAAAAATTAAGTTTCTCCAATCTTCTCAAAACTCTGGATTCTGATAGAGGGCCACGAGACATGGACCTGGGTGCAAAAATTGAGGCTCTAGACCCTTCCAGAGCTGAGATATTGAAACTTAAAGTTTTGACCAGAAAAAAAAAATGACAGTGTTACCCCTTATGTTTTTTTTCGGGGGGTGAAAAATTAAGTTTCTCCAATCTTCTCAAAACTCTGGATTCTGATAGAGGGCCACGAGACATGGACCTGGGTGCAAAAATTGAGGCTCTAGACCCTTCCAGAGCTGAGATATTGAAACTTAAAGTTTTGACCAGAAAAAAAAATGACAGTGTTACCCCTTATGTTTTTTTTCGGGGGGTGAAAAATTAAGTTTCTCCAATCTTCTCAAAACTCTGGATTCTGATAGAGGGCCACGAGACATGGACCTGGGTGCAAAAATTGAGGCTCTAGACCCTTCCAGAGCTGAGATATTGAAACTTAAAGTTTTGACCAGAAAAAAAAAATGACAGTGTTACCCCTTATGTTTTTTTTCGGGGGGTGAAAAATTAAGTTTCTCCAATCTTCTCAAAACTCTGGATTCTGATAGAGGGCCACGAGACATGGACCTGGGTGCAAAAATTGAGGCTCTAGACCCTTCCAGAGCTGAGATATTGAAACTTAAAGTTTTGACCAGAAAAAAAAAATGACAGTGTTACCCCTTATGTTTTTTTTCGGGGGGTGAAAAATTAAGTTTCTCCAATCTTCTCAAAACTCTGGATTCTGATAGAGGGCCACGAGACATGGACCTGGGTGCAAAAATTGAGGCTCTAGACCCTTCCAGAGCTGAGATATTGAAACTTAAAGTTTTGACCAGAAAAAAAAATGACAGTGTTACCCCTTATGTTTTTTTTCGGGGGGTGAAAAATTAAGTTTCTCCAATCTTCTCAAAACTCTGGATTCTGATAGAGGGCCACGAGACATGGACCTGGGTGCAAAAATTGAGGCTCTAGACCCTTCCAGAGCTGAGATATTGAAACTTAAAGTTTTGACCAGAAAAAAAATGACAGTGTTACCCCTTATGTTTTTTTTCGGGGGGTGAAAAATTAAGTTTCTCCAATCTTCTCAAAACTCTGGATTCTGATAGAGGGCCACGAGACATGGACCTGGGTGCAAAAATTGAGGCTCTAGACCCTTCCAGAGCTGAGATATTGAAACTTAAAGTTTTGACCAGAAAAAAAAAATGACAGTGTTACCCCTTATGTTTTTTTTCGGGGGGTGAAAAATTAAGTTTCTCCAATCTTCTCAAAACTCTGGATTCTGATAGAGGGCCACGAGACATGGACCTGGGTGCAAAAATTGAGGCTCTAGACCCTTCCAGAGCTGAGATATTGAAACTTAAAGTTTTGACCAGAAAAAAAAATGACAGTGTTACCCCTTATGTTTTTTTTCGGGGGGTGTAAAATTAAGTTTCTCCAATCTTCTCAAAACTCTGGATTCTGATAGAGGGCCACGAGACATGGACCTGGGTGCAAAAATTGAGGCTCTAGACCCTTCCAGAGCTGAGATATTGAAACTTAAAGTTTTGACCAGAAAAAAAAATGACAGTGTTACCCCTTATGTTTTTTTTCGGGGGGTGTAAAATTAAGTTTCTCCAATCTTCTCAAAACTCTGGATTCTGATAGAGGGCCACGAGACATGGACCTGGGTGCAAAAATTGAGGCTCTAGACCCTTCCAGAGCTGAGATATTGAAACATAAAGTTTTGACCAGACAAAAAAAAAATGACAGTGTTACCCCTTATGTTTTTTTTCGGGGGGTGAAAAATTAAGTTCCTCCAATCTTCTCAAAACTCTGGATTCTGATAGAGGGCCACGAGACATTGACCTGGGTGCAAAAATTGAGGCTCTAGACCCTTCCAGAGCTGAGATATTGAAACTTAAAGTTTTGACCAGAAAAAAAAAATGACAGTGTTACCCCTTATGTTTTTTTTCGGGGGGTGAAAAATTAAGTTTCTCCAATCTTCTCAAAACTCTGGATTCTGATAGAGGGCCACGAGACATGGACCTGGGTGCAAAAATTGAGGCTCTAGACCCTTCCAGAGCTGAGATATTGAAACTTAAAGTTTTGACCAGAAAAAAAAAATGACAGTGTTACCCCTTATGTTTTTTTTTTCGGGGGGTGAAAAATTAAGTTTCTCCAATCTTCTCAAAACTCTGGATTCTGATAGAGGGCCACGAGACATGGACCTGGGTGCAAAAATTGAGGCTCTAGACCCTTCCAGAGCTGAGATATTGAAACTTAAAGTTTTGACCAGAAAAAAAAATGACAGTGTTACCCCTTATGTTTTTTTTTTCGGGGGGTGAAAAATTAAGTTTCTCCAATCTTCTCAAAACTCTGGATTCTGATAGAGGGCCACAAGACTTGGACCTGGGTGCAAAAATTGAGGCTCTAGACCCTTCCAGAGCGGAGATATTGAAACTTAAAGTTTTGACCAGAAAAAAAAAATGACAGTGTTACCCCTTATGTTTTTTTTTCGGGGGGTGAAAAATTAAGTTTCTCCAATCTTCTCAAAACTCTGGATTCTGATAGAGGGCCACGATACATGGACCTGGGTGCAAAAATTGAGGCTCTAGACCCTTCCAGAGCTGAGATATTGAAACTTAAAGTTTTGACCAGAAAAAAAAAATGACAATGTTACCCCTTATGTTTTTTTTTCGGGGGGTGAAAAATTAAGTTTCTCCAATCTTCTCAAAACTCTGGATTCTGATAGAGGGCCACGAGACATGGACCTGGGTGCAAAAATTGAGGCTCTAGACCCTTCCAGAGCTGATATATTGAAACTTAAATTTTTGACCAGAAAAAAAAATGACAGTGTTACCCCTTATGTTTTTTTTTCGGGGGGTGAAAAATTAAGTTTCTCCAATCTTCTCAAAACTCTGGATTCTGATAGAGGGCCACGAGACATGGACCTGGGTGCAAAAATTGAGGCTCTAGACCCTTCCAGAGCTGAGATATTGAAACTTAAAGTTTTGACCAGAGAAAAAAAATGACAGTGTTACCCCTTATGTTTTTTTTCGGGGGGTGAAAAATTAAATTTCTCCAATCTTCTCAAAACTCTGGATTCTGATAGAGGGCCACGAGACATGGACCTGGGTGCAAAAATTGAGGCTCTAGACCCTTCCAGAGCTGAGATATTGAAACTTAAAGTTTTGACCAGAAAAAAAAAATGACAGTGTTACCCCTTATGTTTTTTTTTTTTCGGGGGGTGAAAAATTAAGTTTCTCCAATCTTCTCAAAACTTTGGATTCTGATAGAGGGCCACGAGACATGGACCTGGGTGCAAAAATTGAGGCTCTAGACCCTTCCAGAGCTGAGATATTGAAACTTAAAGTTTTGACCAGAAAAAAAAAAATGACAGTGTTACCCCTTATGTTTTTTTTTCGGGGGGTGAAAAATTAAGTTTCTCCAATCTTCTCAAAACTCTGGATTCTGATAGAGGGCCACGAGACATGGACCTGGGTGCAAAAATTGAGGCTCTATAGTCGCTTCCAGAGCTGAGATATTGAAACTTAAAGTTTTGACCAGAAAAAAAAATGACAGTGTTACCCCTTGTTACGACCCCTCTAAACTAATCTAGGGGCTAGAGGAGTAACATTAAAGAAAACCTTGTAAAACTGTGGAAGTGGTAGTGTGTGTCAAGAAACAACAAGCGAAACCAAACTGCCAATAAACAATAATGATATTTATTATACAAAAAATATAATAAACTACAAATGAATAATAAAGTAAATCAGAAACAGTAAGGAAGATAAAAGCCTCCAGCAATATAAACAATTCTATAAAGTGAAAACAAGAATAAGTAATAAATAAAAGAAAAGAAAGTAAGCAACAAATTACCCTTAAGGAAAAAGGGACTACAGTGACGCCAAAATAAAAAAAGAAACAAAAGAAAACAACTCTAACTCAATTCCAACCTCTTACCAAGCTAAAGAAAAGGAAAGAAAAGAATTGTTTCTTCAGCGCCAAGCGCCGTGTTCTTTCCTACTCTAGCTCATAAAAACAAAACATACAAGAGTGGCGTTCACCTCTTACCTAGTGTTTCTATACAAAGGTTAGTCTAGATGTTTGCACAATGGAAGTCGTACGACATCTTCCCTATCCCCATTCCTTGGAGCAAAGGGTAACAAAAGAGCACAAGCTCTATACAAGTCAAAGCAAACGTCAACCAAAGTAATCAAACAAAGTAACAAAACAAACTGAAGAAACACAGCTAGCATAAGCAAATTAACAAATCAAACGAGTCCCAAACGAAAACAAGAATCACATTGGCAGCAAAAAGAATCGGAAATCAAAATGGGACTAATTTCAACTCTGTTTTCCAGTGGCTTTTAAACTGGTAGTGAGGACGTCTCAGACAGCGGATAGGTCCACATCAAATCCCTTAATGATGATTGATAGTTTCCTGGGCCAATCAGCAAGCGGAGAAGTCTGACCTAAGAAATTGATAGAGAGAGAGAGAGAGAGCGCAAGCAAAAAACAAACAGAAACGCCCACAGAATATGTACGAACGTAACACCCCTTATGGTTTTTTTTTTTCGGGGGGTGAAAAATCAAGTTTCTCCAATCTTCTCAAAACTCTGGATTCTGATAGAGGGCCACGAGACATGGACCTGGGTGCAAAAATTGAGGCTCTAGACCCTTCCAGAGCTGATATATTGAAACTTAAAGTTTTGACCAGAAAAAAAAATGACAGTGTTACCTCTTATGTTTTTTTTTCGGGGGGTGAAAAATTAAGTTTCTCCAATCTTCTCAAAACTCTGGATTCTGATAGAGGGCCACGAGACATGGACCTGGGTGCAAAAACTGAGGCTCTAGACCCTTCCAGAGCTGAGATATTGAAACTTAAAGTTTTGACCAGAAAAAAAAATGACAATGTTACCCCTTATGTTTTTTTTCGGGGGGTGAAAAATTAAGTTTCTCCAATCTTCTCAAAACTCTGGATTCTGATAGAGGGCCACGAGACATGGACCTGGGTGCAAAAATTGAGGCTCTAGACCCTTCCAGAGCTGAGATATTGAAACTTAAAGTTTTGACCAGAAAAAAAAAATGACAGTGTTACCCCTTATGTTTTTTTTTTTTTCGGGGGGTGAAAAATTAAGTTTCTCCAATCTTCTCAAAACTCTGGATTCTGATAGAGGGCCACGAGACATGGACCTGGGTGCAAAAATTGAGGCTCTAGACCCTTCCAGAGCTGAGATATTGAAACTTAAAGTTTTGACCAGAAAAAAAAAAATGACAGTGTTACCCCTTATGTTTTTTTTCGGGGGGTGAAAAATTAAGTTTCTCCAATCTTCTCAAAACTCTGGATTCTGATAGAGGGCCACGAGACATGGACCTGGGTGCAAAAATTGAGGCTCTAGACCCTTCCAGAGCTGAGATATTGAAACTTAAAGTTTTGACCAGAAAAAAAAATGACATTGTTACCCCTTATGTTTTTTTTCGGGGGGTGAAAAATTAAGTTTCTCCAATCTTCTCAAAACTCTGGATTCTGATAGAGGGCCACGATACATGGACCTGGGTGCAAAAATTGAGGCTCTAGACCCTTCCAGAGCTGAGATATTGAAACTTAAAGTTTTGACCAGAAAAAAAAATGACAGTGTTACCCCTTATGTTTTTTTTTCGGGGGGTGAAAAATTAAGTTTCTCCAATCTTCTCAAAACTCTGGATTCTGATAGAGGGCCACGAGACATGGACCTGGGTGCAAAAATTGAGGCTCTAGACCCTTCCAGAGCTGAGATATTGAAACTTAAAGTTTTGACCAGAAAAAAAATGACAATGTTACCCCTTATGTTTTTTTTTCGGGGGGTGAAAAATTAAGTTTCTCCAATCTTCTCAAAACTCTGGATTCTGATAGAGGGCCACGAGACATGGACCTGGGTGCAAAAATTGAGGCTCTAGACCCTTCCAGAGCTGAGATATTGAAACTTAAAGTTTTGACCAGAAAAAAAAAATGACAGTGTTACCCCTTATGTTTTTTTTTTCGGGGGGTGAAAAATTAAGTTTCTCCAATCTTCTCAAAACTCTGGATTCTGATAGAGGGCCACGAGACATGGACCTGGGTGCAAAAATTGAGGCTCTAGACCCTTCCAGAGCTGAGATATTGAAACTTAAAGTTTTGACCAGAAAAAAAAAATGACAGTGTTACCCCTTATGTTTTTTTTCGGGGGGTGAAAAATTAAGTTTCTCCAATCTTCTCAAAACTCTGGATTCTGATAGAGGGCCACGAGACATGGACCTGGGTGCAAAAATTGAGGCTCTAGACCCTTCCAGAGCTGAGATATTGAAACTTAAAGTTTTGACCAGAAAAAAAAAATGACAGTGTTACCCCTTGTTTTTTTTTGGGGGGGTGAAAAATTAAGTTTCTCCAATCTTCTCAAAACTCTGGATTCTGATAGAGGGCCACGAGACATGGACCTGGGTGCAACAATTTTGAGAAGATTGGAGAAACTTAATTTTTCACCCCCCGAAAAAAAAACATAAGGGGTAACTCTGTCATTTTTTTTTCTGGTCAAAATTTTGAGTTTCAATATCTCAGCTTTGGAATGGTCTAGAGCCTCAATCTTTGCACCCAGTTCCATGTATCGTGTCCCTCTATCAGAATCCAGAGTTTTGAGAAGATTGGAGAAACTTAATTTTTCACCCCCCGAAAAAAAACATAAGGGGTAACACTGTCATTTTTTTTTTCTGGTCAAAATTTTGAGTTTCAATATCTCAGCTCTGGAAGGGTCTAGAGCCTCAATTTTTGCACCCAGGTCCATGTATCGTGGCCCTCTATCAGAATCCAGAGTTTTGAGAAGATTGGAGAAACTTAATTTTTCACCCCTCGAAAAAAAAAACATAAGGGGTAACACTGTCATTTTTTTTTTCTGGTCAAAATTTTGAGTTTCAATATCTCAGCTCTGGAAGGGTCTAGAGCCTCAATTTTTGCACCCAGGTCCATGTATCGTGGCCCTCTATCAGAATCCAGAGTTTTGAGAAGATTGGAGAAACTTAATTTTTCACCCCCCGAAAAAAAACATGAGGGGTAACACTGTCATTTTTTTTTTCTGGTCAAAATTTTGAGTTTCAATATCTCAGCTCTGGAAGGGTCTAGAGCCTCAATTTTTGCACCCAGGTCCATGTATCGTGGCCCTCTATCAGAATCCAGAGTTTTGAGAAGATTGGAGAAACTTAATTTTTCACCCCCCGAAAAAAACATAAGGGGTAAAACTGTCATTTTTTTTTTCTGGTCAAAATTTTGAGTTTCAATATCTCAGCTCAGGAAGGGTCTAGAGCCTCAATTTTTGCACCCAGGTCCATGTATCGTGGCCCTCTATCAGAATCCAGAGTTTTGAGAAGATTGGAGAAACTTAATTTTTCACCCCCCGAAAAAAAACATAAGGGGTAACACTGTCATTTTTTTTCTGGTCAAAATTTTGAGTTTCAATATCTCAGCTCTGGAAGGGTCTAGAGCCTCAATTTTTGCACCAGGCTCCATGTATTGTGGCCCTCTATCAGAATCCAGAGTTTTGAGAAGATTGGAGAAACTTAATTTTTCACCCCTCGAAAAAAAAAAACATAAGGGGTAACACTGTAATTTTTTTTTCTGGTCAAAATTTTGAGTTTCAATATCTCAGCTCTGGAAGGGTCTAGAGCCTCAATTTTTGCACCCAGGTCCATGTATCGTGGCCCTCTATCAGAATCCAGAGTTTTGAGAAGATTGGAGAAACTTAATTTTTCACCCCCCGAAAAAAAACATAAGGGGTAACACTGTCATTTTTTTTTCTGGTCAAAATTTTGAGTTTCAATATCTCAGCTCTGGAAGGGTCTAGAGCCTCAATTTTTGTACCCAGGTCCATGTATCATGGCCCTCTATCAGAATCCAGAGTTTTGAGAAGATTGGAGAAACTTAATTTTTCACCCCTCGAAAAAAAACATAAGGGGTAACAATGTCATTTTTTTTTCTGGTCAAAATTTTGAGTTTCAATATCTCAGCTCTGGAAGGGTCTAGAGCCTCAGTTTTTGCACCCAGGTCCATGTATCGTGGCCCTCTATCAGAATCCCGAGTTTTGAGAAGATTGGAGAAACTTAATTTTTCACTCCCCGAAAAAAAACATAAGGGGTAACACTGTCATTTTTTTTTCTGGTCAAAATTTTGAGTTTCAATATCTCAGCTCTGGAAGGGTCTAGAGCCTCAATTTTTGCACCCAGGTTCATGTATCGTGGCCCTCTATCAGAATCCAGAGTTTTGAGAAGATTGGAGAAACTTAATTTTTCACCCCCCGAAAAAAAACATAAGGGGTAACACTGTCATTTTTTTTTCTGGTCAAAATTTTGAGTTTCAATATCTCAGCTCTGGAAGGGTCTAGAGCCTCAATTTTTGCACCCAGGTTCATGTATCGTGGCCCTCTATCAGAATCCAGAGTTTTGAGAAGATTGGAGAAACTTAATTTTTCACCCCCCGAAAAAAAACATAAGGGGTAACACTGTCATTTTTTTTTCTGGTCAAAATTTTGAGTTTCAATATCTCAGCTCTGGAAGGGTCTAGAGCCTCAATTTTTGCACCCAGGTCCATGTATCGTGGCCCTCTATCAGAATCCAGAGTTTTGAGAAGATTGGAGAAACTTAATTTTTCACCCCCCGAAAAAAACATAAGGGGTAACACTGTCATTTTTTTTTTTTCTGGTCAAAATTTTGAGTTTCAATATCTCAGCTCTGGAAGGGTCTAGAGCCTCAATTCTTGCACCCAGGTCCATGTATCGTGGCCCTCTATCAGAATCCAGAGTTTTGAGAAGATTGGAGAAACTTAATTTTTCACCTCCCGAAAAAAAAACATAAGGGGTAACACTGTCATTTTTTTTTCTGGTCAAAATTTTGAGTTTCAATATCTCAGCTCTGGAAGGGTCTAGAGTCTCAATTTTTGCACCCAGGTCCATGTATCGTGAACCTCTATCAGAATCCAGAGTTTTGAGAAGATTGGAGAAACTTAATTTTTCACCCCCCGAAAAAAAACATAAGGGGTAACACTGTCATTTTTTTTTTCTGGTCAAAATTTTGAGTTTCAATATCTCAGCTCTGGAAGGGTCTAGAGCCTCAATTTTTGCACCCAGGTCCATGTATCGTGGCCCTCTATCAGAATCCAGAGTTTTGAGAAGATTGGAGAAACTTAATTTTTCACCCCCCGAAAAAAAACATAAGGGGTAACACTGTCATTTTTTTTTCTGGTCAAAATTTTGAGTTTCAATATCTCAGCTCTGGAAGGGTCTAGAGCCTCAATTTTTGCACCCAGGTCCATGTATTGTGGCCCTCTATCAGAATCCAGAGTTTTGAGAAGATTGGAGAAACTTAATTTTTCACCCCTCGAAAAAAAAACATAAGGGCTAACACTGTCATTTTTTTTTCTGGTCAAAATATTGAGTTTCAATATCTCAGCTCTGGAAGGGTCTAGAGCCTCAATTTTTGCACCCAGGTCCATGTATCGTGGCCCTCTATCAGAATCCAGAGTTTTGAGAAGATTGGAGAAACTTAATTTTTCACCCCCCGAAAAAAAACATAAGGGGTAACACTGTCATTTTTTTTTTCTGGTCAAAATTTTGAGTTTCAATATCTCAGCTCTGGAAGGGTCTAGAGCCTCAATTTTTGTACCCAGGTCCATGTATCGTGGCCCTCTATCAGAATCCAGAGTTTTGAGAAGATTGGAGAAACTTAATTTTTCACCCCCCGAAAAAAAACATAAGGGGTAACACTGTCATTTTTTTTTTCTGGTCAAAATTTTGAGTTTCAATATCTCAGCTCTGGAAGGGTCTAGAGCCTCAATTTTTGCAGCCAGGTCCATGTATCGTGGCCCTCTATCAGAATCCAGAGTTTTGAGAAGATTGGAGAAACTTAATTTTTCACCTCCCGAAAAAAAACATAAGGGGTAACACTGTCATTTTTTTTTCTGGTCAAAATTTTGAGTTTCAATATCTCAGCTCTGTAAGGGTCTAGAGCCTCAATTTTTGCAACCAGGTCCATGTATCGCGGCCCTCTATCAGAATCCAGAGTTTTGAGAAGATTGGAGAAACTTAATTTTTCACCCCCCGAAAAAAAAAAAACATAAGGGGTAACACTGTCATTTTTTTTCTGGTCAAAATTTTGAGTTTCAATATCTCTGCTCTGGAAGGGTCTAGAGCCTCAATTTTTGCACCCAGGTCCATGTATCATGGCCCTCTATCAGAATCCAGAGTTTTGAGAAGATTGGAGAAACTTAATTTTTCACCCCTCGAAAAAAAACATAAGGGGTAACACTGTCATTTTTTTTTCTGGTCAAAATTTTGAGTTTCAATATCTCAGCTCTGTAAGGGTCTAGAGCCTCAATTTTTGCAACCAGGTCCATGTATCGCGGCCCTCTATCAGAATCCAGAGTTTTGAGAAGATTGGAGAAACTTAATTTTTCACCCCCCGAAAAAAAAAAACATAAGGGGTAACACTGTCATTTTTTTTCTGGTCAAAATTTTGAGTTTCAATATCTCTGCTCTGGAAGGGTCTAGAGCCTCAATTTTTGCACCCAGGTCCATGTATCATGGCCCTCTATCAGAATCCAGAGTTTTGAGAAGATTGGAGAAACTTAATTTTTCACCCCTCGAAAAAAAACATAAGGGGTAACACTGTCATTTTTTTTTCTGGTCAAAATTTTGAGTTTCAATATCTCAGCTCTGGAAGGGTCTAGAGCCTCAGTTTTTGCACCCAGGTCCATGTATCGTGGCCCTCTATCAGAATCCAGAGTTTTGAGAAGATTGGAGAAACTTAATTTTTCACCCCCCGAAAAAAAACATAAGGGGTAACACTGTCATTTTTTTTTCTGGTCAAAATTTTGAGTTTCAATATCTCAGCTCTGGAAGGGTCTAGAGCCTCAATTTTTGCACCCAGGTTCATGTATCGTGGCCCTCTATCAGAATCCAGAGTTTTGAGAAGATTGGAGAAACTTAATTTTTCACCCCCCGAAAAAAAACATAAGGGGTAACACTGTCATTTTTTTTTTCTGGTCAAAATTTTGAGTTTCAATATCTCAGCTCTGGAAGGGTCTAGAGCCTCAATTTTTGCACCCAGGTCCATGTATCGTGGCCCTCTATCAGAATCCAGAGTTTTGAGAAGATTGGAGAAACTTAATTTTTCACCCCCCGAAAAAAACATAAGGGGTAACACTGTCATTTTTTTTTTTCTGGTCAAAATTTTGAGTTTCAATATCTCAGCTCTGGAAGGGTCTAGAGCCTCAATTTTTGCACCCAGGTCCATGTATCGTGGCCCTCTATCAGAATCCAGAGTTTTGAGAAGATTGGAGAAACTTAATTTTTCAACCCCCGAAAAAAAAACATAAGGGGTAACACTGTCATTTTTTTTTCTGGTCAAAATTTTGAGTTTCAATATCTCAGCTCTGGGAGGGTCTAGAGCCTCAATTTTTGCACCCAGGTCCATGTATCGTGGCCCTCTATCAGAATCCAGAGTTTTGAGAAGATTGGAGAAACTTAATTTTTCACCCCTCGAAAAAAAAAACATAAGGGGTAACACTGTCATTTTTTTTTTTTTTTTGGTCAAAATTTTGAGTTTCAATATCTCAGCTCTGGAAGGGTCTAGAGCCTCAATTTTTGCACCCAGGTCCATGTATCGTGGCCCTCTATCAGAATCCAGAGTTTTGAGAAGATTGGAGAAACTTAATTTTTCACCCCCCGAAAAAAAAAACATAAGGGGTAACACTGTCATTTTTTTTTCTGGTCAAAATTTTGAGTTTCAATATCTCAGCTCTGGAAGGGTCTAGAGCCTCAATTTTTGCATGTATCGTGGCCCTCTATCAGAATCCAGAGTTTTGAGAAGATTGGAGAAACTTAATTTTTCACCCCCCGAAAAAAAACATAAGGGGTAACACTGTCATTTTTTTTTCTGGTCAAAATATTGAGTTTCAATATCTCAGCTATGGAAGGGTCTAGAGCCTCAATTTTTGCACCCAGGTCCATGTATCGTGGCCCTCTATCAGAATCCAGAGTTTTGAGAAGATTGGAGAAACTTAATTTTTCACCCCTCGAAAAAAAACATAAGGGGTAACACTGTCATTTTTTTTTCTGGTCAAAATTTTGAGTTTCAATATCTCAGCTCTGGAAGGGTCTAGAGCCTCAGTTTTTGCACCCAGGTCCATGTATCGTGGCCCTCTATCAGAATCCAGAGTTTTGAGAAGATTGGAGAAACTTAATTTTTCACCCCCCGAAAAAAAACATAAGGGGTAACACTGTCATTTTTTTTTTCTGGTCAAAATTTTGAGTTTCAATATCTCAGCTCTGGAAGGGTCTAGAGCCTCAATTTTTGCACCCAGGTCCATGTATCGTGGCCCTCTACCAGAATCCAGAGTTTTGAGAAGATTGGAGAAACTTAATTTTTCAACCCCCGAAAAAAAAAACATAAGGGGTAACACTGTCATTTTTTTTTCTGGTCAAAATTTTGAGTTTCAATATCTCAGCTCTGGGAGGGTCTAGAGCCTCAATTTTTGCACCCAGGTCCATGTATAGTGGCCCTCTATCAGAATCCAGAGTTTTGAGAAGATTGGAGAAACTTAATTTTTCACCCCTCGAAAAAAAAACATAAGGGGTAACACTGTCATTTTTTTTTTTGGTCAAAATTTTGAGTTTCAATGTCTCAGCTCTGGAAGGGTCTCGAGCCTCAATTTTTGCACCCAGGTCCATGTATCGTGGCCCTCTATCAAAATCCAGAGTTTTGAGAAGATTGGAGAAACTTAATTTTTCACCCCCCGAAAAAAAAACATAAGGGGTAACACTGTCATTTTTTTTTTCTGGTCAAAATTTTGAGTTTCAATATCTCAGCTCTGGAAGGGTCTAGAGCCTCAATTTTTGCATGTATCGTGGCCCTCTATCAGAATCCAGAGTTTTGAGAAGATTGGAGAAACTTAATTTTTCACCCCCCGAAAAAAAAACATAAGGGGTAACACTGTCTTTTTTTTTCTGGTCAAAATTTTGAGTTTCAATATCTCAGCTCTGGAAGGGTCTCGAGCCTAAATTTTTGCACCCAGGTCCATGTATCGTGGCCCTCTATCAGAATCCAGAGTTTTGAGAAGATTGGAGAAACTTAATTTTTCACCCCCCGAAAAAAAAAAAAACATAAGGGGTAACACTGTCATTTTTTTTTCTGGTCAAAATTTTGAGTTTCAATATCTCAGCTCTGGAAGGGTCTAGAGCCTCAATTTTTGCACCCAGGTCCATGTATCGTGGCCCTCTATCAGAATCCAGAGTTTTGAGAAGATTGGAGAAACTTAATTTTTCACCCCCCGAAAAAAAACATAAGGGGTAACACTGTCATTTTTTTCTGGTCAAAATTTTGAGTTTCAATATCTCAGCTCTGGAAGGGTCTAGAGCCTCAATTTTTGCACCCAGGTCCATGTATCGTGGCCCTCTATCAGAATCCAGAGTTTTGAGAAGATTGAAGAAACTTAATTTTTCACCTCCCGAAAAAAAAACATAAGGGGTAACACTGTCATTTTTTTTTTCTGGTCAAAATTTTGAGTTTCAATATCTCAGCTCTGGAAGGGTCTAGAGCCTCAATTCTTGCACCCAGGTCCATGTATCGTGGCCCTCTATCAGAATCCAGAGTTTTGAGAAGATTGGAGAAACTTAATTTTTCACCCCCCCCCCCCCCCCCCCCCAAAAAAAAAACACAAGGGGTAACACTGTCATTTTTTTTCTGGTTAAAATTTTGAGTTTCAATATCTCAGCTCTGGAAGGGTCTAGAGCCTCAATTTTTGCACCCAGGTCCATGTATCGTGGCCCTCTATCAGAATCCAGAGTTTTGAGAAGATTGGAGAAACTTAATTTTTCACCCCTCGAAAAAAAAAACATAAGGGGTAACACTGTCATTTTTTTTTTTCTGGTCAAAATTTTTTGAGTTTCAATATCTCAGCTCTGGAAGGGTCTAGAGCCTCAATTTTTGCACCCATGTCCATGTATCGTGGCCCTCTATCAGAATCCAGAGTTTTGAGAAGATTGGAGAAACTTAATTTTCACCCCCCGAAAAAAAAACATAAGAGGTAACACTGTCATTTTTTTTTCCTGGTCAAAATTTTGAGATTCATTATCTCAGCTCTGGAAGGGTCTAGAGCCTCAATTTTTGCACCCATGTCCGTGTATCGTGGCCCTCTATCAGAATCCAGAGTTGAGAAGATTGGAGAAACTTAATTTTTCACCCCTCGAAAAAAAAAAACATAAGGGGTAACACTGTCATACTTTTTCTGGTCAAAATTTTGAGTTTCAATATCTCAGCTCTGGAAGGGTCTAGAGCCTCAATTTTTGCACCCAGGTCCATGTATCGTGGCCCTCTATCAGAATCCAGAGTTTTGAGAAGATTGGAGAAACTTAATTTTTCACCCCTCGAAAAAAAAAAACATAAGGGGTAACACTGTCATTTTTTTTTCCTGGTCAAAATTTTGAGTTTCAATATCTCAGCTCTGGAAGGGTCTAGAGCCTCAATTTTTGCACCCAGGTCCATGTATCGCGACCCTCTATCAGAATCCAGA
This sequence comes from Cyprinella venusta, assembly GCA_038021265.1. Lineage (NCBI taxonomy): Eukaryota > Metazoa > Chordata > Actinopteri > Cypriniformes > Leuciscidae > Cyprinella > Cyprinella venusta. The sequence goes on along the minus strand of CM075870.1, from coordinate 15,385,455 downwards.
GTTTTGAGAAGATTGGAGAAACTTAATTTTTCACCCCCCGAAAAAAAAAAACATAAGGGGTAACACTCATTTTTTTTTCTGGTCAAAATTTTGAGTTTCAATATCTCAGCTCTGGAAGGGTCTAGAGCCTCAATTTTTGCACCCAGGTCCATGTCTCGTGGCCCTCTATCAGAATCCAGAGTTTTGAGAAGATTGGAGAAACTTAATTTTTCACCCCCCGAAAAAAAAACACAAGGGGTAACACTGTCATTTTTTTTTCTGGTCAAAATTTTGAGTTTCAATATCTCAGCTCTGGAAGGGTCAAGGGCCTCAATATTTGCACCCAGGTCCATGTATCGTGGCCCTCTATCAGAATCCAGAGTTTTGAGAAGATTGGAGAAACTTAATTTTTCACCCCTCGAAAAAAAAAACATAAGGGGTAACACTGTCATTTTTTTTTCTGGTCAAAATTTTGAGTTTCAATATCTCAGCTCTGGAATGTCTAGAGCCTCAATTTTTGCACCCATGTCCATGTATCGTGGCCCTCTATCAGAATCCAGAGTTTTGAGAAGATTGGAGAAACTTAATTTTTCACCTCCCAAAAAAAAACATAAGGGGTAACACTGTCATTTTTTTTTCTGGTCAAAATTTTGAGTTTCAATATCTCAGCTCTGGAAGGGTCTAGAGCTTCAATTTTTGCACCCAGGTCCATGTATCGTGGCCCTCTATCAGAATCCAGAGTTTTGAGAAGATTGGAGAAACTTAATTTTTCACCCCCCGAAAAAAAAACATAAGGGGTAACACTGTCATTTTTTTTTCTGGTCAAAATTTTTTGAGTTTCAATATCTCAGCTCTGGAAGGGTCTAGAGCCTCAATTTTTGCACCCGGGTCCATGTATCGTGGCCCTCTATCAGAATCCAGAGTTTTGAGAAGATTGGAGAAACTTAATTTTCACCCCCCGAAAAAAAACATAAGAGGTAACACTCATTTTTTTTTCCTGGTCAAAATTTTGAGTTTCAATATCTCAGCTCTGGAAGGGTCTAGAGCCTCAATTTTTGCACCCAGGTCCATGTATCGCGACCCTCTATCAGAATCCAGAGTTTTGAGAAGATTGGAGAAACTTAATTTTTCACCCCCCGAAAAAAAACATAAGGGGTAACACTGTCATTTTTTTTCTGGTCAAAATTTTGAGTTTCAATATCTCAGCTCTGGAAGGGTCTAGAGCCTCCATTTTTGCACTCAGGTGGAATTAAATTAATAAAATTAAGGAAACTTAATTTTTCGCCAAAAAAACAAATAAATCGACAGTGTTACCCCTTACATTTTTTTTTTGGGCGAAAAGTTAAGTTTTCCCAATCTTCTCAAAACTCTGGATTCTGATAGAGGGCCATGAGACTTAGACCTGAGTGCAAAAATGGAGGTTCTAGACCCTTCAGGAGCTCAGATATCGAAACTCAAAATTTCGACCCGAAAAAAAAAAAACCGAAAGTGGTACCACTGTCTCTGGATTCTGATAGAGGGTCATGAGACTTAGACCTGTGTCCACAAATGGAGGCTCTAGACCCTTCCAGAGCTGAGATATCGAAAACGAAAGGGGTACCACTGTCGTTTTTTTTTTTTTTTTCGGGTCAAATTTTGAGTTTCTCTGATTTTCTTGAAACTCTTGATTTTGATAGAGAGCCATGAGACTTAGACCTGAGTGCAAAAATGGAGGCCCTAGACCCCTCCAGAGCAGAGAAATCGAAACTCAAAATTTTGACCCGAAAAAAAAAACAAAAAAACGAAAGGGGTACCACTGTTGGGGGGGGTTTTTTCGGGTCGAAATTTTGAGTTTTTCTGATCTTCTTTAAACTCTGGATTCTGATAGAGGGCCATGAGACTTAGACCTGAGTGCAAAAATGGAGGCTCTACTTCATTAAATACGTGACATTTAGACGAAAAAAAAGCAATAGCCTACACATGCCCAATGAAGAAATAAAAATTTGACAGGATAACATTCCAAAAACAGAACCTTAAAGATGGATCACAATGCAGATCGACAATCTACTATATCTTTTTCCATCCATTAGATGGGCTGAACTTTGAAGAAAAGGGTGGGGCTGCTTATAATATTATACAAAACGCCTCTTTTTACGCCGTCTTTGTCAGACAGAAGCGCCACAATTAACGGCGCATTGTGGGTGGCCTGCGGCGTCAGAAACGGCGTCATTTGTCCAATTTTGCCACTATCCAAACGCATTTCATTCTCAAAACGCCGGTGTTTACGGCGTTTAAGACGAAAAGACGCCGCAAATTACGGCGTACTGTGGTACGAATTCAAAGTGAATTCACCGTTATTTTTGCCGTTGGCGTTCGTGCCACAGTACGCTGTAATTTACGGCGTCTTTTCGCCTTAAACGCCGTAAACACTGGCGTTTTGAGAATGAAACGCGGTTGGATAGTGGCAAAATTGGACCCTTTTGGCTTTCCATAATAGTCACATTGCAACCTCTTTCTCTGGATCATAACCTGCCATAAAGTTACTGTGGCGATGAACACTGCTAAGCCAAACCACTTTCATGGTGCCTAAAAAACCCAGGGTTGGCGCAAACTGAACTGAAACATATCTGGCTAGCCAAACCGGCTTCATGGTTTGGGCCCCTGGGCTAAAAAAAAAAAGTCCAGATTCAATCCCCAGTAAGTGATACAATAAAACTGAAATCAAAGTCCAGTTGGCTTCAGCATATTTTTAAAATCATTATAGATGCAAAAAATACCAACAAAGTCACACCACATGCTGAAAATTAGCAGCAGATGCATAATCAACATTTATTGCTATGATCAATCATAGTTAAAAACAACCTTTCCACTTTTTTTCTTTTTTTTTTTGATGTACCTCAAATACAACTGTCCAGCACCAGCACTGAATTTCAGGCAGTATAAAGCAGGTGTTGATACACAGCCCCCATTATCTCCCACATCAGTGCTTGTTTCTGAATGATTTCTAAAACAGGGCTTGAAGTCCTATCATAGAGTCGTTTCTCCAGTGTCGTCTCCTCCAGCGGATGTTGAGCGATCTCAGTGTTTTGCAGGAGGCGAAGGCCAGGCACAGTGAATCAGGCAGCATGGCACCCATCCCTGGTAGGGCACTGTCCTTTGGGTTTACACTCACAAACTCAAGAGAAATAAAACATTTGCCATTATAGATCTCTCCAAATTCGCTTAGAAATATAATTATTTTTTTGTACAACAGTTCTATGTTAAAACAACTCAACACTGTAGCTAAAATACTGCACTATAGTAAAATATCCCCAACCTCATTGGTAAATAACGTGACCTAAATGAATTCTGTCTTCCTGCTTGGGCCATCTTCACAAGACTTTATTATTAAGATGATAATTCAGGTAAACGTGACTGTACTACACAAAGGCATCTTGTTTTTCTTTTCGGAAAACGGTGGCAGTTTCCAGCCATTAGTTCATGTCACAGTGGCAGAACTATTCGGTCCCGCTCTGATAGTTCAGCCTAATGGCTGACTGGAAAACATTCGTTACTTCGCATGTTGATGATTTGTCTTCATCTTCTTCTGTGAGAGTTTTCAGGTGATGAGGTGGTTGGATGATTATAAAAACACAAGACAGAAGTCTTCAATAGTAAAAATGTCTCATGCTGACTCTTTTCAAGACGTCCCTTTTGTTTTTCCTTTTAAAAACAGATCGATTTCAGGTTATCCTCCTTGGAAATGTCCTCTTCCGTGGGAAAATGAACTCGATAATCTAGATGAGGAGAAACAAGTAAAACTTTTACACAGTAATGAACATGATGGGAGTGAATGTAAAATGAAATCTCCTAATGAGAACTGAGCAGTTCCAGTGAGTGATTATGTGTCGTGAGTTCATACCCGTCACACACTCTCCGGATGAAAAACTAGCGGCCTCCACTTGCGTTCACTAGACCATGGAAATCCTCCCAAGCTCTAAAAGATCACACACACAACATAAATTATAGCTGTGCCACCTTTACCGCCATGACTACCATACAGTCATTTCTTTTTTCAAGTTGCGTGCGATGGTCGTTTAAATGAAGTCGTTAAAAAAGTAGTGCGGACGAATGATACTGCAGTGGCTGTTGCTGACTATTTAAAGGGGAAATGAAACAGCGAATCAAGTTTACATGATTTACAAGATGGATTTCCAATATAATCAACAATTATATAAGAAACATTACAAATGTAAACATTTAGAAGAAAAAAAGAAAAAACTTTGTATCTTTCGCCGCCAGGGCGCCGCCATTGTGCAGTTGACGTCACAGGGTTGGTTGGCTCAAGTTTAACAGGCTCAGAGCACTGAAAATCGCGACATCAAACTGTGTGTACACCAGTGTTTTGACCGCGAACGACTAATGTTACGTACAGTCATTAGACAAAAAGACGACGTCTCATGTTATATGTTGACAAACTCCACACAGAAACATTGTTCGCGATGTCTGCCGTCAGATATTCCCGTCTCGTCAACAACATGTAAGTTACGTTGCTATGTAGAACAGCCGGTGGTGGTTTGGGGCGAAGAGCGGGTTTGCAACGCTAACTTACCAGGTGTCAGTGTGGCTGTTGTAGCGTTACTGCGATTCCCTCCGTGTCAGAGTCCATCTGTTGTCAAGAGGTTGATCTTGAGCATGTATTGCATGGTCAATTCTGCATCATCGGTGCGCACGTTTACCATGCTGTGCCGGGAGTTAGACGTGTGGAAGCGGCGATGCTTTCCCTGAAGGATGTCAGAGCGGAGACACTTTTTCCTAGTATGTAGGCTGTAGCTACTAGCACTACCAGTGCGAAAATATGGACGTTTCATTTCCCCTTTAACAAATACATGCTAACTTACATGTTGTTGATGAGACGGGAATATGACGGCAGACATCGCGAACAATTGTTAATGTTTCATTAATGTAACATTAATGTTTCTATGTGCAGTTTGTCAACATATAACATGAGACGTCGTCTTTTTGTCTAATGACTGTACCTAACATTAGTCGTTCGCAGGCAAAACACTGGTGTACACACAGTTTGATGTCGCGATTTTCAGTGCCCTGAGCCTGTTAAACTTGAGCCAACCAACCCCATGACGTCAACTGCACTATGGCGGTGCCCTGGCGGCGAAAGATGCAAAGTTTTTTCTTTTTTTCTTCTAAATGTTTACATTTGTAATGTTTCTTATATAATTGTTGATTATATTGGAAATCCATCTTGTAAATCATGTAAACTTGATTCACTGCTTCGTTTCCCCTTTAAACCTAGTGGGTTTGGTGACTTGTCGCAAATCCAATGACGCTGGTACTGATGATTCTCTCTGACCTGCACAGTTTACACGTCATATTTTTGTATTGGTATACGGCTTCCTTGGAAACTCTACCGAGGTGGTGCTAAAAAAAAAGTAGCAGGTATAAGGAAATACTATGCAGTGGAAAAGCCCAACGCGTTCTCATTCTAGGGCGTCATATATACCCCTTTTCCACCGAAAAAAGAACTGGTTCGGAACTGGTGCTGGTTCAAAGTTGGTTCGGAGCTGGTTCAACTTGCGAACCCGTTCAGAACCTGTTTGCTTTTCCACTGACTAGAGCGCCCAGGGAACGACGTCGTTACGTCACTGTTTACGTCGCTTGCAAGTACATTGTTTGGGATTATCTCTCTTTGGGATTAACTCGTGTACCGAGAAAACTTTAAAAACAATTGAAATATGTAAGTCTTTTAATCTTTTCGTTTGATATGTAATCTTTTCTGATAAGTTATGTACCCCTGTCTTGTGTCTTTTTTCTTTCCATTTACTTATTCTATAACGTGACTGTTTTCTTCTTTGCTTATGTTTCAAAAAATAAATAAATAAATAAAAACGCTTGCGTGTTTCTGCAGTTTCTCCTGGCTTTGCGATGGTCAGAAAATATGTTTAAAAGAACCGAGAAGAACGCATCTAAACCCGCCCCGTAAACATGACGTGCTACTGCTAAAAGAACGGTTTTAGTCCAGCAAAGAGTTGGTGCCGCTTTGGAACCAGTTCTCGCGGCCGCGAACCAGTTCTTTGGCTGTCGAAACACAAAGAACTGGTTCGCGCGCAGGCACCGGCTCCGAACCGGCTCTCAAAATGCTTTGGTGGAAAAGGGGCTATAGAGACACTTTTAAAATTTCGTCTAAATCCAACGCACATGGCACCCTTTAGCGTCAATATAACATGCACAGAGCTTTGTTCGGTTATAGTAGGTTTAGTTCTGGTGTAGGTTTAGTGTTAGACCACTAGGAGGCGCCTTCTGGCCCATATATATCTGCCTCTCAAATTGACGCTAAAGGGTGCCATGTGCGTTGGATGTAGACGAAATGTCAAAAGCGTCAGTATATGACGCGTCGGGATGAGAACGGGCTGAAAAGCCCCGTTCTCCCCTATATAACTCTATATTTATTGTAATTGATAGACTTATAACAGTTTTTACAATTTAATACTTATTTATACATAATACACTAACATTCAAAAGTTTGTGGTTGGTAAGATTTTTTTTAATGCTTTTGGAAAAAGTATTATGCTCATCAAGGCTGTATATATATATATATATATATATATATATACACTGTATATATACACCGTATATACTGTATATATATATATATATATATATATATTTAAACAGTAATACTTTGAAATCATTACTCCAGTCTTCAGTGTCACATGATCCTTCATAAATCAATCTAACATGATGATTTGATACTCAAGAAGCATTTTTTTATTATTATCAATGTTGAAAACCGTGCTTTATTATATTTTTTCACGAAAACCATAATATAAAAATGTTTTTCTGGATTCTTTGATAAACAGAACTTTTAAAAGAACAGCATTTATTGAAAAGGGATACTCCATTTTTTTTGGAAATAGACCTGTAAACAGAGTTAAACAGTTGAGTTTTGTTAAGTTGAGTTAGTTGAGTTAAGTTCAGTTGAGTTAAACTGTTTTCGAATCTATTCAGCTGATTTTCTGATATTTAGAAGAATATCTGTAACCAGACAGTTTCTGGTCTCATTGACTTCCATATATATTTTCCTACTATGGAAGTCAATGGGACCAGAAACTGTCTGGTTACTGATTGTTACGTTCCACGTGTGTGTGCGCGATGTTTTATTATCCTGTGTACATTGGTGTGTTTATCACCTGTTGGTCGTTATGCTGCTCATTATTCTCTCTATGGCCCTGTCCCAAATGGCACACTCCGGACTTGTGGACTTCCTCAGAGTCCAGACTTCGGTGACGTCATGCAGTGCAGACCTATAGGGCCCTTAGCGCGAGTCCACGAGGGTGCATTGAGTGGTATTTTTGGGACAGACTCGATCGTCACGCCGGAAACAGGAACTCGTTCCTCACGTCTGTGAAAGCCTTAACAGTTATCCCTCTCCATACGGAGCTGAATAAACTTAAAGATCATCTCATCAGTCCCTTTTTTAGAAATATATACTATTTATTTTTTAATGACATAAACAAATATCATTAAAAAAATTCCAGTCTTTAGCATCGAAAAAAGGACTTATTTTATTTTCCAAAATCTTATCCATGTGCACTAAACAGGCTGCTTTTACAGTTCTATAATTGTATATGCCACCTGGGCATTAGAGTAGATGTCATGGTTATGTAAATGATAAATACAGTTGTACATAATAATAGCCTACATAATATTCAATTCACACAAAATGAAGACGAGTTTAAGAAAAATGTATAAGTTTCAAAATTTATACTACGTTTATATGACGGTTCTATTTATGTAATGAATCATAATGCAATCGCATATTCAACAGCTATTATTACGTTTGAGATACAACCACTCGTTGATAATATGTTTGTATAAACTGTAAGTAACAACTGGTAAAATGTACGCCTATGTTATTAAAAAAACCGTAATTAAACTCTTAAATATTCTCTTACAGTCCGTGAGTGAAATCTCCTCCCATCTGTTGTCTGATTGGCCTTTCGCAAGGATTCCTGGGTAGTTAAAGTGTGTGGAGCCTGCATCTATGCGGGCTTCGCGAAAGACCGCTTCAAGGGTACAAAGGGGGCGCTGCTGAGCACACTTCGGAGCGTTAAAATGCCAAATGAGACACCCTACGGACTCGTGGACTCGGCGAGCACACACAATCGAAGTCCACGAGACCGCAAGTCCGCGTGAAGTGCGCGATTTGGGACAGGGCCTCTGTCTCTATCACCCGATCTCTGCCTATAGGTTGCTGTGATTGGCCGAGTCGGACATCATTCATCCGTAAGGCGGGGCTTGGTGATTAATTGGAGGTCGTCCCAGCTGGTTAAAAGGATGTTGCGTTCATCTCTCTCTTTTTTTGTAGCTTATGGTAGAAGACTCTGTCCTCTTTGTAAAGTGATTTGAGTTCACTACTAGTGGAATGAGGGTTGCATTAGGTGCTTTATACGCGTTTACACATGTTTATACATTTTTATCTATTTTGAATGGGTGATATTCATTCGTGTTGTCTATCTTTTGTTTGCTTTTCTGGGAAAAGAACATAGGCAAGTATATCGCGATATACATTGTACCCGTAGCAGATAATTGTTAGACACACCAGGTAAGAAGTGAGCGCCACCCTTTGTATTTCTGTTTTATTACATAGTGAGTTAGGGTGCCGGATGCACCGAAGAAGTCGGTTTATTTTCTACATTTTTCTTTGGTTAGATTAGGTTAGATTTAAGGAGTGTTTTGTTATCTTGTGTTCTTTCTTATGGCGCCACTTTTGTTCTTTTCCTTTTATCGTTTGTTTGTTTATCCACCCTATCATTTATTGTACTGTATGTAGCACATATTACTATTATTATTTGACTGGACTCAGTAGCTTCGGCTTATAGAAATAAATTCCAGTTATTTTCTCTTCAAAATGAGTCTGACATGTGTTTTTCCACCACATTCCACTTTCAGCAGTATGTTCAATATATAAATTTTGCGGTACCAACCCTAGACCCACAACAGTTCGTAACACTGATATTCTTCTAAATATCAGAAAAACGTCTGAATAGATTCGAAAATGGTTAAACTCAACTGTTTAACTCTGGGGAGCTGTAAAATGAGCCTATCATTTTGAGCCTATCACACAAAAAAAGTGTAGTATCCCTTTAAAATAGAAATCTGAGTCCTCATTTTTAAACTGTAGAGTATAATGTGTGTGTGACTCACTTGATGCTGTCAGTATGTGTTTTGTACTCCATAATGGTATTAGGAGGCAGGTTGAGGACTCTGCGTAAAGTGTCTCTAATGCGAGCAGTGGTGGCCTGGTCACTGGCTGTCTTATTCCAGATAGAAATGATATCCTCCTTCAAACCAAAACAAAAATATTTATTCAATACAGAACATTGCTATTATGATGTGTTTACTGGCGCAAGGACAACCTGTCACTCATGTGAGATGCACAGCAAAAGCAAACCACAATGATCCAAGGATACAATCAATTCCCTTCCTAGAAAGTAAGCTGCAGTACCTGGAAGCGAACGGACACAACGGCCCCACAGATCTCCTCGCCCACCATGAACTGCTCACCCAGCATGGCCAAAATCAGATTCTCCCAGCAGCGTGACGCCAGGCCTTTACGTAGCCGAATGATCCATTTACCTCCACTCTTATTGGCGTCATCCTATATAATACAATCGAAATTCTATTACCTGTCCTTAGAAAAGAGGCTTGCGTGCATGTAATCTGACCAAACTCACCTCCCACATGGGTTTGATTCCTTCCTTAAACAAATGGAAATCACTGTGACCAGTCATATCACTCGGTCGGATCATGTGACTATAAAAACGCCAGAACTGCTCAACCTACAAACACAAAACAGCTGTTGAACTGTCAGTCATGTGACCTACAGTAGGGCAGTCTAACTTCAACCCCCACTGTGCCTGTGTCTGAATGTTCGTGTGAGTTTTCATGCATGTTACCGAAGCAAAACTGCCGATCTGTTTAATGTTCTGTTCGTAGCTCTGTGTGCTGGCCGGCCGTCCTGGTGTGCGGCGGGAATACCAGAACGAGTAGTTGTACTGAAGAGGGTGTTCGCCGGCCCCTGGGACCACCGCCTGCAGAAGTAGAGCACAGTTATCTACTGTTAATTCCTGCTCTGTCCATTTGCCATCCATCTACACACCTTTCTCTTGGTAGTGTTTGAGTCTTTCTCCTCTTCGTCATTTTTTTCCTTCTCCCCGTCTTTGGGTGAGCAGTTGTCCTGGTCGTGATCTCCACTGTCATCATCTTTCAGGCTTAAATGGAGACAAAACTCTCAGTTCCACTCAACCACACTGTTATTTAATACTGTGGCTTCAATCAGAGCAATAATACATATTCAATCAGGAACTAAAGCACATGCAGTGGCTTCCAACTGAAAAAAGACAACTCAAAACTATATATATATATATATATATATATATATATATATATATATATATAAAATACATGTTCTAGTGTCATTTATATAAAGCTTAAGTAAAGTATCAGAGAAGTGTTATAAAGGATATGTGTATACAAGCTTAAATTTTCACATTATATATATATATATATATATAAACATAAACACACTTTTTTTCTTTATTTACATGTACAGTAGTCAACATTTGAAGTGAATCAAAAAAGTTCAACTTGTCCTAAGACAAGAACGGATATCATTCAAAATGCATGTGTAACAACATAGCAACAAGGTTTTGATGCACTTTAAATGTTGACTACTTTATATCACATTTATATTGTACACTTTTTAAAAAGTAACGTTACCATAAACTTTTTTTGTTTGTTTGTTGTTGTTTTTTTTTTGTTTGTTTTTTTTTGAAGAAACATATACATGTACATGAATTTGAGTGCCATGGTACTGGCACTGTACATTTTGTAACGTTAACATCCTTTATAATATTCACTGTACTTTCCTAATGATGTTATAATCGTCATTTTTATTACATAGAGGCCATGTCTAAATTTACAGAAACAGACTAAACTATATCTTATTTGAATCAGCGCTTATAAATGCTCAGTGGTTGAGCATGAAATGTTTGCATACATATTAAAGTAAGCTGGTTTTGTAACAGATGACTATCTAGCTACTGTAGTTTTGTGTCCACGAGCCATGTATAGTGTGCTTCGCTTATGCAGAACGCCTCGCATGTTTAGAAGCAGCCTACAGCCCCACATGTAATTCCAGCAGGCTGAAGAGTTTGAGCCCGGGTCGCAGAGCACCTGCCCCCGCTGCTCACACACACACGCCTAACCCGGTGATCCGTCCTCGGCCTGGAGGCCCTGTCTGTGCACGCAGAACTGCCCCTAAAGAGAGGACATTTGCATGCAGCATTCACCGCGTGCATTAAAACACAATCGTCCTGGCCACAAAAAACGAAGGAGTCCAATCATGCAACTAAACATAGTGACCTCCCAGCCCATGCCAAAGCTTCTAGACACACCTCTTTTCCCCTCTCCCTTTTCTCTCTCTCTCTCTCTCCGCGTTAAAGAGACGCTTATAACGCATGCGTTTGCATTCACGCACAACTAACCCCCGCAAACGTGCAGCGTTGTTTTTATTACTCACGCGTCAAATTTGTTGTTCATTATTTTCTAGGTGAGTGTCTATATCCGCTCTCGCGCCGACGGCAGCCCCGTCAATTCCGCAGCAACGGCGGCGCGTGCTAGTGGTGGTGGCGGGCGCGCGCATTGTACAGTGGTGGGTGACGCGCACGCTGTGTTCACTCGGTGGATATCAGAATTTTGTTGCAGAGTGGGACTGTGAATCGGTCATCTTACAAACTATTAAACTAATAAACATATTGGTGAATAGTAAATGTAAAAAAAAAAAATAACAACAAAAAACAAAGCTAAAGGTTGGCTAAAGGTTATCCATGAATTAGTAAATTAAACATTTTCCCCACAATGACAGTAGGCCAACAAAAAAAGTAAAATCTTTTTTGTTTTGTTTTTATATCTAGATTAGAATATATATATATATATATATATATATATATATATATATATATATATATATATATATATATATATATATATACACTGTATACACACACACATATGTATGTATATATATATATATATATGCAAAGAATTTAATAATGGTCTAGCATTGCGGATCATTGGTGGTGAATAAATGCTAAATTTTCTTTTTACATAAAATATGAATAAAAATGTGTTGTTTATACAAGAAAGCTGTATAGCCATCTCATTTATATGCAAGCAAAATAATTATATTTGTTTTAAGAATGATTTGCAAAGCATTCAAATAAAGTAGGATTCAAGTATTTAAATTCAAAATAATTTAATGAATATTTCTTTTCATGTAATAGACACGCACAGGAGGAAGAAAGGGTCACAACAGTATTTGAGTCACATAGCAAATCATTGTGCAGCGTGTTCCAAGGGCTGGATCAGGGCGGCAGTGACGGTGTAAGTTCGTCACTAGTGCGGCACTAACAGGCCTGCGGACCCTCTCTCACTCACTCACACACATACACAATTAGCGCTCACAGAGGCCGACAGGCAGCGCCTGTGTGAGGGGCTCCAACTATGCGGCACACTTCAAATGGAGCTGGAGCTTCAGTAGAGCCGCACACCCTTTATTCAATCAATGTCTACCCTTTTGCCAATAATACTGCCATATTTATTCATCCTCTGCATCCTTGTTTTTCTAATGATCCCTGTTTCTTTTTGCTTTTCTCTCTTTCTGGTCAATCTATCAGTTACCTTAAATATCAAGTCATACAAATTTTAGCTGGAAATCCAACAAAGAGTTTATACTCAATAATCACATGGTAAAACCTGTTTTTAGATAATCTAGTAAGAAACACTCAAAAATCAAAGGTCCTTCTAATTTGATTATTTTCACCTTTGCTTTGGACAAAAACCTAAAGATAAGATCATTAATTATAAATCTGTGATCATTCACAATAAATAAACCTGGTCTCAGTACATCCCAGTATAAACAAAATATATATTACAATAATTTTATAAAATGTATCGTTCCAACTCACAAATTCTGGCCACAAGCAAAGCAGTCACACACATCTGCGAATACTATATTAATAGTCCAAGAATTCTTGCAACCATTGTGAGAAATCCCTACATGTTATATACCATGATTTATCCACTGCTGATGGCTTTTGGTAGTTGTTTGAGGTGAGTGATGTGCACCAGTGGCTCCCATTAGAGATCAGCCCAGTGGACGAGACCATGCTCGGGCTTCATGCCACACAAACTCTCGTGAGATTTCATCCCAACATGGGGATCTGATCCACTTGCCCACACTGTCATCTCATCACAGAGATACAGGAGACCTGTGAGATGAAAGAGAGAACAGGGATATTACAAAACTAATGGTACAATAGCTTTCATGAAACTATTTGTGGAGAGAAGTGGAAGTAAAACAAAAACAGAACTATCAATTACTGAAACGGTGGTACACACAATAAAGGTAATAAGTAGTTATTTAGCAGGCTGGGGGGTAAACATGTATAAATACATGTTAATATTATTCATATTTAATAATACATTACAACTAAACATATGAGAAAATGTATCTATATCTCAAGTGAAGGTTAAAGTGGGTTTTATCTATTTTTTCAAATTGAGGAACCAATGTTTCCAAGCAAATTCTAAATGTTTTATGCAAGACATAAAAGTGTAACTCTAGTTTAAAATAATTGCCATTCATAAATGTTATTCATGATGATCTTCTGCAAAATATATACTGATTTATAGTTTGTACTATACCTAGTAGCTAAAAATGGTTTGAATGTCATCTGAACATGAGTGTTAAATGAACTGAAAGATTGTCACCTCCTGCACCGCACGGCCCAGAAGCTCTTCACTCTGCATTGCTTTCCTGAGGAGGATGACAACATTAGTACTTCATTAAAGCAGAGCCAAAGTTTGAACATTGTTTCTCAGAAATCACTTACTGCACCTTTAAGGGACACGGTGGTTTCAAAAATGAGTGTGTACTTGATGTGTTCAAGAAAAAGCATTAATTTTTCCATCAATCTCATATTATTATTTTTTTGTTTTTTTGTTTCCCTGTCCCTTTCGAGGCTCTGTACTAGAGTGTAGGCAGAGTGCTTACCGGTGTATCCTACGTAGGAGAGTAAGCGTGAAGTGAGCGCTCAGTTCCGGCTGGTAGGTGGAGGGAATTACAACATACTCTCCCGGGAGAAGATGGCAAAACACACTGACCTCCTTAGAATGGGCATGAGGTACACAGCTAACCACAGGACACATGGAACCAGGGGTTAACAGGGAACCACCAGCAGGTACCTGGACAACAAAGACGTAACTGTTGTATGTTAGAGACCTACACCTTACTAATATTAAATTACTATACTAAACCACTTATAATTGAAACCGAACACTTTTAAAGCAGTTTAGTCATATCATAAATACCTCGAAACTTATTAGAAATGAATCTGACCTTATAAATATGAAAGCCGATGGCATGGAGGGCATTTTCAGGCCTGTTTTGGCGAAGAGTGACCCTTACGTTGTTACCTCCAGGGTCATAGGTCACACTAAGGGGTATAAGTGGGTTGTGTCCATGTGTGGCGAAGTTGCGACTTCCTCCAGCAGTAGAACCAACAGACCAAGAGCCATGAGAGCTGATGGTTTCCCACTCGCCCTCTGAACAGTGCTGAAGAGGAGGAGGAGCTGATTTCATCACACTGGAGAGAAAAACACAGACATTTTAAACCAATAGGAAGGCTTTATTGCATCAAATCGCATATGTAGATTCAGTGTGCATATGACCACTAATAATTGGTGTTATTTTTATACAGTATATTTACACAGTACTTTTCAAAATTTGGGGTCAGTAAGATTTTTTTTTAGAAAGAAATTAAATTTGTTATTCAGCAAGGATGCATTAAATTGATCATTAGAGACACTAAAGACATTTATATTGTTACAAAAGACTTCTATTTCAAATAAATGATGTTCTTTTGAATATTCTAATCCTGAAAACAAGAAAAATCACGGCACAAAAAACATTAAGCAGCACAACTGTTTTCAACATTGATAATAATAAGAAATGTTTCTTAAACACCAAATCAGCATATTGGAATGATTTCTGAGGAATAAAAAAAATGCAGAAAATTCAACTTTGCTTCGTAGGAAAAAATTACATTCTATAAGAGACTTCTTTTAAAACATTAGACAATCTTAAAGGGATACTCCACTTTTTTAGGAAATAGGCTCGTTTTACCGCTCCCCTAGAGTTAAACAGTTGAGTTTTACCATTTTCGAATGTATTCAGCCGCTTTTCTGATATTTAGAAGAATATCAGTAACCAGACAGTTTCTGGTCTCATTGACTTCCATAGTAGGAAAAAATATATGAAAGTCAATGGGACCAGAAACTGTCTGGTTACTGATATTCTTCTAAAATTCGGCTGAATGGATTCGAAAACGGTAAAACTCAACTGTTTGACTCTGGGGGAGTGGTAAAATGAGCCTATTTCCAAAAAAAAAGTGGAGTATCCCTTTAATGACCCAAATCTTTTGAACTGTACAAGGAGTTCAATCCAATAAATATGCCTTTGTGCAGTTACCTGAGAGAGGTAGAGCAGGAAGAATGAACTCTCAAGAGGAAGTGGCCCTCGGCTCCCTGCAAGAAGGTACTGGGCACCAGCAGGTAAAAACCAGGATTCAGGTGAGTGTCTACAACCACTTCCCGATCATACGCATGTGTGTGTGACACAAGAGGAGGCTTGTTCAGTGTCCGCACCAGGTTAAAGTGTTTTTTCTCCACCTAAAACATATTATATATCACATATGACATAGTGTAATAAGTTCAATCACTCAAAAAAAGTTTGTTTTGTGGTTCTCTAACCTTCCACACATGTAGTGCAATGGCCTGGAGGTGTGGATGAGTGCTGCCCTCTGCTGGGGGTTCAGGGAGTCCGTACTGAAGCAAAGACAGCAACACTTCTCCTCTCTCGCACACTTTCAACCAGAACTTAGGGTTGCTGATAAAAGTGCTGTTGTTACGGCAACCGCCTGCAGAGTGACCTTTGACCCAGCGACCTCTTATCTGGTGGCTGTGGGTTAGAAAGCTTCCTACATGAAAGGAAATATAGTACCACATTAATATAAATGTCTTCAAACCCTTCAAATTATTCCCTTTATAAGACGGCAAAGGTCTGGTGATGCAAATGCTCTCAAGAATGTATAGCCAATACCTGTGTAGATGCTTTGGAGGTGTCCAGCAACACTGACGGGATAGCCCACCGTGACCTCGTCAAATTCCTGCTGGAATTCTGTCACGTCCATCCAGAATTCCCCCTCTGCTGTGCGGCACAGTAAAGCCTGAGCGCAGGAGGCCTCCAGGGAAGCCCATCCTGATCCGCTGTAGAGAGGCCGACAGAACCCGTCAGACAGAAGCAGCCTTTCCACTATGGCCAACATACGTGCATGATTGTTGCAAACAAATGACCACCAATACGCTTGAAAGAAAAACCTAGAAGGTTTTCTAGAGTCAATCTAAGTGAATACTTTATATAATTAACAACTCTAAAATAATTATTTCAAACATAATCATTCATTATCCACTAATTTTAAAGAAATTCAAAAAAAATACATTTTATTAAAATATTGTTAATTCTCACTTTGTTCATAGGTTTGATAAGGTCAGGTTGCATTCAAGCTAATCACAAAAGTTTAAATAGTTAAATGCATCCAAAGTTCAAATAGGATCTTAAAAATCTACATATTTAAATGATCAGTACTGCTCTCCATTGGAAATCAATGCAGTTACTAATAAAAGTAAAATAGATGCAAATTTCTGAGAAGAACCTTATCATCATGTTATGTTAAATCAATTCACACAGATATTTACAATTCTAATACCAGATCTATTTATAACACATATGGAAAATAAGGTATTTAACACAAAATAAACATAAAAATGGAAAAATATGATCATTTAGCATTTTTCCCTCCACACCTCTCCCTCCACACCCCGGCCCAGCTCCTCCTCCCCCAGGGGTTTCTTATCCTGATCAGCTCCACTTGCTCGCCTGTAGTCGTTGTCACATTTGTCCACTCCACCACACTCATGGCGTGGAACTGGCCAAGCTCTGGGACACCTGCAGAGAGAGAGAGAGAAAGAGAGGCAAACCCATTACTAGAGCTAATACAGTACATCGTACCTGACTGAGCTGGGCAAAATGAGGCTCATGTACATTATACCTCCTTTTAATACACCTTATAATGTAAAAAAACTAATTGTACTAAAACTTAAACTAACATTAAAATGCTAACCGAAAATATAAAAATAAAATATTTTTAAATAATATAATTACAGTAATACTTATACAACACTGCCTGGCAGTGTCAACTGACACGTAAAGTCTCATTTATTTATATATTATATATCAAAGCACACAATATCAAATATCAAAGCAGCTTCATGATAATAACAGGAAAATTACTGTGTTAATGTTGCAGAATTCATATATATATATATATATATATATATATATACATACATACACACACATATATATATATATATATGAAGAGTTCAGATGCAAAAGCCTCTAAATGCCATTTGAAATTTTCTTCTAAAATGATCATTTTTATCAAGCTTGTATATTTAAGTTCAGTAATTTCACTTAAATGGCAATGAAGATTACCTATTAATTGTCATTTAAGTGAAATTACTGAACTTAAATATACAAGCTTGATAAAAATGGTCATTTTAGAAGAAAATTTCAAATGGCATTTAGAGGCTTTTGCATCTGAACTCTTCATATATATATACACATATTAATCATTTATTAAATTTAATTAAATTTCAGCTGCAATGAAACTCTACAGAAGGCAATAGCATCATTATTCAGCTAAATTTAGTTCAATGTTGTTTCAGGTCGGTTCAACAACAGTCAGTTGCAAGTTAGTGTCAATATCCAGCTCAATTAAATTCAAATTCAGTGGTTACTTTTCTCCCTCACCCATGGAGGCGCTGTGAACACAGCAGCTGATGGCACATCGCTCCTTCAGCTCCAGTGAGAGTTGAGATAGACTCGTCCCGTTAGCTGTGTGTTGAGTCTGGGTGTCGTTGGACTGTTGTGATGACTCTGCCCCTTTTAGACTCCATCGTACCACAACGGTTCCGCTCAGGTCCACCACTGCCTCACATACTTGGCCTGCCCACAAACGCTCATATGAACCATGTAGCCTAGTATGAACAACAGTTGCCAACACTTCAATTATTATGATCTGGACTTTGTTCAAACATAAAATCAAAATGATATTTTATACTTCACAGACATCTTTGTACCAGCACATACTTGGCATATGCTTTCTCCAAAAGTGCTACCCAGAATGCCCTAGGGCTCTGGCATCGTGAGAAGCAGAGGGTGTCATTGATACAGGGCAGCCGGTCATCCACTCGTACCTCTATCCAGTGCCCGTTCCGCCAGAATCGAAACCGGAACTCGCCGTGATAAGCACAGTCGCCCCACAAAGGCTGTTCCGGTGGAAATACCTGATAACAAACACAAACACACATAAAAATACACCTAGAGCACATTCAGTTGAAATTTGTGGATGGAATTGTCAAAGAAACCCTCAGCAGTGTTGTCATAATGTTTAGAACAAGTTTAATGTGTGAAATGCCATGCCATGTAACGCACAGGCTTTGAATATTTATATCTTGGATTATATCTTGGATTTATATCTTGGATTATTTGTTTGTGTGCTGCGGAGAAGACATTGGTTGAGCTGGTGTATATAAAATAACTGAATAATAGAGTGCAACAGTGCTCATCCAATTCATATTTTCCATCATTTTTCCCTTAAAGTGTTAGTTCACCCAAAAATGAAAATTATGTCATTAATGACATGTCGTTCCAAGCCCATAAGACCTTTGTACCAGCAGATGGCATAGGTTGTTTAACGTTTATAAGTTATCATTAAATATCAATTCCTCTATGGAGAAATCAGAGAACATAAATGGGAATTTTACTTCTGGAGCCTGACTCTTGCACTCTCTTACGGTAAAACGACTCACATTAAATCTGACAGTGTTCACCTTGTTCAGAAGATGCTGGTTCTTGAGTAACATGGAGCAGGCACAGAGCAACCAGCAGTCTCCCAGAATGCCTTGCTTTGGGTGGGCCTGCACAGGATCATCAGGGAAGAGTTGAGGCTGCTTGCAGATTTCCTGGGAAATATGCAAAGAAAGCCAGTTTCAGACAGTTTGTATTGTTATAGACCCAGTAAATTCACTTAATGAGTGCGGTATTTTTGCCATATGCAGTATTTCCTATTAGAACAAAATATATGGGGCATATCGAAGGGCTCGTCTTCCATCTGATACAGTATAGGCAAAATTTAATTTTGTCAATATTTAGGAGTACTATATCACAGTACCCTGATGAAAAATAAGTTTATTCAAGACAAGTGCACTATTAGTTTACTTCTTTTAAACTAAAAATAAGAAATAACACTTTCAGTCTGCTTTTTATGTACTTCTCAGAAACATACTTAAAAATGTACAGAAAGGTTTAAGTATATTTTGCCTGCTATACTTGTACTCAATCTTCTGATTGAGATATACTTAAAAGTATAATTAAGTATACTTAGTATAAAAATGCTATTTTCTCAGCTTTATGTTTAAAACGTACATTCAAAATATTCATGAAGCTGGAATAAAAGTTTTTTTTTTTTTAAATGGAAAGAGATAAAGTACAGTTAAAGGTATATTTCAAGTATAAAAAAATGGGAACACAGTGGTATACTTAGAGTAAAATTATAATTTATATAAAATTAGTAAACTATAAGTATGATGCTATGTTCACTTAAAGAATACTTGCAGTATAAATGTACTAAACAACAGTTCTATTTAATATCACGGGTTTAGCTAACTTACAAGTATTTGACTAGTAAACTATCTGTATACACATACGTTCACTAGCATAGTTGCAGTGCAAAAGAAAAACTTAGTCGTAAACTAGAGTGTACTCAAAGTTTACTAATGTTATGCTTTTTAAAGTATACTTTTATATACAAAAAAATTAGTCCCAAGTAGTATTGAAACAGTACACTAACAATTATACTTCTAGTAGTAAGTACATTGATATTAGCATACTATCAACATAAAGTATACTTGAATTTTACTTAAGTATACTAAATAAAAACTTGAAGTAGGCTATACCTTTTGTTTGTAAGTCTTAAAGCTAACCAACTAAAAGCCACAAAAGTTTCATTTTAATGTCAAGGAGTTTTTAAAATAGTGATAAATGCCAACCTAAAAGAAAATCAGTTCTTAAATAAAGTCTTCATCGTTGCTCATTGGAAATGTGTTTGTTTGCTACAGTATATAATATATAATATCACCGGTGTGAAAGAGTGTTACCTGTGGGCGGAGCCATGTGACATCACCCAACAATTTGGAGAGAGGCGTGGTGTAATCACAGAAGACTGAGGAATCATCAGCTGGAAAGGCAATGTCCACAAACAGGTTCTCAGTCTCCGTTTCCATGGTAACCAGACAGACTTCACTCCTGATAGACGAAAGGCACACCTGTGATAATCTGAGCACGATTTGCATTTTAAAACTAAAAGTCTTCTAAAAGACTCCTGTCAGTAAGAACATTATCATACTTTCAATGCATTTGCTTGTTCCTGCATACTGTATTAGTCAAAGAAGTAACGTTATATCAAAAGCGTTAAGGCTTTTAATGGGAATTTTGGCTTTCCAACACCGTTTTAGTGACAAACTTGTTCAGATATCAAGCATCAGAGTAAGCAGCATTAATCATAATTCATCAAGACGTACCGTCATGTCAGCTGAGTTGATAACCCGATATGCTACTGGCGGCTTTGAATGACACGAGATAGAGGCAAAGAAAATAAAATAAAATTAAATTAAATCAACCTTGAAATCGCATGCTGAGGTAGTTGAAACACACTCAAAAGGTTCAAAGAAACAAAAACACTGCATCTGAACTGAACACCAAGGCATTTCATCCCATAACCGGAAGGACGCGCGCGCCGTGGACAGCGTTGTCATCCGGGGCGGAGGCGGGAGCTGCAGCTGGCGCGCCCCCTCCTGGAGCTCATCTGAACAGCGCACTTTGCTTGGCTTTAGCTATTTTTTTCCATTTCTTTCTATTTTGGCATTCTTATACGACTTATTTTTCGTGGTAAATAAAAAAGATACTTACAGCCTATTAATATGAGATAATAAACAAAACAGTAAAAGAAAATAGTTCTTTCTGATAATATATGATGAATAAAAGTAAATAGGCCTAGGCAAAATGTAGTATAATGTATAGGAATTATAAAAAGCGAAGTTTTCTCTTTTAAACAATAGGCTGTTTATTGGAGCCACGAAAAAAAAAACAATGAAGCGTATAATGCATATAAATATGCTGTAGCCTGCAATTTGAAATAAATTATAAATAAATAAGGATGGTAGGCTACCAAGATTTTTGATATTTATCATCAAATACAATACGCCTTATTCACGGCTTGATTCTTTGATTTTTAATGAGAATGAAAGCGAGGCTGTGAGGGATAGACTTGCATCTCTTCAATGGGCTGTACTGTTATTTATGTGTTTTCGGATGGTTCTGCTCATGAAACACTGGAAAAATACCTTTCCAAGAAATGTCAGTTGACAAAAAACTCCCGACAATGTAAGCTGTGGAAAAATTGTAAGTAATCTACGAGCTTTATTCAGCTTACAGCGGATGCCATTGGAAATACGGTAAATCTAGCCCTCACAGCCTCACTTTCATACCCGTCATGGTGCTGCTCTGAATAAGGTCTATGGAGTAGGCTGCAGATCCGTTTCCTCATGGACAAAGGTTATGATAAATTATTAGTGCAAACTGAGCTCTGGAAGAGTGGTTAAACCCATTGATTAGGCTAATGAATCAGGTTATGACAAATCATAAAACTTTAAATCAGAACAGCATCAACAGTAAAAGTTCCTTTTAACTCTGACTTATCCACCTTTTTCTGCTCTAAACAATGCGCGCTACCATGACGACGATGCCGGTAGTCAACTTCTGGTTCGAGTCTGGTCTATGCTTTTTTGCCATGTGTTTTAGATTGTGTCATCCACACATCGCTAAACTAACAATCACACCCTACTCCATTGCTATCTAGCAATCGCACCCTGCTCCATACTACAGTCATGTTAAAAACATCAATGTATTCACCCATCCATAAAAGATCCATCAGCTTGACGAAAAGATCCATAATCCCGAGTAATGCGGAATATACTGTACATCATTAATATACACCTTTGTTATTGTAAGAGGTTAGCGACCCCTGGTGGCGAAACAATCTTGTATATTGTACCTTTAACAGTGCTTATCGGGACACAAACTGTGTTCAACATAATAATTTGTGATTTATTAATGAGGAGTTAACTCTTCTAGAACACCATTTGCACTAATGTAGGCCTATTATCATAAACTTTGTCTATCAGGAAACAGATGTGGTGCAATGGCCAAAATGGACTGCTGATATTAATATTTTGTACATGTCCCTTTCACTTTTCACATAATCATTTAATGGACCAGAGCTAAAAAAAAAAAAAAATAATTCTAACCAGAATACAGAGGCTTGATGTAAGTAGATTTAAACTATAGACAGTAAAGTTCATCCTTGTTAAGAAAAAAAAAAATGTTAAAAAAAAAAATTCTAGTTGCTATATTTTTCATTGTAATAATTGTACTAACATTAAAAACTTGTGTTTTTGCAATCGGGGTCTCAAAATGTATATATAAACTTATTTTTTCCTGAAATTTAGATTTATTGGCCAATATATTGTTATGAGCTTTCAAATAAGAATAATCAGTATCGGACAAATTTTCATATTAGTGTATCCCTACTAAAAAGCAACAGTGGAGGTTCTGCTCTGACATATAAACAAATAAATGTACTCAACTGATGGTAACTGTGTGCCAGTGATATTTTGTGTTATTGTGGTAACTAATTGCACAGCCCTCTGTTCCTCTCTTGTTCAACTACCGTACAAGGATGTGATGCAATATGTCAGTACATTCTCCACTGCATGTTAATCTTACTTTCTTTAATCTTCTCAGAGAATAAAGATGTTGTGCTTTTCTTATCAATTAAAAACAGGGAACTCTCTCCACAGCCACTCCATTTATGAGCACAGGACTCAGACATATTTTCTTTGCCTTCCTAAAATCCACTACTATCTCTTTTTTCTTCTTGGAATTAAGAATGAGATTGTTGTTGGAGCACCAGGCAGTCAGATTTTGTAATTCGTCATGATAAAGCCATTATCATCTACAAATTTTACAATGGTGTTTGTACCATGGCCAGGTAGACCTCATGAGTGAAGTGTGCACTCAACACACATTACTGTGGAAAACCATGCTCTGTACAAAAATATTTTCATGATTTGTAATCACATTTTTTCTTTTGTCAAATCAACTTACATAATTTATGTAGTTCAGATAACATAATATTTTGAGTTTCTGATGATTAAATCAATCTCCATTGTTTTAACTCAATTTTTCCATTTCAAACTTAAAATTTGAAGGCAACCAGGTTACTTATTTTTTTAAGTTAAACCAACAATATATTTTTTTAAAAGTGTGCATGCAGGGTAAGACCTGAAGAAGTGTAATTTCCTAGTCTGACATTCTGGGAACGGTTTGGTTAAAAAGACCAAAGTAATTACTTCTAAGCTGAACATTGATGCTTTTGCAAGCACTAAACAAATTTTCAATGATTAATTTTGGGCTGCTGGCAAGTAGACAAGTGCTGCCACCTACTGGCTACTTTGTGTCCTCCAAAACATTCACTGTAACTCCACTTAAAACTTTTGTTTGTTTGTTTTTTTCCACTTTTGCCAAAAAGGTTAAACACATTTCTATCTTGGCCAGGTGTAATACTGCTGTAAAGATATTTAGAGTGTTGAAATCCCAGAGAAACCTTGTGAAAATACTAAACTAAGTCAACCTCATTAGAAATGTTCCGGTTGAAACATTAGCAGACAAAACAAAAAGACAAATTGTTGCTATCAAAACTTATTCTTATTTATTAATTAAAACTTCAACTTATTTATTAATTAATTACAAAAATGAATTGTAATCAATGTGTTTAATGTTACTGTTGGTTTGTTCAATTTAAAGCAACTTTAGATCGATTTGATGGTGTCCACATTATGCTGACTTCCTTTTTTTCTCCCTGCGAGAAACAAAATAAAACCGTTAAATGAGGCTTCTCAAGATTTAACTTCAGCTCATTTACCAGTATATTCAGAATAAGGAGACAAACACATCAAAAATAATTACATTTGCACATTACAAAACCTTGAACTTGCCAATTTAGTCACATTCACAGCTAAGGTTATACATTTTGTGCTCACTACCATTTAATATATTGCTTTTTTTAAGAAACAAATTTAAAAGGAGCTGTAAGCAAGATTGTGGCCAAAACTGGTACTGTGATCACTTTTAAATTAGGGTGTACCCCCGCCTTCCCCAATGACTCAAGGTTGCCAGATATGCTGCAGGTTCCAGCAGGAATGTAGGCTGCTACAAGAAGCTTCCAATGGCAAGTGACGAGTCCTACACAGTGAGTTTTTTTTTATTGTTAATTATTTATTTCGGACTTTGTAACAAAGTATTTCGGATCGAGTTTTTGGGGGTTTCGCAATGTTAGAATTTTTTTCATCCGATTCCGACACGTTTTTAATCTGCAGCTGTGGTAACTAGAGAAGAGCTGGCAACCCGAATGCCGCAACCCTACTGAGTCCGTGATTGGTTGATCGGTGGAGAGTGATGCATCAGAGCAAAACACAATTTGACAACATCAACATTAGTCAAGGGCGACTTCACCTTTTAAATGACAATGTCCTGGCCGGACTACTGTTGTCAGTGATATAAGTATTTGAAATGAACATGATTTCTTAATGTCTAGAGACATATCATTTTACGATCAATTGAAATAAATTTCTTGCATACAGCTCCTTTAAGTGTAATGCTGAACTCACTGGATATGTGACATGGCTTTCTGAACCCATAGATCATCAGGGTTAGCACAGATCAGTCTGTCCTTTACCGTAGTAAATCTGCAGGAAAGAGAATATTCTAGATTAATACCACTTGTTCTTTCACATGTAAGAACATTAATATCAGAGACATGTCATTTGAAGACAGAACCAGTGTTGTTACTCACATGACAGCCTCTATGTTGCAGGTCATGGTGCTGTCCTGTCGAGTAAAGTCTTTCAGCCGGTGAACAGGTAAAGGCTGCGATGAATACTTGGTACAGCACCTTACCGGACCTTAACACATGACACACACTCTAAGTTCATGTTGTAACCACGTAACACGTAAGATCCATTAATCCACATTCCTGGTAGTTTAAAAGGCCTAGTCAAATCAACATTGAGTTAAGATGTAAATGAATTAATCACAAATCAATTCAAAAGTCCTGATTATCAAGCATGTCAGTGTCTCAGTTATAATAAACGTATTCGTCCTCAATGTGTAAAATACATAAAAATGCATGTGGCTGTACCTTTCAGGAACAGGCTTGTGAATTCAATGCACTGAAAAAACACCTGAAATCAAAGAGAATGTGTGATAAAAATCAGTTTTACTTACTGCTCTGACTCAAAGTGACCCAGTAACACAGCAGCAGCAGCGTCGATGACATCAGGACGAATCTGCTCATATCGGCAGGTAATCGAGGCGCTTATCGGTGAAAAATTAAATAAAAATTGATCCAAGGATCTGATAAGTTAGTTGTGTGGACAGTAGCAGCAATTTTGAGGACGTGATGATGGAGACTGAGAGCATCCTCAAATTGTACATTATATAGCGGTTCATGAGGGGAATTTGAAGACCACATCATTGGGGGTGGAAGACGGGGGAAAATCACGGAGTTAAATATTAGTAGGTCGACTAAATTTATATGCTATAAAGTAAGATGTTCCATCCCTCTAAATTTCCCATTTTGTGATAATCACTGTCTTTTTAAATTTCTTTTTTTTTTTTTTTAAATCATTGTGTCACCAACAAAATTACCAGTTTAGCCACTAAAGAGCTGGTATTTATTAATAGAATGCAAAATGTATTAAAGATGTATAATCATCATAAACACTCTGACTGCAACAAATATTAAAAAGGCAGTTTCCTCATTTAAATATTGAACAATTGAAATACAACTTTCAGAATAGACTTTCTTTATTATAATTCTTTAAATAACTGAATATTTAAAAAGTTAGATTAGTTTAAAATCCAGGTAAACATAGATGGACTTTTCCCCTCGACGTGTAAATTTTAGGTAAAAATGTACAGTATGAATGCACTGTATAAGATGAGCTGTGTATTTTAGGTGCTGTGACTGAAAAAAAAAACTAACATTTTTAAACATTAAAAAGTTCACAAAACAATGATAAAATGTAATTATACAGTACAATAATTTAACAAATGTTGAGCTCATAATGTAAATAAATGTTTATTTAGCACAAAAAAGTAACAAAACTAAAATTGTGCCATAAACTAAATAGATTCAGATTCAGGGGAAATTAGGTAGGGCAATGTGGGAAAGGGTCATTTTTAAATAGAATTTTAATATTAAATATTATTATAAATAATTTATATTTGGCCTGTAGAAACACAGCACTTGATGATACTGTATAAATAGTCCTTGTTACACGTTACATGTATTTACTGTCTATAGTAATAATTATAATTACATACAACTAACCCGGCCTAAACCAATCCTTATTCCTAACTCTACTATTACTCAGTGCTTAAATGTATAATTACACTGTAACTGGGACACAATAAAGACTTGTGTTGTGTGTGGGAATTTTTCCCCCAATATATTCTAAACAAAGTCATGCAAATGTTCATTAACACACCAAAGAATCAGAGCTCAGTTATTCATGAATTATTCTCTATTTCAATTGAAACTTTTTGAGGAAGGAAATGGTAATTAATTTTGATGGCAGCTGAGTTACTCGAGTTAAAATGCCTATACATCTACTTACAAGACCAAATGAGGTCATGCTTTATATTCGCTGTTTTTAACTACTAAAATATATACTTGCATAAGTGCAAGAAATTGTTTGCTGCTATTGAGGTGAGATAAGGGTAAGGTTTGGGCCAGGTTTCATGGTGTGGTTAGGTTTAAGCGTGGGTTAAGGGGTCGTTGTATTGCTGGGTTATTATCGTTAACCAAAACTAAACCCATCTGATTAAACCAGAAATAAATAAAAATACAAATATTAGTTGAAAACTAAATGAAAATTAAAAATGTTGCCATAGCAATGAACTGAAATAGCAATATTTAAAAAACAAAAAACAACAAAAAATTACAAAAGCACATAACCAGCCAGCCTGGTCTCATTGTTAATATGTTTTTAGTACAGCTAAATTTAATATTTCTACACATGGAATAACAGCAAAAGATCAAGCAGCCTGCACAATCAGTTATGAAGGATTTTCTAAACTCATCATTCACTCACTTAAAAAGAAACTATGGCTTCAGTTCGACATACACAGACAGCAAGAATCAGCCAATGAATCTCAACAATTGTGACAATCAACAAAAAAGCTAACATGAAATCTGAACATCACAAAACACACTGCTAGAAGTCAACACAAAATAAGCAGCAAAAATAAAAGCAACAAGTAAAAGGTAAGAGAATAGAGCTGTAGAAAAAAGTTTTTAATTGGAAGTTGCCTATCTATGTAATTTCCGCCACATACTGTCTCTTCCGCCACGACATGTCATTTCCACCACAACACATACTTACTTAAAGTAAAACATTTATAAAAAATAATTTATATAAAAAAAAACATACAATCAAACCAACTATATTCAGTGGTGTTGGTAATTGAGCAGTTATGGTATAAGATGTGTATACACTTTAAGAAGTACATGATTTTTAGCTATGATAAGTAAATTAAATGTTCCAGTGATCTAGTTTTAGGTGTTTTTTAGTGTAAACATTGTAAAATCTTTACAGTTACATTTGTGAAAAATAAATAAATTGCACATTTGATCAGATATGTGTGTGTGTGTGATTTTATCAAATATATTTATTACAGAAGATTTTTAATTATTTTCTCACACAAGTTTTTGCTATGTGATGGAAATGACCGTTTTCTTGGGCTTTCATATAAAATGCCAATATATATATATTATTCAATACAAATCAGCACAGCCAACTTAAGGGAAGGTTTCTAGACAGATTGAGAAACCAACTGATACTAAAAAAACTATAGAAACGTTTTTATTTTCTGAAATTGTCTAGCTCAAAGAGTACCATAGTTGAAGAATTACCCGTGTACACAATAAGTGCATTGGATCAATTGATTAATTTAAATCTTACATAGCATTTAAAGACATAATGTGTGGGCCAAAATAATATAAATAACACAAATAATTTAAACATCAAGTCTAATTAGACTAACAATGAGTCGTCATATGTGTCCGCCTTTCCAAGAACTCTAACATCACATTCTCTTATCACAGCTTTAGATCAGATCACAGCGTCTGATGAGAAGAAACACTAGGATACAATTATTATGATCAAACTATTTCTTCAAACACTCCCCCGTTTTATAACACCATAAGTGTCTTTCATAGAAATTCAAGTTGAAATGTCACACAGAATGACACTTCTGTAAACCTGGAGGTGTAAATAAAAGAAAAACCACTATGGAGAGCAATGCTTTTAAGTGACATTATATTTTTTGTTTAAAGTCGTGCAACGAGACGGCTGTGGGTTTGAAGGGAAGTGATTCATTGCTATAGGAGCACTGTAAGACTTTGTTCTCACTCTTATGACCTATTTCACTTTCTGATTTTAGGACATGAGTTACATAAAACATTATGACCTAGAAAAAATATCAAAGTCAGCTACACCCGCATTAGAAACCACACGTTAACATTTGGAAATGAGGACACCGCTGAATGTTCAGAAAGATCCATACAGTATGTGTGGTTTTATCTATAGCCTACTGTTATATAAACATAATACACAATACAATCATAATTCCATAATGCATTTATGCAATCTATAACCAAAAGGTTAAGGTTTGAGTCCCAGTCCTGGTGGATATTCCAGTTGCTAAATGGTTCTTTGTTTCAAAAGTCCCAAGTCAAAGGGACCGTGACACTCTCTAGCCAATCATTATCGCTCCATCTGAACTGGTGTTTCCAAGTGGTTGGACAGTATGTAAAATATTCCATGTGCTGCATGTGTCTATGAGAATAAATAGAAATGTTGGTCAATAACACTTTAAATAGTTTTATTTTAATTCAGAGGACCTTTTACCACAAGTTAACTGCATGGTAACCAAGTTTAAAAAAATTTAATTCATTGACTTAATGAAAACTTTAAAATGGCAAATATTATTTTGCTGAGTTCTGTTGACTTAATAATGTTGATGATTATATTAACTTAATATTGTGAGTAATCTAAACTTAAAATTTCTGCATTAATTGATTTACAAAAAAAAAATGTGTAGTAGACCTAACTTAATGAAACTCTTAATAAATAGAAATTGGGGAGTGGATTTCTTGGTAATATGATGCAGTTTAGTTCTTGACACAATTTTAAAGAACATTTTATGCCAAAAAAAAGGTTCCATAAAATGTCTCAAATGGTTGTACTTTAATGTTGAATAACTCATTTTGGAAAATCTAGAGACAAAGTAAGTTTACAAGCTGTTAATTCATAAAACTAAATCAAAATTAAAAAAAAAATAAAACTAAATTAATTATTTACTAAATCCATGATGGATACCTTAAAAGTAGGCTAAATGAAGCACCCAATATATACAAAAATGTATTTTAAGAGTGTATGAATACCAGCTTAATTTCTTATTATTATAATGAATTTTACCAACTCACATCAGGACAAGAACAATACACCACACAAAGGATTCAAACGTACTTCATACAGGTACTCTAAAATGCCCAACCTAACTGGAAATCAGATCGTAATGGGTGGTCATCAGTACAAAGAATAGGCCTCCTAAGCTTTTCTAAAATTAAAAAATATGTCTGTATAAATCTGATTACAATGTTACAAGGTTATAACTGTTTAAAGTGCCAAATTTATAACAAATTTAAAGTGCCATACACTGTAAAAAATGGTAACCCGCTATTTTAACAACAAATGTTGTAGGTAATGAATGTATTTGGGTTTAATACTGTACTGAGTACAATTCTATGCGTTCCAGTTGTTACCACTAGGGGTGGGGGGCAGGGGTTGAGGTGGTTTGGGTGTAGTCTTGTGTTTTGTGGGAATTACCGGTTACGGTATGTTCTTCTGTCCTGTTGGATAGTCAGGTGGTCATGCTGCTGTAAACGCAGTTATTACTTAACCGACACTCCTGCATTCCTCTCTCTCGTGTGTGTGTGTGTGTGTGTTTTTTATACCAAGTTACCACAAATAACTTGATACTATGGAATTCATTGGCGCTCCGTCAACTGTTTGGTTAGACATTCTTCAAAATGTCTTATTCTGTGTTCAGCAAACGAAAGAATGAGGATGTAAATGTAAATGATGACAGAATTTTCATTTTTGGGTGAACTATCGCTTTAATATAGCAAAACTGAAGAAATCATGATAGATTCCAAAAGAAAACACATCAAATTATCCCAGCAGAGATTCAAGGGATGGATATCGAAACATTTAAATCTAATAAATATCTTAATCTACTTATACAATAAAGCTGGACTGTTGTGATCACATGATTTACTTCTATAAGGGTCAGAACCATACGTATTTGCTGAGTCGACTGAGATCGTTTGGTGCGTGCCAGACTTCTGTCAGCACCAAAATCCTTAAAGGAGAATTCCGGCACTAAATGAACCTTTGGTCTAATAAAACATTTGTACCTAGTCAACCGTTCCCTGAGATTTGTTTTCATAATAATCGAATGTAAAGAGGTTTATCTCTAAAAACTGTTCAGAATATGGGGGCATATAATAAGTAAAAAGAAATCGCTAGTTTGTACCACTAACAAGGCTCAAAATAGCCCAACACTAACACAGTAACATAATGAGGCTCCATACATGCAAAACGAAGCATTGAGAACTTTGTAAGTGTACAGACCGTTTAATAAGAAGATACTTTATAAAGACAGTCCACTTCGTGTATACAGACAGGAACCATCTTGGAAAACAGACTTGACAAGTCAAACCACAAACGTTGTGCTGAGTGAGCTGAACTAAAGTTCAGCGAACTTCTGAACTGTATTAACAGGTGGTCGGGGATAGACTTATCGAGACTATTTTCTAAGATGGCTCCTGCCTATATACACGAACTGAACTGTCTTTATAACATATCTTCTTATTAAACGGTCTGTAGGCTACACTTACAAAGTTCTCAATACTTCGTTTTGCATGTATGGGCCCTCATTATGTTTCTGTGTTAGTGTGGGGCTATTTTGAGCCTTGTTAGTGGTACAAACTAGCGATTTCTTTTTACTTATTATATGCCCCATATACTAAACAGTTTTTAGAGATAAAACTCTTTACATTCGATTATCATGAAAACAAATCTCAGAGAACGATTGACTTGGTACCGATGATTTATTAGACCAAAGGTTCATTTTTTGCGCCGAAGTTCTCCTTTAAGGATTTTTTAATGAGACTGTATGTTGGGGTGGTGGGATTTCTGGAGCGATTCGGTGGAAATCACAAACTGATTAGGGGGGCTAGTTCAGCATACTGAGGTGCCCTCTGCCTTCTTTAGATGAAACTGGGCAAGATATGGATATTTTGGAAGCTTTCTTCCATGATAATTTACAGTATGTGTTTCAGCTGTGACATGCGAATTCCTGTGATGTACATTTACAAACAAAGTTTTTGCTTGATTCAGCAATATTATATGTTTTGACTTGAATTAAACCATTTCATTTTAGTCTAGATGTTACATTTTTAGTGTACAATTAATACCATATTACAAAAAAAGTCATTGTTAATATAACAATGTAACCCGTCATAGTGATGAATGCAACACACCCTTTAGGTCTAATAATTCAGTGCTTACGTTAATTTACTCTCTTTGCAAAAGCAGACAGTCAGGTTAATCTTTGGCAGATATCTGGTCCTGAATTTTTGTCTTTGTTCCAGTGACCTTCAATTTTTAACTAAAGGCATCTCGGAGTTTCCAACATCATTCATTTACCAGGAGGAAACCATTCAAATATGTTGGTGGTTCACTCTCTCTTTCAGGAAGTACACACACAAAAAAAACCTGTGTTATTTCCAAGAGGCCATTTTTTCCTCTGTTCTTCCTTGTTGCACCTGTATGACTGACAGGCCAGATAAGCTCTCATTGTGGTTCTTTTTTTTGTTTGTTGGTACACATGTACATCTGTATACGTAGGAACGGAAATCCCTGTCTCGGTTGTTTCCATGTCCAACCTATAAAGGCAGGGTTTGTCTCTTGCCCCATTTCACATCTGACACTTGCTTTGAGGATCTCACACACAGACACACACACAGAGACGATGACTCGGGTTTCAGCTAGCGTGATCGTGCTGATGGTTGTGGCTCTCAGTGTACTCTGTACAGATGCCTCACCTTTGTGTAAGTACATCTTTCTTTATTTTTTTATATTAGTGGATTCATAATCTAGCTATTTACACAGTCAGTCATGGGTCAAATTTTTGAGTTTTTACTCCTTTGCTGGAACAAGTGTTTTGGTTTTAAGGCACAACGACGTGGTACATGTGTTTAAAATTCATTTATAAATGTAAAAATGTTTTTGTAAATATTATTAGGCAATTATTATTTAAAAACTCGAAAGGTGTTAACATGCTCGTATTGGTGTGTTTACAGCGTGTTGCAGAAAGTACACCAAAGGAATGATACCGATGATATTTATCAAAGGATATTCCATTCAGACCATCACAAGAAACTGCCATATTGATGCTGTAATGTAAGTATAAGACGCAAACTATTCATAGTGGATTATTCATTAAATGACTGATTCCTGAAGAAAAATTAAAACTAAAAGGTGATTTCTTACCCCACAGATTCCACACGAACAAAGGCAGGAACATTTGCACTGACCCGTCCAAAGTCTGGGTGATGGAGAACATCCGTAAACTGAGGTAAACTTGCAGAGATGTCATTGCTGTGGATACATGAGCAAAAATTAACGCAAATTAATTGAACAACATTGAATTGAAGCTAATAATTCTGTTATTTCTTTTCTAATTTTAGGGATAAAGTGCAAGCAATCAGCAAAAAACATTCAAGAGCCTGAAGCTAAACTACGTTACTACAGGAATAACTCTTCATGGAGAAGGATCTATTTTTCTTTATGAAATCTGCATATGTACTCTGCATATTTGTATATGCATGTTATTTTATACTTTTTTAAATACTTTTACTTTTTTACTTGCTTGTTTTAATCAATGCATTAAAATTATTTTTTTAAGTAAATTGAAAACTTGTATTTTGTATTTAATTGCGGCTCTTAGCACACACTTAATTAAATTGTTAAAAATAATAACAACAATTGTAATAATTTTAACTATACATACTGTATATATGAGTTTCAGGACAATAATAAATAAATGCGAAATAAAATAAATAGTAAAAAAGGGAAATAAATACACATTAGAAGATACAAGAAGTAATACGCCATAACTTGAATTTGAATAGTTTACATATGACACAGACAAAGTGAAAAAAGTATACTTTATTGTATTTGAAATATTTTCCCCTTTTCAATAGTAGGCTACATTGCAAATATACAAACAATTTTATTTTATTTCTATCTTTAAATGTTTTCAAAGTATATTAGCATCATGCTTTTACCCATTTTAACAATCCAACTTTTAACACAGACACATTAAAATAATTGTACTTTAGTATATTTTCTAAAAAAATATATATATTAGAAAATATACTTGAAATATACTTGATCTATATATATATATATATATATATATATATATATATATATATTATCGTGTGTTGAAAATGATAATTGTAACAATTGCATTGAAAGTACTTTTAAAATACATAATAGCATAGGCCTGCACTAGTTTATTGCACATTTAGCTATGTAATATTTGTTTATTAATGTGCATTTGTTATTGAAGACAAAGTGAGCAATTTGCAGTATTGGGAATAAGCCAAAGGTATTACTGAGCAAATACTTTTTATACACTTACGTTATATTGCTTGTTTGGAAGACACTCGTAATGAATTTGTAATATACTTGCGACACAAATAAAGTAGACTTTAATATCACTAATCAAGCATTTAATACTAAATACACTTAATGTTATACTTTCCTAAAATTTGATTACAACTAAAATATACTTCTAAATGAGTTGTTTCAAAGTAGCACATTTCAAACAGTCTGGCTGCAAGTACACTTAGCTTTTTTCATTCTTTCACTAGGGCATATTGAAAGTGAGTTAAAAGGAATATATGTGATTGAATAGAGGAGGCAAATTTATTTGAATAATGTAGCCTACTGTGACTGGATAGAGAAAGATGGTATTAACGAGATGATAGAAAGGTATAGGTGAAATATTCCCCATACTGTGCAATATGCTTCAGCTCTCGGAAATAACCTTGGCATTGATCATCTAAGTTGAAGCACTAGAATGCAGAACAACTTCTAGAAAGATAATGTGCCAAGCGAATGCTTAGAATGCTTACACGCAAATTCCTTCTCTTACGTGATGATGAAATTTACACACACTGGCCTAAAAAAATAACAATAATCAGAAGATCCACATGGTGTCGCCCAACTCTATAAAATAGAGCATTTTTATTTAAAATTGTCCTAAACCAGCGATTGTGGCCTCACCGTCAGATAATCAACAGATCTATTAATAAACTCGGTTACTAATTTAATCTTCTAAAAAATAAATAAATAAATAAATAAATAAATAAATAAATAAATAAGATTATAACCTTAAACCATTATAACCAGAGTAAATCAGGCTCTCATACTGATAAGAAGATAGTAGCTGTGGCCAGAAATACAGGAGAAAAACAAAAACTAAAGAGACAGACTAAAAAATGTAAATTGCCATTATTTAGGCTACTCACCCTCTCGATGATCTAAACTCGTATGATTTAAAGTACATGAAGTATTTGAAGATTACATTGAATGGGTACGCCAAAATAAAAAGACATCCGTTTCCGGGCACGCCCGTCACAAACCCATCCAAAATTATAGCCTAATTTAAAGGGATAGTTCACTTTGAAATGAATTTTTGATACATTTTAGTTTACCTCAAGGGCATCCAAGATGTAGGTGTCTTTGTTTCCACAGTAGGCTATCACTCTTAGAAAAAGGGTTCTATGTAGCATAGGGTCTTTATTCAGCTCCAAAGGACATTTTAAAAAAAGGTTCAATAATGACAAGAAAGAACACTTTGGCACAAGGTTCTTTAAAGGCTGCTATTCATAAATATATAACATTACTCTGCAACATTTTGTAGTTGTAATTATTGTTTATTAAACTGTTGTAGTTACTTAATAGGCTATCACATTTTAATCATTCAGATTTTTGGAGGATAAAAACTGAAATGGCATTCTTTGTGTGATATTGATTAATTACATTTTTTTAACCCCCGTATCTTGAATTTTGTGATCATACACATGCACTGCATTTTAGGGGTTCCAAATATGTAGCACTTTAGAACCTTTTAAGGTTCTATATAGAACCTTTTCTTCTAAGAGTTTTTCAATTTTGATATTTTTAGGTCAAACCGTTCTTGTCTGTCAGTCATATAAAGGAGGTCTATGGTCACCATCTCAAAGAGCATGCAGAAGAGAAGTCCAAATTAAACATGATTTAATGGCATGTAAATGTAAGAACAGATTGATGGCCTAAGACACGAAACGAGAGGTTTGTATGAGAAAACGAACAGTATTTATATAGTTTTTACCACAAGTGATCTGAAGGTACGGGCACTTGAAGTGATCTCTTGCGCGGTTGCAGGAAAAAAAATCAACGTTGTCTGTTGATATATCGAAATCGTCTTCCATTGCAATTTCCTATATCTAAATATGTTTAGATCTTCACAGAGAAGGGTAACACTTCTGAAATCTCTGTGTATCAATGAGTGACATACACACGCGAGAGATCACTTCCAGGGCTTTCTGATGCTTTCGCAGACAGAAGCGTCCTCGCCCTCAGAGTACTTGGACGTGACTGTGATTACAAGAGGTAAAAACGATATAAATACAGTTCGTTTTCTCCTCAAACCGCTCGTTTCGTGTCTAAGGCCATCAATGTGTACTTCCATTTATGAGTCATTAAATCATGTTTAATTTGGACGGTTTGACCTAAAAATATCAAAATTGAAAATCCTGTGGAAACAAAGACACCTACATCTTGGATGCCCTTGAGGTAAGCTAAAACATACCAAAAATTAATTTCAAAGTGAACTATTCCTTTAAGATGCATATTGTATGAAAGGATATTTCCTACTTTACTAGATTAACACTTTGACGTTGAAGTGAATTTGGAAACCTCACACAGTATATCTTTGGTGTTACAGTAAAACAAACCGTGACATCTTTTTAAATTAAAACCTCCCACTAACTTTATAGTTCTCATATAAAACTAATTATAATATTAGGCTACATACAAAACACTAAATTTCAACTTTTGCTATTAGTAAAATTGAATACCGCATTATTTACTCTTTTCATGGACCATTTTTCTGTTCCAGAGCACCCCTAAAAATAATTATTCATAATTGGCTGCTTCTAGAGAATTTTGCCCCCAAAAGCACAGCACACACACACACACACACTTCCTGCAGCTGAGTTGTTTAATTACCAGCGACGCTCTCATGATGACATCATTGCCTCGGTCCTCTCTGCACGGCTGCACACACAGAGGACTTCCTGCTGAATAATGGAGAAACACACACATTCCAAAACACCCACACACACAAACAGGAACACGGCAACAAAACAGCTCCACTGCCCAGCTCTAATCTTTCCTTTTATGCAACAGCGAGCAGCAAACTTCCCCCGGCACATGAACTCATACACCTATGTAATTGCTGTCCATATTAGCCAAAACTCTTTTAGATAAAGACTAAAGAGCTAAGCATTCATATCCCATATGATTGGCATTTTACAAAAATGGGATAAGTCCATTGATATGTCCCACCCCAACATCCTTTTTAAATAAGAAATAAAGAAAACTGCATTCATTGGGCCCTTAAAAATACACTAGCACTGAGAATAACTCAGACAGACAATGTCATTCTGCATTACGTTTGATTATTACATTTACAGCTCCAGGCAAGGAGGTGAGATCCCAGCGCTGCGGATCTGTGTTCAAACAGAGCTATGCAAGAAACGGACTCCTTCAGGACTCGGATAGAACCACAAAACCGCAATTGCTCAGTTTATTGAACAAACCCATGACAACAGTTATTTATACATCTTTAACTTTATAGCATTGAAGATCAATAACAACCAATTCTGAGTGTCAATTCTCTGGGAATCCTTAAGGTTCACTCATTACTCAAGTAAGTATTCAACATACGCTGATCCTAAAAGGTAAACCAATCACTGCCTTCAAATTATAGGAGCTCAGATTGAGGCCTGAAACAACATTTTTTCAACCAGTAGCCTACCATAGTACTCAAGGTATTGAATATTACCATATTCACATGATATTTACAAATAACTCTTTGTTTAGCCATTGATTTTATATAGTATATAGGCCTGTAAGGAAAAAATATGAAAGACCATTAAATTATTATAAGCGGAGTGGCCGTTACACCACGGGTGTGCATTATTTTTTTAATAATTCAACGGCCAGGAGTCAAACAGAGAAAGGACCTTTGAAATAACTTCAATAATTTGGCACATTGGAACTTTAATGTGGTCAAGGAACTACTCTAGCTGCCCGTTTCCTGGAAAATAATTGCATTCAACGGCCCTGTGGTAAATGCACAATATATTTTAAGTTAATTGCAGTGCTTCATTGAAGTGAACAGTTCTTTTGGCAAAAAATTAGCTTGTTTTGATTCTCTAATTGGTGGAGATTTCTTTAAAGAATCATGGGTAATGTACTTTTCCAGGAATTCCTGTTAAAACAGGATTGTTTTAAATAGAAGTTCAAATAACGCAGGGCAGGCTGATGGCTTCAACCAAAGCATACAGCATTTATTAACAACCTCGTTGCTCATAGTAGGTCTGTCTTTAAAGGTTTATAAGTTATTACTCAAAATCATTTCCCCTATGGAGAAAATGAATGGATTTTGTCGCTCCCTGCTGTCAAAGCACCGGCTTTAAAAAGAGAACATACACTCAAAATCAGGACAGAGACACAATGCACCACTGAGATTGTATTATTCAGACGTTTTATTCAGATAATATTCCGCTGAGAACATGGAGGAATGAAAGCTAGAAGCAACAGAAAGGATTAAACAACGAGTGTGTTGTTGTGTTTCGGTATCTGGAGATTTTTTCCTTTGATTTCTGTGATAGTCGCACAGTCTCACATATGTACATAAACAAAAAAAGTTGCACAAACTCACACCTCATTCGCTTGCAAGTGCACACAACACACCAAACGGACACATCTGACAGAGAGGACACAGTATTCACAGCAGCAGGTGCCATTTTAGGCTCATTTTCAGGCTGCAGTGAAC
Source organism: Cyprinella venusta (assembly GCA_038021265.1). Taxonomy (NCBI): domain Eukaryota; kingdom Metazoa; phylum Chordata; class Actinopteri; order Cypriniformes; family Leuciscidae; genus Cyprinella; species Cyprinella venusta. The sequence goes on along the minus strand of CM075870.1, from coordinate 15,346,823 downwards.
ACAGTATATAATTTGAGAGACAAAACAGCCAAATGAGAAGAACATCTGAATGATTAGACATTCATCCTCCATTTCCTTCTATCCGCTACACACACACACACACACACATACACAACCACCAATTAGATGCAGGAGGAAGCAGTCAGCGCGGCTGCATCTATTTGCGTCTTCCTTGAAGAACTCCAGATCCGTGAGGATGAGAGAGCGGGAGAAGAAAGGAACAGAAAAGCTGATCTCCGGTGTACTGGCACAGAGTGTGATGTACGCTGGCATGACAGGCAGGAATCTGGGCCATAGTTACATTCATTGTTCAGAGAGCTGTTACAAAACTAAACCCACCGACAGCAATGAATGTTGATTATGACCTTTGAAGGTTATGCGTCTACAGAGGTGGGCGTGTCCGAGTGAGGTCAGTTGGGCTGAAGAGGGCGTGGGCTCAGGGCACAGTCAACGGTCGATGGTTTTTCAGTGTCAAAAACTCACCGACAGCGTTGAATGTTCAACAAGACCAGCAAGAGTGTGAGAAAGACCAAAATATTTTACTCAAACCTTAAAAATTCCGGGTCCTCCAGAACCTTCAAGCACCTGCTGGAAGACAAAATGAGAATATGAGTCAAGAATTCAAACTAAGAAAAAGTATTAGCACAATTTGATTAGGAAGACCGAGACATTAAGTCTCTTAATGACCAGGGGGGATAATTAATTAATTAAAGCCACACTATGCAGGATTTCCGTTTTTGTCAAACTGTGACCCCTAGAGTCACTGTGGAGTACTTGTACTGTTGCAAATAGCATTCACGGGCTGATCCCCTCCCCCTGTATACCGGTACCTGTTCAGTAATATGGAAGCTGTAACGAGTGGAAATAATGAGTGGCCCCTTTAAGAGCTGCGCCCTGTTGAACTGTCGGCAGTCTGTATTGTATGCGCCTCAAACACCGCATGTAAACGGCGCGGGGTTATTTCTGTTTGATGCTCATTTTGGCAGATCTTTCTTGCCGTAAAGCAATTCATTACATCGCGAGACCTGATATCACGCGACACTTCCTGATGCTGCGGCCGGTGTTTTTTTCGCTCACAGGCAACAGGGGGGTGCTAGACGCCCAACATTCAACCCGAAAATAGTAATATAACCATTGCAATATCTCCGAAACTATTCAGTTAAGGTAAACAAAAAAATGCATAGTGCTGCTTTAAATAAAATAAAATAAAAAAAGTTGTTAAAATTAAATTAAAACATTTAATGTTTAGGCCATGTGTCCAGCAAAGCGTTTTTAGCCAGCTGAAAACTAGACGCTCTGCTGAAGATGCCGTGCTTTGGGCGCTTGAGAGCGTTTTGACAGCCCAGCGTTTTTTCCGTTGAGACGTTTCGTTGCTATGATACAGAATATCCGCAGCACAGTTTGAACGTTGCGACAGTTGGTCAATGTGGTTTAGTCCCGCCCCTCCTCCACTGTGATTGGACGGCTAGGTAAAAAGTGACAGTGATGAGTGCTGCGTTTTATCCAAAGTTAAACATTTTTCAACTTTTGACGACTTGTAAAAAAACGACAGGCGCTCGGCATTTCAGTGTGAAAAAAACGCTCAGCGCCTCGTTACGCTCATGGAGTTTAAAAAACGTATTGAAAACAATTGAAACACATTGAAAACAATTGAAAACATACGCCAGGCGTGGGGAAAAACGCTTTGGTGGACACAGCCTGTTGGGGTCAGTAAGATTTTTTTATTACAACTTCTAATATTTCAAAAGAATGGTGTTCTTTCAAGATCATGTGACTGACGACTGGAGTAATGATGATGAAAATGCAGCTTTGCATCACAGAAAAAGTTATTTTGAATGGTAATAATATGCTACACTATTACAGTTATTACAGATTTTTTATTATTTTTTGCAGCCTGTGTGAACAACCCTAATAAAAGCTGCGTCTAAAAGAGCTCAAAAGAAGAAAATGGACAAAAAAGAAAAAAAGAATAGAATACTAAAGAGAACACAATTTCATCATATTTGCATGGCACTAAAATCCTATGAAACGCTACTGTTGAAGAGGACCTTCCCACACAAAACCAAAATCTATAGGGAAAAAGCTCTGCAAGTCAAATAAAATCTCATTATAAAAGAATAAAAAGTGATGTCACTGCAGATAGTGTTCCATATAATTTAAGTGCTTTTGTGATTGAAAAAAAGAGAAATGCACATTGATCTCTCTCGCACACATTCTTTCTTCTCAGACAAAGATCAAGATCTGATTTGTACCAAAACCAAACTTTTCACCCAAATCGCTCTACCATTTCAAACACAATGCATGATGAATTCACACACCGCAGCACCTCTTCAGATGACCACGGGGGGTGAAAGGGTTTCCTATGGCAACAGCAGTATGAGGGAGGGATGTGATAATCCAGGGGGATTGTGGGTAGAGTGGATGTGAGTGTACGGGGGTCTCCTGTGAATCCAGACAGTCAGTATTACATTTTCACGAGACAGAACACAGACTTCACACACAGTGCCCAAAATGAAATAGTATTAGGGAGTCCGGTTTATCCTGTATCACCAAAACCGCGTTCTCATATCATTATCAGTTTAGGAGGATTCTGTCACACCTCTGCAATCTTTGGATATTATCAGACATATATCAGGAAATTAGTATGAATTGTCACAGTATAATCAGCTAAGTAAAACATCTAAAATTAAAGTAGTCTATACATGTATCGCTCGGACTGTTCATTTCCCAGTCTTCAATGCTGGAAATAAATGGTCTGATTAGCTGACATTTGATGTTCACATAGGCGGAAAAAATATAGTTTTTTGACCGATACAGTTCAAATGTATTTAGAATTTAACACTGATAATAAGAAGAACCCATATTAATAAATGAGCACCAATAAGAGCAACTGATGAGCACTAAATAAGCATATTAGAAAGATTTCTGAAGGATCTGGATATTGTGGATAAATTATGAACAACAGGAAAACATCAGCCTACATTTTAAAATATTACCATAGAAGCAGATATTTTAGTTTTTTAGTAATATTTTACTATTTTTGTCTGTATAAATGCATCCTTGGTGAATATACGAGACCCTTTTTTTTTTTTTCAAAAACATTACAAATCTTAATTATTCCAATCTTTTGACCAGTAGTGTACTGTCATTTAAAATACACGCTCTCTCCAAACTCACCCTTAGTCCCACAGCAGTCTGTCCTATAGTGTAAATCAAGAACACCAGAGCCTGTGGTGTAGCTTTCATTCCTTATTTGTCCTAACAGTACTTAGGGTGGTCCGAAGCGGTCCAACTTCACAAACCGAGAGAGAGAAAGAGCGTGCCTTCCTATATATACACGCATGTCTCTCATATACACCCCTTAATGGCTTTCAGACATGGTGGTCTGATCTTAACGTGGACTGTGGATGTGGCCTTTTTCAGTGTGTCTCCTTGTGGTCTTCCACAGAATTTGGGGGGGAAGTGGGGGGTTGGGAGGGGGCCCCGTTTTAGCTCTTAAAATACCCTGGATCAGGCCGTGGTCGAGCAGCTCGTCTATCAGCGCTGATTACACGTCGCTGGTGCTGCGGACAGGAGGCAATCAGGAACACGTTGATGTGCCCCCTGATGTGCCTGCAAAACGCTTCCGTCCTCTGCAGCCACCTGTGGTTTCCACCAATGTGGACGTGTCTTTACCGTGAGAGAGGAGAGGTAGATGATGTCTTTTCCATGGGATTTCCTTTTTGCTACAAAATATGACTTTATGCCCGAGCTGAAGACTAACTAATTAAAGCAGCAATGCTAGGTTCTCAATTTTTAGAAGCAGGACATTAGTTGAACTGTTTTCAAAACACTTAACGGAATAAGTTGTTTCAAACCTGTATGAATGTCTTTCTTCTGCTGAATACAAAAGAAGACATTTTGAATAATGTTGGTTACAAGACGGTTGATGTACCCTGTTGACTTCAAAAAGTGGGGTAGACATCAACTGTTTGGTTACCGACATTTTTCAAAATATCTATTTTTGTGTTCAGCAGAAGAAAGACATTCTTACAGGTTTGAAACAACTTAAGGGTGAAGAAATGATGACAGAATTTTGAAGTGAACTATTTCTTTAAGTCTTTTGACAGTAAGTTCTTTCAAACAAGTAACTGTATAATATCATATGGACTTTGTATGAATTAGTTTGGTTAAAAAAATGATTCACTGATTAATATGTAGGGCTAGGGAAGTCTGATTCATTTTAGTGAATCGATTTGTTTGTTTAGATCAAACAAATGATTTAGCGATATGTAGTGCTGGGGATGTCGGATTGTTTTTAACAAATTTATTTGTTTGTTGACTTCAAACAAATGATTCACACAAATGATTCACTGATTGATATGAAGTGCTGGGGTATTCTGATTCATTTTAGTTACTCAATGTGGTTGTTCAGTTCAAACAAATGATTCACAGATATGTTGTTCTGTGCAGATCAAGTGGAGTAGTTCACTTTAAAAAAAAAATGCTGATAATTCACTCACCCCCATGTCATCCAACATATCCATGTCTTTCTTTCTTCAGTCGAAAAGAAATTAAGGTTTTTGATGAAAACATTCCAGGATTTTTCTCCTTATAATGCACTTTACTGGGAACCAAACGGTTCAAGGTTCAAAAGACACTTTCAGTGCAAACTGAAAACAGTTCAAAGGGCTTTAAACGATTCCAGACGATGAATAAGGGTCTTATCAAGCGAAACGGACGCTCATTTAATAAATAAATAACATAATAATAATAAGTTTAAGTTTTATAAGCTCAAATGGCCGCCTTGCTCTGTTCTGTGACAGACGGTTGTGACTCTCCTGTGAACTCCTTCATCAAAACGAACAAATCTTTTTCCGAGTCATTTGGTTCATTCAACAAACGAATTGACTCGGAAAAAGATTTGTTTTGTTTTGACCCTTATTCATCATCTGGAATCGTTTAAAGCCCTTTGAACAGTTTGCAGTTTGTACTGAAAGTGTCTTTTGGACCTTGAACTGTTTGGTTACCAGTGAAGTCCATTATAATGGAGAAAAATCCTGGAATGTTTTCATCAAAAACCTTAATTTCTTTTCGACTGAAGAAAGAAAGACAGTAAATAATTAAAGAAAGTAAATTATCAGCAAAAGTTTTTTTCAAAAATGAACTACTCCTTTAAGGGAATCAATTTGTTTGTATTTTAAAAAAATGACTCATTGATTGATACTGTATGTAGGACTGGGAAAGTCTGACTCATTCTGATTCATCAATGCGTTGGTTCAGTTTAAAAAAAAAATGATTCACTGATTATATTAGTTTTTGTTGTTGTATACTGTACCTTTTCAATGTGATGCTGTCATTTTACTTTTAAGTAAACAGGAACTGCGACTGCTCTGAAGTGAATTTGATTCTCATAATTGAGACTTTACTAAATCTTTAACTTCTAATGATTCCCGCAAAAGGACAATTATACAGTTTATCAGCCATTATACAAAAATATATTGCGACTGACCAATCCGAATCAAGTTTCCATTTTGATGGCGTCTCTCTCGCCTTTGGTGTGTCTATCTTTCATCTGAGCCTCAGCCCGTGTGTAAAGGACCACTGAAGAACAAGGCTCTCTTTTGAAGCTGCATGACTGTTTCGTTGAGATGCCGCTGGACAGCGAAGGAATGCCAGACGGTCCGATGAGATAAAAGAGAAGCTTCCCCCAGTTACCACAGCGATACAATCTCAAAGTGCTGCAGGTGCCGAGGTGGGGGGGGGGGGGGCGGGAAAACAGTTAACCTAATCAGCCCTTGATAGGAAACAATGTAACTAGGGAGAGAGATAAAAGAGAGAGTTCAAATAAGGAGAATTAGCTGAATGAACAGCTTCTTGGAAACAACATAATATTACTAATGGGTCACTTAACGCATTGAGCAGTCAAATTGTGTTTTTATAATGACCACTACTCTATATATTTCAAATTTTGCAGTCTTCAGTGTCACAAGATCCTTCAGAAATCATTCTAATATGCTGATTTTGGTGCTCAAGAAACATGTTGTTAATGATGGGCTGTTTTTGAGGAAACATATCTACGTATTTTGAAGAATAGAAAGTGAAACATGATTTATTCAAAAATAACGATCTTTTGTAACACGATAAAAGTCTTTGCTGTCACTTTTGATCAATATGTATTACTCTCTTTCAAAATAATACTAATAATAATATCTTACTGGGCCCAATCTTCTGAATGGTATTGTTCCTGACGGTTTAAGGCGGTTCCCGGAGCGTTTGACCACAAGTGTGTCAGGTAGACAGTAAAATGTGTCACATAGGCATTTAACCTTGAGGAAAACAGTTCAAGTGCTCAGAGCTATTTCACCATCTCTGAAGCTTGTTTTAATTTGAGGCACAAAAAGGTAAACACCAGTTTAAACCTTTTGACCCTAAACCTTTAGGAATGCAGCACCGAGTCGCAGGTTGCATTGTTCCAATAACCCCCCAAAGGAAAGAGTGTGTATGAATGCATTCGTGTGCGTGTCTGTCTACAAGAGGCATTTAGAGTGCTGTCAGGCTTTGAGTGAGAGTTTGTCTCTAATATCAGCCTGAAGGCTTTCTATACGGGTCACCTGCCACAGATCTGAACTCAGAGACCGTCTGGGACTGTGACTCCCCCCCCACAAACACACACACACCCAAACACTGATTTCGCACTGAACACAGATGTTTTCTACACTGCAGACAAAAGGATGTTTGTCAGACATGCCTATGCACAATGTTTCCTATTGTAAAAAACAATGACTGGTGGTCAACCCATTCAATCTCCAGCAAATTAACACACTCACTTTCCTGATAATCACCAGAGAGTTCATTCAAAACCCTCACAGCAACACAGAGAGATGAAAGAAAGACAGCGAGAGGAAGACATCACAACTAATACATTTCTAAATGTTCTAAACTTGCCGTCTAACGATACGCATAGCCAAAGTCGATATTTTACATTTTTTAATTATCATGTCAGAAGCAGGACTTCTAATTTTTTTAATAGTGTGTAGGACTTTTATTTTGAAAGCACTGAGAATTCCAGAGCCTGAATGTCCGAGCTCCCATTTTCTGTCTTCATAAATTTACTGCCTGTTCTGTCTAATAAATAAACGGTATTTGAAAAACTAGGGTTATCTCGTGTGATATCATATCTATCGGCTTTATATTGGCCGTTGCCCACCCTGCTCAGATGTATTGGCATCGCCCCCATAGTTTGGGGACATAACTAAACTAAACTGAAGCATACTTTGGGCTTAAATCTCCACAATCAATCAAACTTCTATACCTTAAAGGCAGCAACCAATCAAACAACTAAAAACCAATCTAAACTACTAAAACCAATGGGTCAAGGTTTGGCTGGTTAACATGGGCAAGTTTGCCTATGCTGGTATGATGCCAAAACTACACCATTCTATTGCCAAAAAGCTTTTTATTCCATGAACAGGCTTTCAAAGGAAGCACTTTAATCTTCTAGTAATATTTAAATAAATATTTCAGTATTGTTAAGTAATTGTAAAGGATTAAATAGTGTAATTTGAACTGGCCATAAGCAACAATGCCAGAATTCGAATCGCATGCACTACAGTTCAAAAGTCTGAGGTTGGTAGTATTTTTTATGTTTTTGAAGTGTCTTCTGCTCACCTATGCTGCATTTAATGAAAAAAAATGCATTTAATGCAGAAAAAATTTAAAAAAATGTATTTCATTCCTGTGATGCAAAGTTGAATTTTCAGCATTATTAGTCTTCAGTGTTGCATAATTCTTCAGAAATCATACTAATGCTGATTTGGTGCTGAAAACAGTTGTGCTGCTTAATATGTTTGTGGAAACTGTGATGCATTTGCTCAGGATTCTTGGCAACACTTAAGGTATAGTTAACGATAAGGTTTAGTTAACTACATTAGTTAACATTAACAATACTTCTTTAGAGTTTGTTAATCTTTGTTAATGTTAATATCAACATTTACTAATACTTTATTAAAATATTATATTATATTATATACCCCAATCTTTTGAGCAGTAGTGTACGCCTGTAGGGGTTCTGCACCAGATGAGAAACTCCCATTAGGATGAATTCAAGTATCATACAGCAGCTCTTCTTGAATAAAATAAATAAATCAAACAGCCCTACAACCACTCAAAACCTCAAACCAGTTAAACAATTCCACTATAAAACCAGCTACCAATCTGGAAGCACCAATTAACCAGCCCCACCTTAAAACATAAATCAATCAAACAGCTCAAACTCTTCTCCTTAACACACATCGAAATGTTGCCCCTTCCTTTCACCCTGAATGCCCCTTTTTCTAAAGCCTGTAGGAGTGGCGAGATTCCAGAGTACAGTGAGACTGTTTACACCACGGATCACAGCAGACAGACATAAAGCTTTCACCCTGCCTCCCTCACATAGCGGCAACTGCATTAAAAGGACATAAATCTGTGGGAGTGGACATGCAAGAATGTGTATGAGCGTATTAAAGAAAATAAACCTGATGTCAGTCAGAGAAACCAAAGCCCTGCAGATGTGATGATGTCTCCGTGTGTGTTGAAAGAACAACCTCTACCTTGCTTTTTTGGTCGAGAACGGTTTTCATCGTTCCCTCTTCTCTCATTTTTGATTCACGGTTTATTAGGAGGCTGTTCCACAGACGTCACTTACACATGGAAAGCCATCGTACAGTCATTTTGAAATAAATGTACAGATGTATGGAGCCCTTATATGCGACATATAGCCTGATTTTTCTTGGAACACACAAACTGCAATAAATCCCTTATATGAAGGGCTGGGAGCCAAAACCCAAACAATCATTTACATAAAATATATCTACAGCATGTCAGGTTTTGGAAAGTCCATCATTTTGCTGTTTTTCTAATTCAACACTGTAGTATTTTATCCTCACGGCTTACTTGGAGGTCCGACGAGGACAAGATGTGCGTGCGTGTAGCTCTTGAAGGCCGACAGTTTATTTCTGTTCCTGCGTCGCGACGCACTTTTGCCAACTCAGCGAAAACCCTGCAGCTTCTTGGAGACAGAGCGTGGGTGAGACTGAAGGAGCGCAAACCCACAGTCAAAACTTCAACAGCTCCTACTGTCCAGCACAGCGCCTGAAAAACACAAAAAGTCACACACTTACATGATCATGCTCGAACTTCTTGGCCCCCGAGCAGCTGAAACAGTAAAAAGAATATCACATGGCTTCCCCGCCGCACAATACGGTCATAAAAGAAAAAGTGCACAGCTATGGTTGGCTGAAACAAAAGGACGGGGACAGACCGTCGGGCACCAGAGCCACATCCACAAAAGAAGAAAACCCTGGATTACAGAGTACTGCAGAAAACCATATGACTGATACAAAACAGCCTGGACTTATTCAGTAACCTCGTAAAACATACACTCGTAATTAAGGCTGTGCAAAATGCATCTTGATGTTTTCAAATCTATATATAGATGAAAATATCATCACATTTATATAAACTAAAGAACTAAAAAAAATTGCTTTTCACACAGCTGTTAACTAATTAGAAGCAATATAGGTTGCTTTTATTTAAATACGTTTTATATTTTATTATTGTTCTTATTTTTTATATAAAATTTTATGTTTAGAAATTCTCTGTTCTTTTTATTATTATTTAGCTTTTTAGTCATTTTAGTCCTTTAAATTCAGTTTTATCAGTTTAAAAAAAGTTTTAGTTAACAATAAAAACACTGATGTTTTTTTTTTACAAAAACAATTCAATACATGAAAAATGTGGGCACTTCTATGAGAATATTTATTCACTGATTCATTTGCAATTGCAATAGTACTATCACTGCATTCATTTGCATTAGTCACGACAGTTTGAACCAATTCACAGAGATGTATCAAACTCTCCAACGCAATACTATACTGTATTTGTTAATAAAGTTTAAACATGACAGATTTTTGCTTAATTTTACAGCATCACCAAAATCATTGTTAATATATTACAGCCCTTATTATCCTGCTCTAGGACGGTGCATATTTTCAACATTTAAAGGAGCAGTCCACTTTAAAAAAAAAAAAAAAAAAAAAAAAAAAAAACTTTTGTGGATAATTCACTCACCCCCATGTCGTCCAAGATGTCCATGTCTTTCTTTCTTCAGTCGAAAAGAAATTAAGGTTTTTGATGAAAACATTCCAGGATTTTTCTCCATAATACACTTTACTGGTAACCAAACGGTTCAAGGTCCAAAAGACACTTTCAATGCAAACTGCAAACTGTTCAAATGGCTTTAAATGATTCCAGACGATGAATAAGGGTCTTATCAAGTGAAACGATCGCTCATTTAAAAAAAATCAACAAAGTTTAAGTTTTATAAGCTCAAATGCTCACCCTTTGAAGCTGCACTGCAACTGTCTTTTGGACTGTTTGGTTCCCACTGAAGTCCATTATATGGAGAAAATCCTGGAATGTTTTCATCAAAAGCCTTAATTTCTTTTCGACTGAAGAAAGAAAGACATGGACATCTTGGATGACATGGGGGTGAGTAAATTATCAGCAAAAGTTTTTTTTAAAGTGAATTACTCCTTTAAAGCTTGCGAAGAAACAAAGGGGCTATTCACATACATTCTAGTACTACACACAAAGAGGGCACTGCAATTGAACAAAAAGCACATTAGCTTATCCAGCAAATTAACTGATTTATAAGCATTACTTATATAGCAACTGACTGTCATCAATGGTACATTCACCCAGTCTTGCTTTAAAACATTAATATTTAATATTCAATATACAAATCTCATGCCAGGACACAAGTGATCTATTCATAAGGTAAAATGGAAGCAGGGCTGTTTCAAAAACATCACGAAGGTTGTGTCTCAATCAGCTCCCTTGTTCAGTTGTCAGGGCACTGTTCAGGGAGTCGGCCATTTTAAGGGCTGTCTCAATCATGTAAAATGAATGTGGAAAATGATCAAGTCTGCTGTTGTTCATAAATAGTAGTAGGCCTATTCAATTCAATAAAAAAAATAAAAAAATTGCAATATTTTCTTAATGTTGATAAAAAAAAATATTGTGAAATGATGCCGTTTCCATTAACCGATGTTATGCGACTAAAATGCCATTCCGCCATTACAGCCATTCCAAAAATCATGGCAACAGATGTTGGTAGGTTGGTTACGTATATCACAGCCACCGTGTCTCACCATGTGTAGTGAGTCAGGGACCGTACAGGGGAATTTGAGTACACGTACTGATTCACAACCTATAGGGAGCTGATTAAGACGCACCCTATGACAAATGGCAACCTCACACACTGGTCAAACAATCATATCTCTTGCTGACAGGAAGTGAAGAACTAAAGGGATGTATGTGTGGCAACACAAAGAGCTTTAATCTTCCTTACAAAAGAAGGAAGCATGGTGTGTGATTTACAAGCCAACTCTATCACAAGAGGATTCGACGAATCACAGCAGAGATCCTTGAGTGTAACGGTTTGTAATCCTTGAGTGTAAGTTTAACAACACTACACTCTTTATTTCCTCTGCTTCTGTTCTTTTCCCTCTTCACCTCTTTTCTCTCTTCTCAACGCCTCTGCAGGAAGTGCACACTCGAGTTTATTTTTGAATTGGACAAAAGGAATGCAAGCCATTTCCTGTTCATGCCGTCTCCATATGGACATATGAAGAAATGCACAGCTCTAATAAAAGGGTTTTCCACGATTCAAGAGTCAGGCTGCCATTATAAGCTCCAATATTAGCTCATCAGACTCCAAACATAAAACAATAAGGGCTTCTTTTCCACTATGGCAAAAACTGAGATTCACACATCCAATATAAAACAGTCCAAAATGAAAAAGAATGAAGTTTTGGCCTTTTTAGATATGGAAAAATGCAGACTATGATGGTATTTATGAACCATGGCACACAAATGAATTGCCTTCTTTCCGCAAAACACTCAAAAACAGAAGCAAAATCATTTGTGGTCCAAGTAGACATTACTTCAAAAGTAATTTTTTCTGTATTCTTTGACTACTGGCAATGGTTCTGACCCAAAAGGTCCCAAAATGGATCTGTGCCACCCTAAGCTCGCCCTGTCCCAATTGCCACCTGCAAGAAAACTTCTATAACCTTCAAGGGTTCAAACTTTAGGGGTTTCCATCATAGGACAGTTTGATGGATTTCATTGTAATCCATTTAGTTTTAATCCTAATTAAATGTTATGAATTAAGCACCTCGTAAACACACTTTATCACTACAAATTTAAATAACCCATTAAACATGAAAGTATTCTGAAATCATTTAAGACATTTCTCTTTATATATAACCTTTTCGGCATAAAGAGTTTTTTAAAATTGAGTTAAGATCCCTAGGGTATAGAATAAAACATATAATTAAACCTATTTTTATATATAATATATTGAAGGACGTGCAACATAACACTGCATGTACACATCAAGAGTGAAATTTGGGTTTTATAAAAACCTCAGTATTCTGGCCTAACTGTAAACATAAGGCGATCGGATGGACCATTCAAAGGACTGTTCACACCAAAAATGATAACTATAACAATAAGTATATTTTCATCCACACCAAGAGACAAAAAATTCAATTTATTCTAAGCACACACTGCAGTTTTGTCGTCTGCCACTTTAAATGCTCGAGCTCTTTAAAGTGAGAAGGATTCTGATTGGCTGTCAATGCTTTTATCATTCATCAGCTGGATTTTTTTTTTTAAGAGATATTAGGCAATGGTATTTCATTATCGTTATAGCTGTGGTGTGGACTTCCCTATTCTAATGATACCGATTATTTAAAGTTATTGTAATCATTAGAGTTATCATCCTCTTTGGTGTGAAAGGCACTTTAGATAGAGACTAGAGATATTAAAATGATTTAAATCACGTTAAGAGAATCAAAACTTTTTTGCATCCTCATAAAACTACAGAAAATGCTGAGTATGGGCACGCTCTATAGTGTAAGAGCCCCCAAATTTGAGTCATTATGTTGTTTTTCATACTAAATGCAGCATCTGCTTTGGCATCTGCTGAAACAAGACAAATTGGTGGCTTCCACTGAAGAAAAATTGAGAAGTCTATAAAAAGAGCATGCTTTAATGAGGAAAAAATAAATGATAAAAAGAAAATCCTCTGTATGCCAAAAGCCAAGACCAATTCAGAACCGTATATCAGGTTTTATGTGGTCATGTGAAACCAAGACTAACACTAACTCTATATGATACAATACAAGCGAAATGACATTCCCATCAGAGTTTTGCATTGAAACAGACTGGTTCTGTTTATGTGGAAAGATTGTAAAATATGTTTTTCTCTTCACTAAATTTGGGGGTGAAACATAAAAAAACAAGTTTTGGCACACCACCACCCCACCACAATCATTAACATTAAAAAAACCCGACGTAACTAAATATTAAATTCCATCATTTCATCTCTAGGCAGATTAAGTGAACAAAACAGCCTCTTTTTCTTTCTCCTTGACTTAATCAAAATGAATTAAACTCTCAAACAGTCCTTGCTCATTTTTCACACAGAGAGGGGTAACAAGTAAAAAAAAGGAAGGGAGAGAAAGAAGAGGAAAATGAAATAAGAGAAATGAACGGCTCATTGCTTGTGCATCCTACAGCAGTGGGGTCCCACACTGCGCCCAGTGGGGTTTACAGCATTATGGGTAATGAAAGGGGAAAAAAACTAAATGATCTAATGGTTTAGACTAGCTGGGTGGTTGTCTTTTGGAAGTGAGAAAAAAAGAGGAATAGTCACTTTCTGTTTATGCCATAGACACTCAATAGAACATAGTGTTCTTTAACAGTACTGTATGTGTGTGTGTGTGTGTGTGTGTGTGTGTGTGTGTGGTCGCTCTTCAAAAGGTTCCAACTTATTGAGTCTGCAGATCACAGATTACAGCCAACAATACCGAGGTTTCATGCAAAGAGATATAAAAAGCAAAAATTGTGGTTTCATTTTTAGCCATTTGGATGTTTTTTTTATCTTGCTTTTCTTTGGTGGCATTTATGTTTTTTCTTAATTTCTTAATCAGAGGTGTTCCCTTAGGAAACTGCTGTTTAAGATGTTTGTGGTTAAATCCTCAGTCATAAACACGTGGCACATACAGTCAGCACCTTCAGAAAATGTTCTCAAGTCAGCTTTTAGTTTCCAATGGAAATAGGAAGTTAAAATCCATTTCACTACCGTTTCTTCAATTCAGATTGTAAGGAAAATGTAGTGTATGAATGCAAAATCCATATCAAAAATGGTCTTTGATTAAATAAACATTGTTTTCCTTTGAGTTTGGGATCAACGATAAACTAAGCATAACCAAGCCTTAAAAAAAGAGCTCAATTTCACATTATTTCATCACAATTGTGACGTAACAACGTCAAATCAAACGAGCTGTTTTTACCAGTCAAATGAATGTCTATAAGACTGATTGAGGTTGTTTTTGAGACAATTCTTTAGAGCTAATTTGTGAATGCACACTTACAACCGACTACAATTTCCAAACTATATAGCTTATATAAAGTATCTCAGTATATCCAGCTACCACACAAAGCAGAATGAAATTTGTCCCTGGAAGTGCCACTGAATTTAACGAAAGTCCTTTTAGGCAAGTCCTGCCACTCGGCCGCCATCTTGGCAACGCCTCCGAGCAGCTACTTCGGACTAACAAGACAAGGCTCCTGTCTAAATGAATTGGCTCAGAGTCTCAGAACTGCACTTTCACTGGTCAACATACTGGGACATAAAAAACTGCATGTATAAAAACAACAGTAAATTATGATGAAAATCGTTGAAAAAGTTTAATGACTTTGCCCCAAAGTAAGGTTTAAAATGTCTTTTTCCCCACAGGTTATTCGTTTACTGCGCATGCGCAAGGGTTCTCGTCTCCACTGTCGGCAAAACCTCAACTGTGCGCATGTGTCAGTGGAAAAAGACGATAGGCTTACCCAGCAAACAAATTTAGGCTCTGGAAGCGTTCTGGGAACGTTAGTTTTTGGTTCCAGAACGTTCCTATAACTTTCCCTTAAGGTTAAGGGAACGTTCCCGGAACATTCTCCTTACGTTATAAAAATGGAACCTAAAAATAACCGGTAACGCTTCCTTTTACAGTCCAGTTATGCATGTAAATACTATGTACTTATTTTAGTAACTACAATTACTGGGTAATAACCAGTACTAATCCTGAACCTACCCCTAAACCTACCCCTGTTCCATGTACTTACATTATATTAGCAGTTCTTTCTAGGTAAGTACACTGTAAGTACTGTACTTTAAAAGGAAGCGTTACCAAATAACCTACATGGAACGTTCCTATAACGTTCTTGTTTGGTTCCCAAAAAATAACCTCATGGGACTATTCGGGAACGTTCTGTGTTTGCTGGGTACATGTTTCCCAGCTTGACTGTTAAAAGCAGACGATTGGCTTTCCAGCGGGAGGGGCGGGGCATGTCCATACAACCGCCATCTTTGGCGTTAAAGGTTTTACCTATTGTATTGAGGATTGAGGAAGTGGCATGTCTATATAAAGCGTCTCTGATTTAAGACACCAAAAGGTTAAAAAAAAACTGTGAATGGAAGTCAAAATGATGACTTTAACAGCTAACAACCTTTAAAATGCCCTAGTAATAGAGTAACTGCACCAACACTGAATCTGAGCAGATTGGCTCAGTCTTTTTGATTAACTTTGATATCACTTTTCACACACAGCTTTCACTTAATTTTGTCACTAGAAGTGTCACTGAATTTTCAACACTAAATAACATCAGACATAAAAAACTGACAACTTTTAAATTGCCCTAGGATTAAAAAAAATGCAGTAACTACACCAACAAAACACTGGAACTGAGCAGATTGGCTCAGTTTTTTGATTGACTTTGATTTGATATTAATTTTCAAACATTTTTCTCTAAGCATAGTCAAACCTAGCCCATCTGTTACAGTCAATCATAGTTTAAGAGACTTGTTTTCAGTCATAATTCAACTGGCAAAATGTTACTGTTTTTCTTTTGCAAAATGCAGTGTTTTTCCATGCTCAAACTACTGTTATATTTAATTCGGACGCTAAAGTCCTGAACACACCCAGCTCTCTCCCAAAGTCAAGCCATTTAGAGTTTTTCGTGGAAATGTTTGCAGACGGCTTACTTGGATATCTCTGCATATTAAGCAGGGATAAAAGATGGTATTTTAACATTGAACGAAGAAAATTACAATTTAAGCACCAAATTCATAAGAAAAAGAAAAAAAGCAGTAGGCTAGTGGAAATTGTACATAATATCTCATATTTTAACTGTATGTAAATGTCACTACAGCCGAAACCATGCCGTTTTAGTGCAATTTTTACCAAGCAACCGTATTCATGCTCCAGGGAGCCTGAGCTTGTGTTGTAAGTTTTCAGTGAAGAGTTGAAAGATCGTTAGCATAAATCATTCGCTACGTTAAGGGTTGTTGGCGATGTAGATCCACTTACGCTCTACATTGCCCCACACCACCCAAATGCTCCAGATGGGGACAAAGTTTATGCAGATTGGCTCATTAACCTCACTGTGCTGATCTCTCCACAGTAATGGCACACGCAGCATGCTGGGGCTTCAATAATCCATCTCAACATCCTCTCCACACAACAGATTACAGTGCGGATTCCACAAACCCTGGCTCTGGAAATAGCGATGGTTCAAGATGGAGTCTACATATGTGAGCGCACATGCTCAAGCGCACCCAAAGTGTTAGAGAACAACAACAAAAAAAAAGAAGGCGTCTTAACAGCTGGTGTCACATTCCCCCTGAGGTGTTTCCGTTAATTTTAGTTCCTCAGACAGAATGGATGAACATCTCTTTGAAGTGTGGCCCATTCTGGAATATTTCTTTCAAAGTACCACAACCACACATTGAGGTGCATTGTCTGTGTGTGTGTGTATGTGTTTGCGGGTTTTGTTGAGACTTGGAATGGGCGTGTTTTCCTTCAAGACACCCCTAACATTCTCCGGATTTTAGAGCTGCCTTGACATCTGTACTGTACATCTGAAATGATTGTTGAATGGTGTGACTGCTTGACACTGTTTGCAATGAATGCCCACATTTATGCCGCCGAAAAACACAAAACCTCGTCTTTCAGTTTTCACTTGAAAATCAGTCACTGTGCTTACCTTCAGCAAGGGTTCTTTGATTTATGGGAGATTTATAAGGAAGTTGCGCTCAAACTATTGCTTTATAATATTATTACACTCTAAAAAATGCTGGGTTGTTTTAACCCAACTTTGGGTCAAATATGGACAAACCTAGCCATTGGGTTAAAATTTTTAATGACATTTTTAACCCAACGTTTGGGTTTGTCCATATTTGACCCACAGTTGGGTGAAAACAACCCAGCATTTTTAGAGTGCAGTAATAGTAATCTTTCAGATTTCATTATGGTAGTGCTGCAAGGCTGAATTTTCAACAGCCATTCACTCCAGTCTTCAATGTCACAATCCTTCATTCTAAAATGCAGATTTTCTTGAGCACCAACATTTCTTATTTTAATCTTGAAAACAGTTCAGCAGCTTAATATGTTTTTGGTGGAAACGGTGATCGAAAAAAATTTCAGGCTTCTTTGATGAATGGAAATTTCAAAAAGAAAAGCATTTATTTAAAAACCTTTTGTAACATTATAAGTGTCTTTACTTGATCCATTTTATCCTTCCTTAAAGAACAACACTGCACCCAAAGTTTTGAAATGTGTTGTGTTTGAGATATACTTTTATCATGTCTTGTTTGAACTTCCAAACATACTCTTCCACAATTATGTAGCCAGTTTCAAAGCAACATTAAGACATGCTCAACAAAAAAAGCATGTAGGAGCCACTTATAGGAGCACCAATATTTTCACTTGAGATGAAGTGAGCAAGAGATCGTAGCAACAGTGGCACACTGGTATATAACTTACAAATTATATCTAACAAGCTCTAAAAACATTCAAATGGCGTCTTATATTTTATAAATGTTTCAATACATTAGGCATAAAACATTAAACCAAGTGGCATTTGTAACAAAATGGGTTTCTCTCAGAACTAACTTTACTCTTCAGACATATTTTTGCAGTTAAACTGAAAAAAATAGCTTTGAAATAAGAAATTGGGTAAATATAACAAAGAATTACAAAGAAACGGCAACTTTACAGTAAAAAACCCTGAATTTTATTTTCTCGTAAAACAAGCTCCAATAGAGTTCAATACTGTTGAAAATCGTTTTTTATGTATACTTTTCGCTTCTGAAAAACCAATTTGATCTATTGTTTTCTTCTTTTTTAAAAAAAAATCGTGAAATGTGTGTTTGAGCTGTTTTAGCTGTAACATAAATAGTTGCGCTTGACATTTTGTTGTCTATTTCAATGACATTCATACAATGACATCATTAAATGTTCAAATATTTTTTTTAGGCCCGCGTACCTTACCCAGCAGATATACCTGGCTTTAAAAATATCTGGATTTGAGTGTTATTTTGTGTGTGTGTGCCCTTTTTAGAATTCTTTCTGTCTGTTTGGGCCCGCTTATGAGTAAGAGGAAGAGAAAGAGAGAGACAGTGGAAGAGAGGAGGGGGTGTTCTCTCCAGACGCCCGTTGCTGTTGATCATTATGTCTGTGTTCAGGTGTCTTTGAGGGTGGCAGTAGGTGGAGATAACCCGGGAGACAGACAAAGAAGGTAGGGTGTGCGTGTGTGTGTGTGTGTGCTGGGGGAGGGGTTACTTTCCTGTACAGATATAATCACAGCCTGTTATATATTTAACAGTCGCCTCTCTCGGTCTGTTGCGGCTTTCCGTGACCTTACTTTATCTCACTGCAGACCAGAACGGCAACAAACAGATTTCATATATTGCAATTAGACACATCTGGATCCTGTCAGCAACACCAGACAGATTTCAGTGATCAGCTGTATACTTCTATTTCCAGTGTACTTCTGTCTAAACTGGGCTTTTCTACTTTTTTCTTTTAAACAGTGACTTGTCTACACGAAACACATCAACTGCTGTAGTTAATAAGTACCATTTACTGTACTGTATAACTGAAAAGTGCAGAGAACAATGAAACTGAAACCGAGATTAAAGGTAATTATGCACATTTAACTTGTCACTGAGCCAAGTTTATCTTCAGCCCACGTACAAGCATCAGTTTACCTATTTAATCTAACGATAAAGCGGTGATAATGAGAGTTTGGATGCTGAGATAACTCACACCAGTTTGTGTACCGACAACGGAGAGCAGACAAACACTTTTGAAAAGGTGAAATCCAGGTGATCTGGATCAAGACGTTTAGAAAACTAGAAATATCATGTCCGAGCAGACGGGGAAGGTTGTAACGCTTTCCACCAAAGATTGCACGAAATGTGGCAGTGCATTTGTTTCCCATTTTATTTGCTATTTTGAGTTGAAATGCACTTTTTCAATTATTTATACACACAGTCACAACAGACAAGTCAGTTTCGTTGATGCCAAAATAAATTAATGCACATAATTTAAAACATCATTCAATTGGTATTGCAGCCTACTCTGGTAGTGGTTTAGAGACTGTAACAATGGCACTCTTTGTATATGACATGAATTGTTACACAGTATTGTAGATTTTTAAACTACTTTAATTTGTTTCAGACATTCAAGAATATTATATCAAAAATTGAGATACATAGTGCAATATATTCATCATATAAACCCCCCAGTGAACTGCGTGAATTATTATTCACAAAAGAAAAAATATGTATCTTTTTATCTCTTTTTCTTTTTACTTTAACACAACAATATAATTTATTTCCATTTTTTAATGATCATGTACATGAGATTATTGCAATAAAACGCAAATATTCTAGTGGTGTTGGTGCAAATATATATTCAAAAAACAATAAAATATGATGAGACTGGTTAAATATAATGGTCTAGAGGACAAAAGTGTTTTTTTAATAAAGAAATTTGCATCTGTGTAGCTATATCTGGATTCAGAATTATATAAACAGAAGCATTATGATTTATTTGTAATTTATATATAAAATGTAGTAATTTATTCAGATAAATTGCCAAAATACAAATACATAAACATCTGAATAAATAGCAATAAATATATTTTTTAAAGTCTTGCAGAAATTGATCAATCAAACTGCAGATATAGCACTTTTATGAATAAGTTATTGGTGACACAGTTCCTATTTCATGCGCAGCTGCTACCTACAGCTTTTACCCTTAATTCATGACCAATATCTTCGACTTTTGCATTGTGAGAGCAAAGTGAAGGCTTACATACCTTCTTTAGAATCTTAAGAAGACGTGAAGGAAGACATTCCACGTAAGGAGCATTTGTATCGCTTCGGAAACGTCCTCGGATCCTCCAGCTGGTTGGATCTGCGCCGGTCAGTCACCGCTGAATCGCTGTAGTTCCACTCGCACTCTGAATGATTCCACAGAGGGGGCGGGGCTTTGTTTCACATGACAGACTACAAAACGTTTGATTGGCCACTGTGATGTAGGTTGACACAATGCTGTTGCTTGTGATTGGTTGAGTGTGAAGCTATTTGACGTTGTGTTCGGTGTGTGTTAAGAATTTGGTGAAGGGGGGCGAATAAGTGTGGGTGGGTGGGGTCCTTCAGAAAAAAAAAAAAGAAAGAAGCAAGGCCCATATTTTCTGGGAGTCTGTCAGTGTCGAGATTTCCAGCTTAAAGATGCTTAAAACGTATACTGACCATGAAAGGAATGTATTCCAATAAAAATGTTCGAGAGAAAAGTATTGTATAAAATTTGAAATAAAATACAAATATGTTTTTGTGAAAGAATATTCATATAATTTTTTTGTATTGTATCTTATAAATGTTACACAATAGTTTCCGGATAAACATGCTGAAGAATTGTAGATCAATCACATTTTACACTTAATTTGATCTCTGAACACTTTGTGTTTTTGCAAAGTGTGTTTTTAGTGTGCTTACAGCTGTGTTAGGCTACTTGATTTGCTCTTTTCTCCTACTTCCTGTTTACCCCACAAACCACAATCTGAATGAATTTGCTTGGCTTAGAGAAGAGAAAGAGCATTGCAGTTGGGACACTTTTAATTTAAACAGACTCATTTGTCTTCCTTTTGGTCAGGGCAGCAGAAGGAATCATTAAAGCATCCTTAAACAGTTCCATTGAGGTCAGTTTTTGACCATTATCTGGAACAGATTGAATTTTAATTGACAATTGGTTCCCCGAGATCTATAAAACAACAAAGAGAAATGAGAAAAAATAAAAACATTATAGCCTAACAGTGCTTCTCCTCTCCTCTGTGCTGTTTTTGCTGAACCGTAGAGCTCTGTGACACATTTCAGTGAATTATTTACAAAAGACAAACTCAAAATAGGATTCAGTCTTCCTCATATGAGCAATGAGCATCACTCCTCAAAGCTATCAAGCCAAATAGATTGTAAAACAGATCTGTAAAAATGACAGTCATCACCATTTACTCACCATCATATGGTTGTTTCCAACCATATGATTTTCTTCCTTCCATGGAAGACAAAAGGGAGTTAGAAGACAGGAGTCACTTTGACCACTTTTATAGATAATTGTCTGAAAATAGAGCATTCGTCAGAATGTAACGTTTTGTGTTTCATAGAAGAAAGTCATATGGAATGACATGCGTAAATGATAATTTGTGTGGGTGTTCCAAAACTAAGGTGTTTCAAACTTATGACACCATTTTCAACTAAAAACAGAGAACGTGTGTGCTTTGGCCGTTCAGTTACACAACAACAGCGTTTTGGAGGTGTGAGTTTTTTAAATAGATACCAATATCGTGTTTGTAACTATAAAAACGGTGAAAAAGTAGTGGCCAACGGTGACATCATGTGTATGCATATTACATTGTCGAGTAAACATACCCTAATTCTTTAAAAGTAAACGTTTACAAGACAAGAATGTACTAAAAATGAAAAAGTTGTAAAATCGATCCCTGTTCACATGGATCCACGAAAACGACTAAAACCGCTGTGTTACACACTAGGCTATAGATGACGATAAATGGCCGACTGAACACTTTATTTTCAAAAAATTGTTGTTGTTTTTTTTGTAGTGTACAAGGAGACAATATCGTTTTCAAAAACTTGCACTTTATAAAAAAGTTTACGCTTTCAGGTCTCCAAAACGCTGTTGTCGTGTGAATTAACAACCCGATCTCACAACCAAATCGTATGAATTCGACAAATGATTAAAAAGTGGCTAATTCGTAACAATTCATACGACCTCACTCATACGAATTAGTACATATTTTACGAATTGGCCAATTCGTATGAATTCGTACGAATGACCTACCCCTTACCCCGCCCCTAAACCTACCCATCACGTGGGTTTAGACAAATCGTACGAGTGAGGTCGTACGAATTAGTATGAATTAGACACTTTTTAATCATTCGTCGAATTCGTACGAATTGGTCATGAGATAGCGTAGGAATTAAAGGAATACTCCACCAGTTTTCATATTAAACTATGTTATTCCCTTAACTAAGACGAGTTGATGCATACCTCTCCCGTCTCAGTGCGTGCTCTCTATCGCTCTGTATTGCCGCAAAACTGTGTTAGCACTTAGCTTAGCCCAGTGCATTAAATATGGGCCCAAAAGAGAAGCGATCAAACACTTCCTCGTTTTCCCTATTTAAACACAGTTACTCAATTAGTGTAACTCGACCTGGGCTGGTGACACAAAATAAAGCGTTGTGTTTTTCTAAGCGTTTAAAATTGATGACTATATTGTATGGCGGAATACCATGAAAATTGCTTTAGAGCACTTCGACTTGGCGCAATAATACCTTCACTCGTGAAAAGTCCTCTTACCGGCTCGCGCTTCCTCTCCCCCTCCCTCTTATTTCCGTCAATACCATAGGTCAATACAACCAACGTGATATGCGAAAAGCGCGAGCCGGTAAAGGGACTTTTCACGAGTGAAGGTATTATTGCGCCAAGTCGAAGTGCTCTAAAGCAATTTTCATGGTATTCCGCCATACAATATAGTCATTAATTTTAAACGCTTAGAAAAACACAACGCTTTATTTTGTGTCACCAGCCCAGGGCGAGTTACACTAATCAAGTAACTGTGTGTAAATAGGGAAAACGAGGAAGTGTTTGGTCGCTTCTCTTTTGGGCCCATATTTAATGCACTGGGCTAAGCTAAGTGCTAACACAGTTTTGCGGCAATACAGAGCGATAGAGAGCACGCACTGAGACGAGAGAGGTATGCATCAACTCGTCTTAGTTAAGGGAATAACATAGTTTAATATGAAAACTGGTGGAGTATTCCTTTAACGGCTAAAACGCCTAAAAAGTTTTCCGTTTTTAGTTGAAAATGCTGTGGTGTAAACAGCCCTTAAATATAGGCTAAAAAGACAGGATTTGATTTGGTTATATATTGATCTTTGAACAATTCAAAAGCAACACATTTATGTTAATCATTTTGGAAAACGAACTTTAATGAAAAATATTCATTCTTAAATTTTAGCTCATCTAATATTCTGTCCCCATATGCTCAAGTTTTGCATAATACTGCACTCATTTCTGTCTATTATGTTGTCTGTTGAAACCACAATTTATAAGGATGTGGTAGGCAGTGTGAAGGAAAATTAATCTCTTTCCTTTTCGCACACACACACATTCATGTGCTCAGTAGTTATTTGCAGGGTTGATAAATTCGCTCCTGCTAAAGGATAATCCATAATGAAAGTGTTGCAGGTTTGTGCAGCAGAGGCTAGTTTCTGTCGTCTCCATGGTGATTTGACATAGATGTTCACATGTGGGCAAAAACATTTCACTGGGATGGTATTCAGTGCTGGAATTTATTGCTAAATTTAGGCAGGACATTTTCACAGTTATCTGGCTGACACCGCAGTGTAGAGACTCCATCATGAATTGTGTTTGGCAGAGTGTTATGAGGAAAAACTCACATTGGGTATATTTTATATTATATGATTACACATGGATTTTTGGAAATTACAGTTGAATAAACCTTGACGCTGCTTTGCAATTTAAATTGGGAATTATAATGTAATTTTATGACCAGGTCATACCAAAACACCGTTTGTGTGTGATCAGAATGATTGTTCCACCTTTTGTCACTGTCATCACGTGTGGAAATCTGATCTGCTATACTTGATTACCATGGCAACCTACCAAAGCCAGGGATTTAGGAGTATCGGTGCCAAACACTATAGGCGTGAGCTTTAACAAAAGCCTATCAATCAGCTTTAGCCAGAAATGAATGATAAATAAAATCAGTAAACATATTCAAAAATGTAAAAAAAAAAATCATTGATCAAGTAGATGCTTTATAGTTTACAAAAGAAGACAAGAGCTGCATTCAAAATTGTGTATACTCTCTTGAGAAGGTACTTATTTAGATTATTTTGAACAGCTAAAAAGTATGTTCTGTTGTATGAGTGTAGTAGTATATGTGTAGTAAGTGTGTAGTATGAATGTAATCCAGACGTACTATTCGCCATGTTGTCATTATATCATGTGACCTACCAGCATCATCGCTTCACTGCTATTCACAAATCCTCTCCCGTGGCCTCATGGGACAGTAAAGTGTCCATCATGCACACTTCAGAATCTCACAAGAAGAAGTAGGTCATTTGTGTACTTTTTGCTTACTCTTTTATGAGCACTGTGAATTCAGACATGCTTCTTTTCACATACAGTTTTTCGCCTACTATATAGGCTAGTAGGGAAGTATGCAATTTCCGATAATTACAAATCCCACTGTACAACGTGGATCTCAAACTTGGGTGTGACGTGTATGTAGACTGTACGATGTCGATGATTACACCTATTGACACATGATTTCATTGAATCTTTAGATAAAAAACAACATTGCGCAGCTATTTTTATTGATCTATCTAAAGCATTTTATACTGTGGATCACAAAATACTAAAACAAAGACTTCTCAGTGTCGGGTTGTTAGAACAAACAGTTTGCTGGTTTGAAAATTATATATCAGGTAGATCGCAAAGCGTACAGGTAGATGGTCTCACCTCCAGCGCTCTCAGTAAGGGTGTGCCCCAGGGGTCAGTGCTGGGACCACTCCTATTTATATAATACATCAACATTCTTGATTGAAATGTCTCCAACGCAAATTTGAGCCCGATCTCATGAAAGTTTGTAGCACGAATGTCATTTCTCATGGCATTTATACGCCAAAAACAGTTTTTGCGTGTATATGGTACTCATTTTTCACGTGCACATGATACGCACTTTTTGGCGTATAATACGCACAAACTCCCCACCCCCCTCCCCCCTAAACCTACCCCAGGGTTTTTTAGTGCGTAGCATAAGCACGCAAAAACCATTTTTGGCATATAAATGCCATGAGAAATGACATTTGTGGTATAGATACGCATCTTCATCAGACTGTGTTGCAAATTTTCATTTCTATGCCGATGACACTGATATACTGCTCTTCTGCAACACCAAACCAAGCTCTTTGTCAGCTACAACTTGCTTTTGATACTGTACAATGAACTTTGTTTGATTTAAAACTTGTTTTGAATGACGACAAAACTAAAGTTACGTTGTTTTCCAATGCGAAATCAAAGCTACAAAACCTGCTTTCATCCATTACTACTTCTCAGGGCTTCGAGATTGAGACTGTATCGAAATACAAATACCTTGGTATTCTAATTGATGATTCTCTCTCTTTTAAACCTCACATCCAGCAGCTGGTGAAAAAACTGAAGCTGAGACTGGGTTTTTATTTTAGAAACAAGTCATGTTTCTCCTTTGAGTCAAAAAGAAGGCTTGCTGCCACTTTCATTCATATCAGTGCTGGACTACGATGATGTTATATATACATGCATGCATCCATTCAATGCTTGAAATTGTTGGGTACTGTTTACTACGGAGCCCTTAGGTTCATCACGGACTTTAGAGCACTTACCCATCACTGCTCTCTGTATGATCGGGTTGGTTTGTCGGCATTGTCCACCGAAAACAGTTTTTATATTGAATCGTAGGCTACGATGCAAGTTACTGGAAGAATAAAAGATCGTCAGCATGAGCTAAACGAATGAGCAAGATTAAATGCACTTTGGCAACTGTGGTTTTTATGTGCGCTGAAAAAAAATAGGAAGCAAAAGAGGAGAATATGGATGTGGTCATGGCTAGGGAAAAGAGGCCTATAGGCTATTTGACATGACAATTTTGCAAATGGAGCTTGAGGTAAATAAGTTTTAGTTCCACATCATGTAAATCAATACATCATTTCATGTTGCATTTTTTTGGCTAGTCAGAAGTAGGTCGTAGCAGCAGCAAACAGTGAGATGATCATGCTAAGGCCCTGTTTACACGAGAACGCTCGCGGGTGAAGACGTAAAAATATTTTATCAGATGTGCCTTTCGTTTACACGGCGACGGCGTTTTGGGGGCTTAAAAATGCAAAAAAAGTGAAACCACCCTCCAGAGTGGAAATCTTAAAAACACTCAACCGCCGCGTTCCCGTGTAAAGAGTAAAAACGCAAAAGTCTGCTTGACAGTGAAGGTTGTACGCAGGCACATGGACTTGGTTTTGTTGTGTGGCAGTGCTCCACATTGCCACCTAGCTGCCTGGAGTGCATACTACATTGAATATCACACACTTTTGTGTCACCATATGCACACGGATTTCCCACACAAAACACTCGTTTAAACGCAGAATAAAAAGTCATAACGCAACGCCGCTTTTGCGTTTTCTCTTCAGAATCGTTTCCGTGTAAACATAGTCTAAATTTCTGACACTGTCAGACAATTATCAGAGGCTATCTTTGACCGTGTCTACATCCGTCTTTGAACCTCTATCACCGTCCGGTGTATATGACCAACATTTAGGAGCCATGAACACAGAAATCACCACGATTGGCCATCTTTTGTCAGGGACAGCCCAAAGTTGTACAAATTGTACTGGGCATCCGACTGTTCTTAGTGAATGAGGGGGCTGGAGGAGCCTAATGTCGGATCTCAGAATGTCTGGTTGATTGCTGACATGCCTTGAGTGAGGGCAGATGTTTGCTAATTGGAGTGATTAGGTCTTAATGAGGGGAAAGGTCCTTAACTGGGCACCAACTGTTTTAGCCAATAACAGGGTGCTCCTGTCAGCTCAGCTGCTGGGAACGAGCGCTATAAAACCCTTCAGACTATCAACAAAAGACGTCAAAGAATCATTTAAGAATTTTGATTGCTCTCATTTTCATATAAAACAGAAAACATTTGCTAAAGTATGAATTTGTATTTCAAATCAGTACACACAGACAACACACTTGTCTGTACATGTACTGAATTCTTTGCATGCTTTCTTCGATAATTAAAAGCATGTGAGTCTCTCTGTAGTAATGCCCACTGCTTGCTTCTTTCTTGGGAAAAGAAAACATGACGATTCTAACTGGCACTGGATATAAAACCTTAATATTTAACTCTAATTGTGAGGTTTTTGTGGTCCTGTCTCTGAACGTCAGCTGATTTGGTGTCATCATGACCTGGGCTGAACAGTGGTGTGTTGTGTTTTTGATACAGAGGGAGATGCTGAGTGGCATGTCTGGGTTTCGGGGTAACTTACGGTTACTTCTGAAGCCGTTACGCAACTGTGACTGTTCACTTGGAGCGTAAATGGAGGAAGGACATTCTCAACCAAGAGGAAGTGGCTGTGAAACTAAGAAAAGGGCCCGTTTTTTAAAAACAATCCTTCTTCCTCTAATCCTGAATCTTATCCTGAATCAGATCTGTCTGGATTTTCTTTTACACTTGTGACCAGATTTAGCCACACAACTTCCATTTATAATATTCATTTAATTCAATAAACCAATGAACCATCCATCCAAATTTGTTTTTGTTTTTCCTACAATTTTATTCTACAAGGAAGCTTTACATTAAACAAAAGGGACAGTAAAGGAGTTTTGTCATAAAAAACATGCCAAATATATGTAGTTCCTTTGAAATTCCGGTTAAAGATTTTATAAAATTGCAGTTTCTACAACATTTCTACACTACAATAACAGCACAACAGTTTTAACAATGTTTCTTGAGGAGCAAATCCTCATTTTAGAATGATTTCTGAGGGATCATGTGCCTTCAACACTTAATATATTGTACAGAGCCCCACACTTGACATGCAGAAAAAAATAGGATTAATCATGCGCATAATTTACTACTACCTTGATTTGCTATGTCGTGCGCCCGATTAATAAATCGAGGGAACAAAATCAATAAATCATCCGCATGATTTAGTAAAACTAGGGAATGAATTAGTAAATTTCTTGCATGTCATGTGCGAGGCACCTTAAAGCAAATAACATTTTTATCATTGCATTTTGTTATCATTCATTTGGTGGTGGCAATAAATGATGGAAGAACTGTGAACTATTCCTTTAACTAAACATTGAAACCTCACCAAGCACCAAAAGCCACTCGCATCAGGCTGCTAAAGTGCTATAGTAACTCTTACCATTCACTTCTGTGAAAAGTGAGCTCGTACTTGTTCCAACAACCTGTTTTAAATTCAAATTGAATTCACCACATTCTCAATAAACACCTTGTAATTAATTTCAATTCAAGCCTTGCAGGCCCTTTCTTAAAGTCCATGCCGCTTGGGATAGGTGCTGATGGCAGAATTAGGCAGTGAGCATTACGATGTCCCCTGGGGCGCCGGGCCTGTCGCACTGATGTGAAAGCGCGGCATGACGTGTGGACAAGATGCAGGCAGTTGGATGGCTGGAGGTCTGCTGTGGGGGTTATTCTGCATTGTTGTTGGCTTGGCCTACATGCTCAGCCAAGCATATTCTCTTACTGCAGACACACATCTAACATCACTGATGCATCTCTGCGCGCATCATCTTTCTTCTCCGTCTCTTTTCACTCTCGTTCGAATCAACGTCTCATGATTAAGGATGCTGCCAACAGGCATTATAATGACGATCACGCTCTGGCTAATGCCATGTTGTTGCTGCATAATTTAAGCCTATTTTAAAAATAAATGGCAGTATTGTGTCCATAGCTCTGCCCTGGTCTAAAACACACACATTAAGTTCAGAAAATGGTTTTGTAACATTGGCACTGATGGATTTCTTTAGCCATCTGAGAAGTTAAAAAAAAACACATTAGCATCTTATTAATATTGGATATATATCAGGACAGTCATCGTCTGCAAAGTAATGTGGCCAAAAATATGACAATCACTTATTTGGCTGCATTTTACTCTAGTCTGTCACTGTTCCCACTCCAGATGGACATGCAGGTTTCATGAATTGTTCATTATTGTTATGTACGCTGTACGAATTGTGTGTGTAACATATTTGTGTGTGTGTTTCAGTCCACTAAAGAAACCTTCCTGTTTTGCATAATATTTAAACATTTGTCAGTTTTAGAACTTCAGCTTTCATTTTTTTAGGATGTCTAACTGTCATAAGCATTAAAAGCATTTCTAACATTGGTTTTCCTGGTACTGAGCCGAGAGGTACAAGCCGCTGAAATTGATTTAATCTTAAAGTTCAAAAGGTCATAGAGCAGGTATTTAGAAGCACACAACACTAAAGCAGCTCTCAACAGGGTTTGGGCTTGATTGACAGGGTGTTAGCCAATCAGGATAGAGCACAGTGACATTGATTGGATGTGTTACTAATAAGTCTTGACAGCAAGAAAGATGGTAAGTCTCTGCTGTTCTCAGACCTTCTATGATATTATAAATCTGTATAGAATCAGAAATAAGCCGCTGATTTCAACTTTTTTTTTCTGCATCCATTTGCATTGATTATCTGCTTTCAAACAGCAACTTTTACAAATCTGTGATAAGGACTTAAACCTTGGATAGAAGGAAATGCAAGATATGTTTGCAGATGTTACAATAATCAATAATGTGTTGTGTGTAGAGTTGGAAGGTTTTGGGTTTAATTCCCAAGGAAAACACCACCCTATATATATATATATATATATATATATATATATATATATATATATATTGTATAAAAATGTCTTCCAACAATATTGTGTTACTCCCTACATATGGGCTAACTAACTGTGATTAGTTGCGTTTTATAAAAAGTAATGCATCCCTTTTCTTTTTGTGTTACTTTTTCTCATCAGGGCTGGGCTTGCTTGTTTGTCTTTTAATAAATATTTTTTTTGGCAAATGCAATGGCTCTTTCACATCGAAAGTGAAATAAATAAGCCTCAGACTGAAGGAAATAAAGGCTAAAGTCCTTTTTGCTTACTCGTACTGAATTCGATCATCGAGGGCCATCAGTAAAGACGCTTAATAAAGTGAGATTAACATAAAGTATATTTGTGTAATTTAAAATTTAATTATTGCAGGTTTGCGTATGTTCTTGAGTTTGCATTTTACTGTTTTTAATCATTTTGAGGAATGCTGAATCTGTTTTGTGCAAGTGCGATGAGTAAAACGCATGTTCACATTTAGTCTACAACCACAATAACCATCATGTTCACACAGTGCAATATATAAATTAATATATTTTGTTGTAAATTTTCACTGTAAAAAAAAAATTGTTGGTTTAACTTTAAAAATTAAGTAACCTGGTTGCCTTAAAATTTTAAGTTGATTGAACTGGAAAAAGTGAGTTAATACAATAAAGGAGATTGATTTAATCATCAGCAACTCAAAATAATAAGTTATCTGAACTAAATAAATTATTTAAGTTGATTTGACAAAAGAAAAAATGCTGTGATAACAAATCTTGAAAATATTTTTTTTTTACAGTGACTTACTTGAAAAAAAAAAAAGATTGCGTAACTCACATTTGTATGCGTTACCCTCAACACTAATGTAAATAAATATTCTCTTATTGTGCACAAAGTAGTTTGCTGCTTTGTAAATCTATATGTACAATATTTCATAGTGCAAAGTTTCAATGCATTCAAACAGAGTTATAATAACAAAGTTTGGACATTATGAATAACAAGGAATGTGAATCACAGTTCCCCTTGGGCCTTTAAATCACATGGCCTTTTGGTCCCTGTGTTTATTCCACAGAATTATGGGATGTGATGCACGTCAAAGGTCACAATGTCACAAAAACACAATATTTCCTGGCAAGTGTCCCTGTCATCAAAAGTTACAACAAAAGGACAGCTTGTCAAGTCAAAGTCTCAGAGTTTAAAAGGCCTTGGAATTTTTGCCTATAATATGCTTAATACAAATCAGTTCCTTTAAAATTAATTTTTGGGATATATTACTTTACTGTCAGGCTTTAAAGTTTAGGTTTACAAACAGCATGTAAAGACCTCATACAGATTAAGAGAAGGATTATTTAATCGGATTTAAATGAGATTTAGAGTATTGTTTTGTTTCTTTTTTTTTTCCCTTCAGTTTTCCAGTGAAACAGCCTTCCAGATGTTACTTACACAACCTATGAAGATGCAGACTGAAACAGTTTTCATCAGGCGCTAGGTATGCTCGATTGCAGGATCAACTTATTTAAATCATTTTTTTACAAAAAGGCATAATGCAATTTAAATCCAATCCTAAATGCCAGGTGGCCTGTGCAGCAATCCCAGAATCCTCTCTTTCTGGCTTCTGTTAGAATACAAGCTGTGATACTTTGTGCAATATATAATTTGTGTTTTTGGTCACTTTATTAAAAAAAAGTAGATTGCAGTACCAAAATAATGTTTTCCACTTGTCTTTTAAACAGTATTTTTGTATTAATACTGAAATGACAATGGAAAACATGAATGGAAAATATGTGGTAACATATGCCCTGTCTTTTCAACTATGAAAACATTTCAAATATTAATTAGCAAAAAATAAAAAAAACACTATAATAGGCATAATTCAATATTGTATTGAATAATATTCATATTATTAGTTATTGTAACTCTATTTGATCTGCAAATTGTAAAGCGATAGATAATTGATATATAAGTTATCGTGCATTATATTTTTTATTTTTAATATTTGTGTGCAAGATTTTTTTATAGAGGATGCCATATTGGAAAATATATTATTATTATTGTTATTAACTATTTCAAAACTTGAATCTGAACGCACATTTGAATTCAAACTAACATTAAAGTCTGCCATAACCTAAATTCATCTGATTGTTGAACACATTATCACATTTATTAAATGCTCAGATGCTGGGAAATGAATATGATTACTTTAGTATTGAGATGACATCTGCAGTAATGCTGCATTTTGTGTGTGTTGTTTACTTCAGGAACTGTGAAGCCCATGGGGGAGGCTGAGAGGTGGGCAAACAGGAAGTGACACGATTGTGTGCGTGTGCTGTGCCTGTGTGGACTGACCCTAATCATTACAGACAGTTTTCGCTTATATAAGTGGCTCAAAACAGTCAGCAGGCCTGAAGACCGTCCTGAAGCAACATATGTGACTTTATAAGTGAATATGTGCACATGCATGTATACATCAATGTCCACTTTCTTTAATGTGAACACACAAGAGTCTCCAGCTCTGCTTATGCAAGCAACACTGTCTTTTAATGTTTTGATAAACGCATTATTCACACCGTCTCAATTTCTTCTCATCTCTGTACTTAACAGCACCTCACAAAGCATCTCGCAGTTAAAGTGCTGATCTAGAATCAGATTTTTCCCCTTTCCTGGCACAATCTCAGTGAAATAAACTAATTCTGGGTCAGCACTACTACACATCTGACTATTCAAGGCAAAAAAAAATGCATGAAGAATAATGCTGAGGATGAGAGGACGTAAGCACAACCGCATGCTTTATCAGTGGTGAAAACGCACACACGCAAGCAGGAGGATTGAGGATTTGCCGTGGTATTAACTGAATGCTCAGGTTAACTCTTTTCATTGGTGGAGAAGTGAGTGTCCTGTATGTATTGGTGGATTTGCATTGAGAGCAGATCTGCCCGCTGGCTTCAGCATTTTACACACGCCGTTTCATAGCGGACAAACTAAAGTCACACACCTGAACTCGGCATGAAGTATCAACAATGCAACAATGCAATCTCATAAACAGCATCTTAACAGTATTGTTAAAGCTCTAATGCCTAAATAAAGTGAGGGAAATGTATAATTGGACTTTGTATTGTGTAGTTGCTTTAGTTTACAGAATGATGTTGAGTTCTCTTTAATATCTATATTTATTTTGTAGTGATATCCACTGCTGTTCAAAAGTTTGGGTTCAGTAAGTTAAAAGAGTAGTTCACTTTTAAAAAAAACTTGCTGATAATTTACTCACCCCCGTGTCATCCAAGATGTCCATGTCTTTCTTGCTTCAGTCGAAAAGAAATAAAGGTTTTTGATGAAAACATTCAGGATTTTTCTCCATATAATGGACTTCATTGGGAACCAAACGGTTCAAGGTCCAAAAGACACTTTCAGTACAAACTGCAAACTGTTCAAAGGGCTTTAAACGATTCCAGATGATGAATAAGGGTCTTATCAAGCGAAATGATCACTCATTTAATAAATAAATAACAAAGTTTAAGTTTTATAAGCTCAAATGCTCGCCTTGCTCTGTTCTGTGATGCACGTTCATGACTCTCCTGTTCGAACTCGTTCATTTAAATCTTTTCCCGATTTGTTCATTTCGTTCGTTGAATGAACCAAATGACACGAAAAAAGATTCGTTCATTTTGATGAACGAGTTCGAACAGGAGAGTCACGAACGTGCATCACTGAACAGAGCAAGGCGAGCATTTGAGCTTATAAAACTTAAACTTTGTTATTTATTTATTTATTAAATGAGTGATCGTTTCGCTTGATAAGACTCTTATTCATCATCTGGAATCGTTTAAAGACCTTTCAACAGTTTGTACTGAAACTCTCATTTGGACCTTGAACCGTTTGGTTCCCATTGAAGTCCATTATATGGAGAAAAATCCTGGAATGTTTTCATCAAAAACCTTAATTTCTTTTCGACTGAAGAAAGAATGACATGGACATCTTGGATGACATGGGGGTGAGTAAATTATCAGCAAAAGTTTTCTTTAAAGTGAATTTCTCCTTCAAAAATACAATAAAAACATTTTAAAATGGTACAATTTCTTTCAAATATGAGTAAGAAATACTCTTCTTATTTTTTCTGTTATTCTTGCTGTTCTATTATTATCTTTATTCATAACAATAAGAAATGTTTCTTGAGCAGCAGATCATCATATTAGAATGATTTCTAAAGGATCACGAGACACTGAAGACTATGTAATGATGCTGAAAATTCAGCTTTGCCATCACAGAAATAAATTGCATGTTAAAAAAATATATTAAAATGGAAAACAGTTATTTTAAATTCTAATAATATTTCACAATATTACAGTATTTTTTAGTTTTAAAAAAATGCAGCCCTGGTGGGCATAAGATGCTTTTTTTTTCTCAGAAGCATAAAAAATATTACCGACCCCAAACTTTTAAGAGCAAATGGTGACATTTTACATCCCTTGCTTTTTCCCTTTTGCTTTTCTTTATATAATGTGTGTCACTGCCCTTTGCCATTTCTAAATATAATAGCTCTTGTCTTCCTCTTGTGGCCACATGGGATTTATTTTAGTATTGTTTTATTTCAATGGTCCACTTCAGACATTCTACTAACTATAAGTAACCATAACCCTACATGTCAACTAACTCTCATTAGTATTATATGACTGCTAAGTTGATAAGTTACTTATAGTTAGTAGACTAGTCTAAAGTGGACCATCAAAATAAAGTGTATTAGTTTTTAATCGTTTATTTTATAGCTCTACATTGTACACCTCTTGGTAAGTTGTTTTAATTGAAGCTGTTTCAATGAATCATAACAGAGAACTGCATGAAATGCAATCACTGAGTAATAAGATTTTCCATTGCCACTTCACTCAAAGTTATAAAAACAGCGTGTCATCCTTGAGTTTCCCAGTTTATTCTTTTGTCTGTACTAAAAAATATGAGTAAAGGGAAAATGGGACAGGGCTGATGTTGAGCTGTGTGATTGTCCAGGGTTATTGAAAGAGCTGATATTACTTGTCAGTTAGTTCAGTTGAGGGTCTTTCGTCTCGTATATAATGATCATTGTGTCTTTCTTAAATGTTGTTGCAATATAGTGCATTTCCAGTGTGAGGGTGAGAATTTACACAAAGCAGCTCATCATTCTCCTTTAACAAGCTTTCTGCCATGCAGGCCTGTAAACTCTACGTCCTGACTCAACCAATCACAAAAGCATTGCATGTTTATGTGTGAGTAAACATTTTCTTAAACTCAAGTGCCACTTAAACGCACAGTACACTCAATCATTAGGTATGATAATGAATGTTTCCTAAACACAGCCATACTCACTTCCTGTGTGCAGTTTAAATGGGAAGCATATGTAAGACGCTTTTACTGATGATTTACATGGCATAAATGAGGTCATATCATAAGGACCCCCCCCACCCCCCCCACCCCCCCCCCCCAAGATTTCAAGATTTCTTGCATCAAAAACAGTCATTTATTTGTTTTTCTTCTCAACTGTATTTTAAGGACTGCCATGCAAACACCCTCTTTCGTGTAAAATGAGTAACAATGCAGAGTTATTGGTTGTGGGTTGTCTGTCTGGTCCAATTTAGTTGGCTTCAATAACAAGCTCTTTCCAAAGCCTGCATTACATTCATAAGGCACGGATTCATAATGCAATCTGCACAGAAACATTGTTAAGATATGAATGTCAGCTTCTTGCTTCTACAACAGTCAAGGGCAACACAATAAATGGTTGTTTTGAAACATACTCTCAGAAAAAAGTAAAAGCTGTCACTGGGGCTGTACCTTTTCAAAAGGTACACTTTTGTACCTTAATGGTACATATTAGCACTTAAAATGTACATATTAGCACCAGAATTTACATATTAACACCTAAAATGTACATATTAACACCTAAAATGAACATATTAGCACCTACAATATACATATTTGCACCTAGAATGTACATATTAACACCTAAAATGTACATATTAGCACCTAAAATAAACATATTAGCACCTAAATATACATATTAGCACCTAGAGTGTACATATTAGCACCTAAAATGAACATATTAGCACATAAAATATATATATTAGCACCTAGAATGTACATATTAGCACCTAAAATGTACATATTAACACATGTACATATTAGCACCTAAAATGTACATATTATGACCTAGAATGTACAAATCAGGACCTAAAATGTCCATATTATCACCTAAAATGTACATATTAACACCTAAAACGTACATATTAGCATCTAACATGTCCATATACATACATATTAGCACCTAGAATGTTAGAACCTAAAATGTACATATTAACACATAAAATGTACATATTAGCACCTACATATTAGCACCTAGAATGTACATATTAGCACGTAAAATGTACATATTAGCACCTAAAATGTACAAAAGTTTACCTTTTGAAAAGGTGCAGCCTCAGTGATAGTTTTCATACTTTTTTTCTGAGAGTGTATCTTACTCTTATTGTTAAATACCAGCTGGAAAATAGTATTGTGTTGACGTTCATTTTATGGGCAAAGTACGTACATCAAACTGCTTAATTTCAGATCAATGTAAATATGATCTTTCATGATATGATGATGCCTTTAACTTTAAAGCAATTTAGCAGCAGCCAGTCAGTATTGCTGTATTGTCATTTGTTTCAGAAAATAGTATAGGCTATTATTGTCTCACGCTATAGCTGCTGTTTCACAGATTTCTTTGAAAAAGAGCAAAGAGATGTTCATGGAAAATGTAAGCCGCATAAATGTGTAAGCAGAACTGGAGCAGCACAAATGAAAATAAACACAACTGAACTTTTAATTAGCAAGTGAAAATACATTTACTGTTCACGCATGCAGAAAAAAGGGTCGACAGAACTCCTAAGGGATGTTCTCCCTTTCTCTTGCAATCCATGTCATTCTCTCTCGTTCCACTCGGCATCCTTCTTTATTATCTATTTTTCTCTCTCTTTTAAAGACTTTGTATCAGCCCCCTTTTTATTACTTTGCTAAGATTTTTTTTGTTCATTTATTTTTAATAAAATAAAACAAAGGCAATAGTTTGCTTTCTTTCTGTTGTTGTTGTTGCCTCTGGAAAAACGTAAGATCTAACAGTTACCTGTAGCGACATTTATGAAAAATATGTTCGGACGTTTCTCTGCACTTTCCTTTGGTTGTTGTCCGTATAGTGTTTAGACAGTAACTGGCCCGTGAGCGACACTAAACCTATTCGTATGGCTATTCACGCCACAAGATAACTTGCTACAACTTTTCTAAACCTGAACGTAACAACTGGCCATGTAGCTAATTGCTAACAGCAGCTAACGTTTAGTGTAGGCTTTAGTTATCTAGCCTACTATCTGTCTGACATGAAAAATAGTTCAAGGACCACACCAGACTTCATACATGTATTTCAAAATATTCTTCACTCCAAACATATCCCTGTAGCATTTATACTCATATCTATTTCTTTACCTAGCAAGTCCGGTTGAAATTTTCGCAATTTCTCAACTTCCGGGTGAAGCAAAATGGACATATAGGACACATGAGATAAGATTCTGAGCATAAAAAAGGAGTAAGTCTCTACCCTATTCCTGTGAGGAGTTATGGCCGTTTAAAGAAACCACCGAAATTAGCTAAAACGGCTAAAGCTAGCCAAGTAAACTAGTTGAAGACTGGCATGATCCTTTCAGTAAATTACCATTACAAAATCCATATTACCAATAAGCAGCATCGAAGTCCGTTGGTAACCATTGGTTGGTTGGTCCAAAATGACTAAGATCATGTGTGGGTTTGTAGTGAACCATGATGCTAAATATCCAGCATGTTTTTAAGAATGTTGAGAGTAGTCTAAAATTCTTTTGAAGCTCAGCAGAGCCTGTTGATTGCCAACTAGTATACTAGTAAAATCATCACAGATCCATTGATTTTGGTTGGATTTTTTTTTTTATTTAATTTTTTTTTTCTTCTGTGGAATGAGTATAGTGTTTGGTGAAAAGAATGACACATTGACTGATGTCATCATAACTTAGGGGAATAATTGATTGCCAATGACGTAAAGATGAGAATATTGGAAAAAAGTGAGAAAACATCTATTTTTTGCATTAATTTGATGCAAAATCATGAAGAAATTACTATTTTTTTTTTAAATTACTTTAAAAAATTTTCAATATTTAAAAATTTATACAATGTCTAATAGGCAGCCAATGTAGGGTTGACAGAACTGGGCTAATATGGTCATACTTCCTGGTTCTGGTAAGAACTCGAGCTGCAGTGTTTTAAACTATCTGAAGTTTATTTATTAAGCGTGCAGGGCAACCACCCACCAGTTATTACAATAATCTAGCCTTGATGTCATGAACGCATGAACTAATTGTTCCGCATTTGTCAATGAGAGCATATATGGCGTAATTTATATATATTTTTAAGATGGAAAAATACGGTTCTAGATACTAGACACGTGACTTTCAAAATTTGGTATCAAAGAGCACACCCAGGTTCGTAACCGACGACGAAGACTTAACAGAGCAGCCATCATGTGTAAGACAGTATTCTAGGTTATTACGTGTGGTAGTTTTTTGTCCAATAATTACAATCTCTGTTTTGTTTTTATTTTTTCAGAATTTTGTAATTTTTTAACCAATTCTTTATATCAGCAATGCTTTCCGTTAATTTCGTGAGTTGGTAAGTTTTGTTAGGCTTTGAAGTAATATACAGCTGGGTATCATCAGCATAACAGTGAAAGCTAATTACATGTTTCCTAATGATATCTCCTAGTGGTAGCATGTACAGAGTGAATAGAAGCAGTCCTAGTACTGAGCCTTGTGGTACGCCATACTGAACTTGTGATCGATGAGACTACTCTTCATTTACTGCTTCAAACTGTTAACGGTCAGATAAGTGTGATTTAAACCATGCTAATGAAGTTCCACAAATGCCAACAGAGTTTTCTAGTCTATTTAACAAATGTTGTGATCAATTGTGTCAAATACAGCACTGAGATCGAGTAACAGTCACTAATAGAGAGATACAACCACGATTGGACGATAAGAGCAGATCATTTGTGACTCTAATGAGAGCTGTCTCGGTACTATGATATGGTCTAAATCCTGATTGAAAGTCCTCGCAGATATAATTTATTTCAAGAATTAACATCATTTTTATTCATATCTTTCACATCTACTGCAGTCAGATTGACCGCAGTCAATAACACCACTCACATGGCTGTGCACTCGTAATGACAAATCAAGGATGTTAAGAGGCTAAAAGCAGGTTTAGAGCTTGCCCCGTTGAAGTCAACAGGGTGCGAATTTTAACAAGAGGATAACACGGTGTAGGCAACACCGATTTTTGTCGTTTTTGTCTGTACTGACAGCACTTCCAACGTACAAAAAATGAGCTCAATGTTAAAATTGACAGTAGTTCCCCATTAACTGCATTAAACTGAAATAAGCAAGTTAATTTTGTTACCAATAAATAGGTTCATTTTTATAACCAATTCAGTTTGTTTCTTGATCCAATTCAACAATGAATAGCCCATGTCACAATCTCAAAATTTGAGTAAGGTAAAGCCTGTTTATTTATAAGTTAGGAGATTTACTATTTATGAAGTTGGCAGATGGTTAAAATAGGCTATAAATTTGTTAGAAGGTCTGCTGGCTGTCCAATGATGGTTGGTCCAATGCTGTTTTAGTGGTTTTTAAGTTGCTAAAACTTTAAGATTATGGAGCTTAGAGATGACGGTGTGAGTAATGGTGGAATCTCTTATTGTTTCATAACAAAACACAAGCCAGATTCAGTGCGGTTTCTGCGTCACTACTGCAAAGTCACATCGTTTAAGAGAAGATAAACTCAGGGCATACGGTCCAGACTCCCCTCTGGATTTTATTCAGATAAATACAGGTTTGTGCTGCCAGTGGAGAAGCACAGGCCGCTGTGACCCCACCCTCTAACTACAGCCTTGAGGTCTGTGTGTGTTAAAAATACCTCACAGTGGCCCAAGAACAAGAGTGATCCCGTCCGCCACTCACTCGGTCTCCTCCTTTTTTGTTCTCTTCTACCCTTTCTGCACACAATGCAATGCCTAGTTTGTCTCCCATAGGATATATATCTTGTACTATTAATGAATGCTATAATATTAATTGTAAATGTATAGCACTGCTTATTAAATGCAAATTTCCAACAAAGTGACCCCCCCCCCCAAAAAAAAGAAACAAGAATGATATTTAAAAAGTAGCCTATAGTCTATTTATTTATTTTGCATGACATTATTTTTCATAACAATTAAGCATATTTTCCTCTAAATTGTCACTACAGTAATACATTTGGATGATTAAAAAAATCCCATAATGCTCAATGCTTAATTCTTATTCTCATTAAAATTACTACAGTTCAGTGTGTGTATATGGGGTGAATTCAGTTTGATTAGGATACTTTTCCACAGTCATTTCAGTGGAACGTGTCACAGTATATGGGGGTCAGTAAAATATACTTTTTTAAATTAATACTTTTGTTGAGCAAGGTTGCATTAATTTGATCAAAAGTACAGTAAAGTTATTTATAATGTTACAAAAGATTTCTATTTTAAATAGATGCTGTTCTTTTCAACTTTATGAATTCCACAAAAATATTA
Organism: Cyprinella venusta; assembly: GCA_038021265.1. Taxonomy (NCBI): domain Eukaryota; kingdom Metazoa; phylum Chordata; class Actinopteri; order Cypriniformes; family Leuciscidae; genus Cyprinella; species Cyprinella venusta. Next base: position 15,306,283 of record CM075870.1, on the reverse strand, counting down.
ACATTGAGAATAATAAGAAATGTTTCTTGAGCAGTAAATCAGCATATTAGAATGATTAGATGATAGAATGAAGGATCATGTGACACTGAAAATTCAGCTTTACCAACACAGGAATAAAAATACATTTAAAAATATATTAAAAAAGAAAATAGTTATTTTAAATTGTAATACTATTTCACAATGTCACAGTTTTATCGCATTTTATATCAAATAAATGAGAGAGACTTCTCTCAAAAACATGTAAAAATCTTACAAATTCCACAACTGAACTTTTCAAATAGTAGTGTATTATTATTTTTCACACAATTACAGTAATGAAAACTGAGAAAATAATGCCACAATGCAAAAATCTAGGGGGTCTTAAATAAGGATTAATGAAAAATTCTTATTTCATATTTTTTGTTTTGAGGTCAAATCTTACCATAAATGTTCTTGATAGATTTTGTGAAATTCAAGGGTTTGTATATCAATATGTCAATATATGACACAAAATGAGTAAAGGATACTAAGGTTATGACTTGTGCACTTCAAATAACAGCCTTCCTTAAATGCTTCATATGAAACAGTTTTGCGTTGTGAATGTTAACGGGGCTTATAGAAATATACACTGTGGGCAAACAGAGGGAGTATCTGAGATAACAGGGCGTTGACGTCAGCTGGGTCGTATCTGGAAGCAGTTTGGCAGCTTAGAGCAAAGAGCATACACACACACACACAGACAGCAGCGACGGCCTGAACTGTCCTTTTGTGTGCTGCTTCATGAGGGATGGGGCTCATCTGTGTATGGGTGGGTGTAGGGTCTGTCGGGGTGGGGGTCAGTGAATGGATGCAGTGGGAAACACACAGCCTGTGTTGTGTTTTTACGTGAAGGCATCTTTGTATGAAATATGCAGTACATTATCTGTGTATGTGTGTGTGGTTTTGGGGGGTTGGATGAGGCTGTTAGCATTTAGCATGATAATGGTGCACACTTTGAATTGAACGTCATGTGAATAAATCAAAGGTTCTGATGTTCGCAATCATAAGACATTCCTGAATGTTTATGAGGGACTGGCTGTCTTTGTTTACTTGAAACACCATAATTTAAATACATAAATGAAAAAAGATTTTACGTCATTATATCTAGAAAAACAGCTTCAGTTCAACAGTTCAATTATTATTTCACCTTTTTCATGTTTTATAATCAGATGGTTGATTTTGCTTTGTTTTGTTTCTATTTCACCATGCTCCCTGTATGTGTGTGTGTGTATAGCTTACACAAACACACATATAGGTAGATAGACAGATGGAGGGATGATATAGGGCGTTCACTATATTTTATTTTGTAGTCAAACAATAAAGAAAAAAACGTATGACTTTGTATGATTAGAATAAATGAATGCTGCCATCTAGTGGTATAAATACAACAACGCAGATCAACTGGTGTCCATGTAATATCATAATATGATATAAGTGTCAAGACAAGCGACTTATTAATTTATTAGGATTTAAATCTATTGTAATAATTATTTGTTATTTCATTAGTTTTCGTTGTTCTTGTTTTTATATAGGCTAGCATAGGCTACATTAAAAGGCTAGGCCACGTGGCAAAACCACTTTTAGATTGCAGATATATGTAACTTATTATTTATAACTTATAACTTATTACAGGCTCTAGGCCCAACAACAGGACATACACCACACAAAAAGAAGGAAATTTCTTTTTTACATAAACATATACGATACACCCTTTTTCACAAAATCTTAAAAGGCAATCATACCAATGGTTCCAGGTGTGATAGGTATCGGACTGAGCTAGGCCTACCTGGGACTTGTGAGCCCGTGTAACTTTTTAGGTAATGTTGATTTGTTATCTTAAAACAATATTTGTATTCATAAATATGTCCTCAGTGGTGTACAAATACCTTTGCCAATTATCTGACTTATCCTTGTAAATGAAGAATTAATTATCTTTATATACATGGGACGGGTAAGTCCACGGAGGCTTCCATGTCATTCCGCCATCTTGAAAAACTATAATAGCAGAGAGGATCAAAAAGTACTAGGCAAACGCGTTTCCACAACACGTTTCGTTCATAGCCAGCGTCACGTGACCGATCTGAAAGCAGCAGAACGGACGAGCAGAGCAGTAAGAGGTGTTTGTCTAAACCATAGGTGGTCTAAACCCGGCAATTTTAAAAAGCAGAATTGCAATTTTATTTTCTATGGCGGATCATACGTATGCCGAGCCACAGGAGAAGAAATACACGTCGCCAAAGTCCCAAATTTAATGAAAAAGGAAACGTGACCGCAGAGTAAGATAAAACAAGAGTAAATGTCGGGATAGCTTTTTCCAGGTGGATAGATTTCAAAAGATACACTGAAGTCCCAATGTTACAGTCTTAATTATAATTAAGCATGTTTTCTTTGCTTGGTCATGTATTTTATAATATAGACAGTAGAAAATTTATAGTGAAAGGCTAAACAGACTATTTGATGAATAACGTTAGCAGCTATTGAGTAAAGTAGTACAAGTAGAGAGGCGCTAAAAACAAGGTTTGTTAGTTTACTTTCTGTAACCTAGAAATTCGATAACAAATATTTTAATTAGAGCATATGATTGTTCTTGCATTGATTGCGCATAGTAAAAAAATACATGGTGAACGTTTGAAGAAATCAGACCAATCATAAAGGCAATCACAATCACGTTTTTATTTTATCTGTCAGATAGCCTACGTCTCGTCTCTTTATACCCGACTGCATAAAATAAAGAAACTTTCTTTTCAGGAGCTTCCTCTTTTTCTTTGACTGAAAATATCTGTAGCCTACTGGGAGTCGAGAGAGTGGTAAAGCTCCGGATATGTCCTGTAACTTAGCTACAGGACATATTTAGAAATAAGTCCTGCAAGTTACCAAATAAATAGAAACAGACGCGACTGGAAGAAGTGAGTCCTTTTTCTTTTGTGAAACCTAACGGCAATTTATTTCTGTGAGACTAATGTGACAAATAAAGAAGGCATAAATACTAATTACAATATGTTTTTTCACAGTCAGTAATTCATACTGTAACATTTGTTTGTTTGAAACTACAAACCTGTTCACCTGAAATGCTATACGGAGCCCCCCTAGTCCCACTTTGGCAAAAAAAATAATAATTATAACTATCTCGTGGCCTCAAGATAGTAACTCGTGGCCTCAAGATACTAACTATATCTTGAGGCCACGGGTTAATATCTTGAGGCCGAGTTACTATCTTGAGGCCGAGTTACTGTCTTGAGGCCATAAGATAGTTATAATTTTTTTTTATTTTTTTTTTTTTTTTTGCCAAAGTGGGACTAGGGGGGCTACGTAATTAGAAGACATCCTGTCGTTGCTTTTTGGTACATGGATGCAACATGCATTTTGAAAAAGCTAGGTGCTGGAGTGCAAATTTGTTTGAATGCAAAATACAATTCGCCGCTAGATGGGAGTAAATCTCACACAGAGTACCTTTAAGTTAGACAGACATTAGGCTACATAACAGTTTCAGGTTATGTTTTAATGTTGCTAACATGTCCCACATTGTCCCAGACAAATTTACAATCGTTCCGCATTTGGTTTGTTTCATGGTCACCCTACTTGGCACAGATTTTGCATTGAAATGGAAAAACATAATTTTATATATTAATAGGCTCTATGCACAGCTCCACTACTTCCTGAACTTCAGCCAGCTCCTTGTTTCCTGTCTGGCATTATTGGACACATTGATTAATTCAGGTGTGTCTGATTATTGTTGCTGTGACTACTGAGGTCAAGCACACCTGAATTAATCAAATTGTCCAATAATGGTATACAGGAAACAAGGAGCTGGCTGAAGTTCAGGAAGTAGTGCAGTTGTGCATAGAGCCTATTATCAGTTAACTATTTTTTAGTAAAGTTGTCTTTTAACAATTGAATTAGTGCACATAAGGGTTGTTATGTCATTCAAACAGGGTCAGGAGCTTTAACAGCGAGTAGAAGCCAACTGCTAAAATTAGTAGGAGAGATTTCAGTAACATCTGGATTCTCTCTCTCTCTCTCTCTCTCTCTCTCTCTCTCTCTCTCTCTCTCTCTCTCTCTCTCTCTCTCTCTCTCTCTCTCGCCCTTCCTTCCTCTCTCCCTCTAAAATTGACTTCCAGTCTTGCTAGAGAACTACGAGCCTCTTTCCCTCACACATGAAAGACTAGTGTGAGTGTGTGTTTGATGAGAAAGGTTTGTGTGTGTGTGTGTGTGTGTGTGTGGGGTGGGGTAGGGCAGTAATTACAGCTATTCTCCAGAGCTGATAGTCAGAAGTCGCCACAGACGTGGTCACACCCCTTCCTGTCTGAGAGAGCCGATCCATGACTCCTGCAGCTAATACAACCTGAAGATTCACATCTGCCTCAACATCACAGTTTGGACTCTACTCACAATTCTACTGTAAATATCAGTTAATACTCCACCTCATTAGTCACGAAGGATATGAATATACGTTTAGAAAAACAACTGAAGGTTTTGTATCAAAAAATATTTTTGATTATTTGATTGACATTATTTTTATTAGCCTATTATTAGTGAAGTTTATTAGCAATTTCTGAGTGAAAATTGTTTCAAAGGAAATTTTAAATCCTAAATTTACATTTGGGTACATTGATTCACTATTTATTATAGTATAAAATTATCTGAAGTCTCCATTTTTAAAATTCACAGCAAGTTAAACCCAAACACTTGTAGCAACATTAGCCTACAGTAAAAACAAACAAAAATGATCTGATTCTTTTTTATTCAGCCTAGCCTACGATTTTATTATATTTACAGAACTAAACGGATAGATGTCTCAAATAGAAAATAGTGTAGATAAGTAATAAAACAGATGAAGTGTGTAAAATCACATTTTGTTTAACAGCTGCATGAACCTACCTCAGCCAGCACTGCTTGTCTGCGTCTGGGCGTTTCGCGCATGCGCACTCAAATCTTTCTACTTTTTTTCCAGGCCAGTGCGGCAGGCGGACCGCAGGGAGAAGAAGAGATTTTAAGGACAGTTACAAAAGTTAAAGAAGAGGAGAAATCATGACACAAAACAGTGAACTCATCGACCGCCTCTCCTCGTCATTAAACGTGACATCCCTCATCATGGCGAATGTGTCACCTATGAAATATTGATTTTTGTCATCTAACGTTACACCAACTTGAGGATATAATGCCGGGAAACGGATGAGAACTACTGCAGACGCTTGGAATCGCAGTCGGGATTGTTTTCGTGTATATAACCAATATATGAGAGGAGGATTATTGGACTGCACGAGTGTTTGGGCCGACCCGTTATATTTCTCATCATATTAGAGCATGGGAATGTCGTCCACCGCTGTGATCTCATAGTCCCGTGGGACGTGATGCAGCCACGCGTAGATGTCAAGATGGGTGATGCCGCAGAGATCAAGGAGAGCAAGAGGACGTTCATCGTACCGACCATCAAATCTGTGGATCACTATGATTTCACAAGGGCCAAGATATCGTGCAGTTTGACGTGGCTCATCGCCAAAGCCTTTGGATCTGGTAGGTGGCGCTTGAAGGTTTGAAAATCAATATTTTCACTGCTGGAAGAAGTTGTCACAATAAGGGCAATAAACATCTTAATTGCAGATACACTGGGTTTTGTTTTTTGTTTTTAATCGGCGGTCACGGACGGACTCCTAGGTGGGTCGCAATGGAGTGCTTGGAAATCTCTACAGGAAAAAAGATCAAAATAATCATATTTTAGATTAAAATAGATTAGAGTAATTAAATATTTTAATGTGTATAAAATAATTAATTAGATAAATGTGTAAATAAATAGCCTACATTATTATAATGAGTATGTAACTTAAAACTAAACAGTGTCAAAATATATTTGAGATAGTTTATATGTGAAGTTTTCACAGAATGCCATACTTTATAGATGTCTTTTACATTTTTGGGATGGGTCCCGTCCCTTGCACAAGAACAATTATATTTGGAAGTCAGTAGAATAGCAAATGTTGAAATCCACAGGTTTAATATACCTTTCAGTAATTGTTTTGTCTTTCCTAACTATGTTAATGTTGTTTAATGGCTGTTTCCTTTCCACATTGTGACAACTTACCCTGTATATTATGACAACATGCATCCACCATGTATTCAATCATGTATTCAATATTTACCCCTGCTTGGCAATAACAGCAGGCATCCCTTTTTGTTGACAAATAACGTTACTTATGTATACTAATTAAAGTATGTCTATCGAAACTGACTTTAAATAAACACCTTGAGAAATGTTGACTGGAGTAAAGAAGTAGTGACAACTTCCCTATGTCTCACTGCAGGTATTTTACATTTTTGCGACATAAGCGTTTATTGGAGCGATTTTGTTATTGTATAACTAAATTTTGAGGAGGGAATTAATTAACTAATTTGCATAAACACTGTTCTCTTAGGAGTCATAAACAAGATTAAAAGTTTAACCCCCAGTTTCACAAACAAGGTTTAGTTAGTCTCCGACTAAAATGCATGGAAAAACTGTTTTAACTGAAAACAACTTGAACTGGCATCTTAAAATATGTCGGTACCGTTGATTTGGCGCAAGTTGCACACCAGTAGCCTAATGGGGTTTTTTTTCTCTATAAGGCACGCTTAAAAAAACCCCTAAATGTCCTGATTGAACTAAGGCCTAATCCAGGCTTAATCTAAGCCCTGTCTGTGAAACCAGGCCAAAATCTGTCATTTTAAGGTATTTTGAGTGCACATGTGTCTCATGAGAAGCAGTATACTATACCGAGGTTAAAAATAGTGAATTTGACCAAAATCTACATGGTGGTAACTATTTCCAAGTCTGCAGAAATCATTAGCCTAGATCCCTGCATAGACTCATGAAAGGCCACAAGCTGGCTTATGGCTCTGTGTCCGTCCCCACAGTCCGTAATAAATGCTCAAAGCAGATTCCCTGCTTCTGCACACTGGAATAGGATTGCAATTTTCCAAAATAAGTCCCTATGGAGGATGCTGGAATTAACATAAACACAGACAATCAAACTTGCATGGACATAAAGCAATGTGGCTTTTATTGCTAGAGCGCCCACAACAGAGACCTGTGGAGTGCAATGCAACAGGGCCAAGATGAAGACGGTTCCAGAAGTGTGTGTGTAAAAAAAGCTTTTTTGCTGGTGTGTACATGAACTCATAATGTGGTTGATAAAGCATGGATTTACTCTGATCTCTATTGCAGATGTCTTTGAATCCCCTATATTAGTGCTGACAGTGACATTAACAAACACTACTCAGGGCTACCATCGTTTTTGGACATAGCAGCCCTTGTGAAAAAGAACTGTGCTTAACTGTATTGAAATTTTAACCAAAATTCAACTAAAAATGTTTTAGTTGCTGTGAATGCTTGTCAGTATATTCAACAGTTACCATTTTAAAGCTGCAGTCGACTCCGTAGCTTTAAAAATTTCTTTCTTAAGTGGGTCAAAAAAGCACCAATTGCATACAGTTTTTCACAATAGACACCCCATTCTCTGAACTAAATTCTCACTAATCTAAACCGAATAAATCACTCTTTCTGAAAAACCTTAAACAGGTTTATGCAGTCAGACACTATTTGCAAATCTCATGCACTCCTTTTTTGAAAAAAAAAAAAAAAACTCTAAACTTATTCTTCTCACACACAAAACGCAAAACACTTATACAAGAGGCAAAAGTTCAACACAATTAAAAACAGTCATCATTTACACACAACGTTTCAAAATTGTTCACACCTTGTTTGATGTGATCATACCAAACAAGCCTAACCAAAGTGCACAGGTGCACTGAATGTTAACTATAGATGTCTGAGAGGGAGAAGAGGAAGATATAAGAGGTGGTGGGCGAGGAGGAAGAGGATGAGAAAGAGCAAGGGGTAAAGAGTATTATCAAAGCTGGATCTGTCAGACTAGAGGGGCTTTTCTCTTTGCCTGGCAAGAGACAACATTGCCTGTGTCCTCAGGCCAGTGCCAGCAGGAAGACATGATGCTGAAGCAGAATCAATCTCTCATTGACCTTGATTTTTTAGTTGCACAACTATTTGAGTGTACTGTAACATGCTTTTCATTTAGAGTTTTATTGGACCTTTTTGGCTTTAGCAGTTTGACTGCAGTAGTTTAAATGAATGATCTGTTGTGCTTATATTATTGACTCGTGTGTATCTGAAAGCATTGTTTGATATTGGGTCCAGGTGAAAGGGGTTTGAAGCGATTTTTTGACTTTGCCAGAAGAGTTTTTTGAGTTTGAGTTTAATGTTGTGAGAAAATGAGTGAAGGGTTTCATGTTCACCTTTTTTAAAGTATGCTAAAGTGTGCTATGTTTCACAAGGGAGGGATGTGAAAATAACATGTATTTACATTGATAGTCCTATATATGCCATGTAGGCTAAATAGAAATACCAAGAGCACCACTATGGTACTGTTTTTGTAAGTGTGATAACATCTCCCCATCAGTTACTGACTGTTCTTCACAGCAGAATGAAACTGCTGATCAGCATGAGAAACAAACACAGGAAAACGAGCCCCACCATTGCAAGGCATCCTTAGATTGAAAAGAGAGTCTGGTGGATGTCTGTTCATTCAGATACTTTGCTCAGAAATGAAAAATAAACAAGGTCACAAACAGATGTTTTGAGTGCCTGCAGGCCTTCACGGCTGTGTTGTTCATGTTGTGCTGTCTTTACCCCCAGCCTTACATCTGTGGCATACTGCACATACCACGACAGAGAGCATTCGTTCCTGTTACATCACTGAAGCCTGAGGGGTGCTGCTGGGAGTGTGTGATGTACGCATGTGACTGACTGTGTGCACTGTTATTCTCTAACGCACTGTATGTAACATCCATGTTACATATGAGAAATCAATATCGCCGAATGTCGTTCTTAAAGAGATAGTGTCAGCAGATTTTTAAATGAGACTGATTAAATGAATGTTTACTTGTGTTATGAGCAATGTATCGCAACTGGCAAATCTGACACTGGAAATATTAAAAAAAAAAATTGTCATCATTAACTCGGCAAGCCCTGAATGACTTATTTTCTTCCACAAAAGTTGACACTTTTGAATATTCTGTATATTTAATATAATAAAAGTAAATGGGGAGTAAGGCTGGGAGAAACATGCCCACATTCAACATGACATCATGACTTTTGCGTAAACATACACGCCACTTTCGAGTCAAATGGCGTGTTATCTCTATGCATTTTGAGCTATCCGCGTGTATTCGCGTGTATGTCTACGCCATTAACGTTCGCGTCATTCCGCATGTCCGTACACGCCGTCACATGTCCAGTCATAAATGCCATTAACCCCAGTGACGGTTAAGTTTAGGGATAGGGTTGAGGTAAGTCATATCTTTTTTTTTACCTAGGATGGTAAGGGAACAGTCATAAATGCCATTAACCCCAGTGACGGTTAAGTTTAGGGATGGGGTTGAGGCAAGTCATATATTTATATAACGTTAAGTCGACGGCGTTCATAAACACGCTGAAAAGCGATTATGCGTCTTGATAGCACGCCAAAAATGGAAATACGAATTGGCGTGTCATACACACGCTACTTCATGAGATCAGTCTGCCACATTTATGCCCAGCTCTCCTTTCTGTGTTCAAGAGAGTTTATAAGAGAAGTTGTTTTTAATCCGATGTTTAATAAATTGTTATTTGATCCTGTTCAATATATCAGTCTTATGATTAATTTACAAATTTAACCAGTTCTTCAGTTTAAATTGGACTGGAAGATTATCAGTGAATTATTACTTTTAATTTTGGTCTCTTTTTATATGATAACATACAGGTAACTTGGAACGCAAAAGTATTACAGAGCATTTTTATGATTATTTTATAATGCTTTTGAATAAAGTAAACATGGAAGGGTATGGAATTAAATCTTGAGTAAATTATGACAGAATTAAAGGGCACCTATTATGCCCCTTTTTACAAGATGTGATATTGGTCTCGGGTGTCACCAGAATCTACTTGTGAATTTTAGCATAAAATTCCCCACAGTTCATTTATTATAACCATTTGAAAATGTCATTTTTTGGGCCTGTTTTAAAAAGAGCTGTTTTGGTGTATACCACCTTAAATGTAAATGAGCTGCATATCCCCGCCCTGCCTTTGGAGGGCGTCACTTGCATAACTATGGCAATAAACAGTCGGTAAGCAGAAGGACTGAGAGTGAGAGACCCACTGTTTGTATGGCATTCAGCCGTACAAGTTTGAACTGGAATATAAATAGTCTCTGATCAGACCCAGATGATGAAGAGACTCCGGCAGAAGAAACAAATGAGAATGGACCAGGATGTCTCGGAATGGTTATATTTGATACATTTATGTAATTATAGAGTTGTAATCACATCCCCTTTGCAATTATGAATGCGCAACACACACTCAGACACACACAAACTGAAAGTGATAATGCTGGCGCAATTTTTTGAAACTACAAACACAAATACTATGATAATGTTGTACAAACGAAATTACATTTATGCGAGGGACCCATTGCGTCATGTTTATATTACTTGTCGTACAGGTGCTAATGTGGTAAATGTGAGAAGATGGCTAGTTATAGAACATACACAGTTTTTAATACAATATCTGTAAAAAAATATTTATAAACGTGAGGTTACACACTGAAGAAGGTTTACATTATATACATAAACATCCTACGACGACGACAACAACTTTAGACGCATTTATTGTTGAATTGGCTGACATCGACTGAAATGACTGTTTGCTCAAAAATCATAAAATACACTTACTTCTTCAGGAGGTGACGTTGGATCGCGAACAGAAGGCAACGATCCACACTTGAGGATTAACTTTGACGCAAGAACTGCTTTGAATTGAACCTCGTTAACAAAACAGTCAGTCAGAAAATGATTTGCGCAAACATAAACATATGTTTGAAGTTCTCGTAAATAAAATCCATCCACTGCGTTTTCAGTGGCTCTGATGTCGGAAGTTAACACTACGATGTAAATTATTAATACATCCAACAACAAAACACTTTTTTAGGAGACATTTTCGACAAGGCAGCACAAATCATCAGAACACCAGCTGTCATTGAAACAATGGAGGATGGTGTGCAGATCACCGAGGGCGGAGTCTATGCCAAAACCACACTGTCAATCAAACCACGTCGGTGGGGCTTGCGCAATTCTACGTCACATTGCGCCGAATATCAGAACAGCTCGTTCTGAGACAGTGCATATGATTTACTGAGATTGTAAAAAAAAAACACTGTGTGGATTTTTATCATTCTAAGGTGGTTTTGCTCACACACTGCCAACACACATTTATGTTCAAACACCATGTAAAAGTGAATTTTGCATAATAGATACCCTTTAACTGACAAGTTGTTCACAGAACATGTCAGTCTCAATATGTTTGGAATGATTAGTATAAGAATATATCCAAAATATCTTTAAAATCCTAAAATGTAGTATATTATTTGAGGTAAAACACTTTTTAATTGACCTTATAAGATTATAATTTCATAAATGAACTGAGTTATGTTTTCTTACAGTAACATTTAGACAAAAGCACAGAGTTGGACGTTTGAAAGGCTTTTGTGGGTCGTGGTGACTTGCTGCCTCAGGCTTTTCTCTCTCTGACCCCTCACTTCCTCCCTGTGTTTGTCATTCCTCCGAGAGCCGCTTCCTGCCTCTGTCCGAGATGGGATGAAACGCAGGGGAAAACCTTTCCATAATCAGGCAGCTCTTTAGGAGCATGTTCAGGAAAAACTGTGAGCTTTACAGAAGGTCCGTGTGCGTGTGTTTTATGTTTTTGGCTCTGAACTAGTAAAGACTGGCAGGGAAAGGGTTTCCATTGACGCAGCAGCTTTTCATAAAGGTTGGGGGAAAGATTTTAAGAGTTTTCTGATGCCTCTGTAAATATTAAAAACACAATGACTGTTGCCAGCAGTTTTAACTCAATGTTAATGGAGGAATTAAGGGATGGATAATGATGGTCAGCTAGTCATTCAACAACTGGTAACAATTTACAATAAGGTTCATTTGTTAACATTAGGTAATGTATTAAAAAACATGAACAAACAATGAGCAATACATTAGTTAGAGTATTTATTAATCTTTGTTAATGTTAGTTAATACAAATACAGCTATTCGTCGTTTGTTAATGTTAGTTTTATATTTTATATCTTTTAAAAGATTCATCTTATGTAAACGCCCCTTAAGAAACTTGTCCAATTGGGGCCCGTTGAAATCAAAGCTGTCCCAATTATCCAGAACTTTTTTGAATCAGTTATTTTACTTTTTTTTTTTTTGCATACGCTATATGATTTTACGGGCTTTTAGTGCCTGCAAACTGGATGGCAGGTGCTTAGGGTACAGTTAAAATGTAGAGCAGCTGTTTAGGGAATTCTGTAAAAATCACTTATGCCCATTGCCCAGAACACGTTGTAAGATTTTTGAATGTCCCACGCAGACAAAAGATTACCAATAGTGGTATTTTCAACGGATGTTGCTCCTAAACGGTTGTCCTACGTCATACAGCGAGAGAAGTTCAAAGACAGCCGTTGTCAGTCTTGTGCCACAAGATATATCGCCTGTGATAATTTTCTGACTGCATCAGAGTTTGCTGCTACAACTTGCGTTTACTGGTTAGCCAATAAAAATAGCATATCGATCAACGCTACATTGTGCTAAAATTTATAACCCCCTAAAAACTCAACAAAATTGGTATGCCAAGTTAGCCTCTTTTCCAATGACCACATCCATATTCTCCTCTTTCGCTTCCTCATCTTCCTCCTTTTTTTTACCAAAGTGCTATTTGTTTACCACTAGCGCTTGCTGATGAAGTTTTATTCTTCCATATTAACTTGCGCCGTAGCCTACAATTCAATAGGTGTCATCATCGTACAGTCTGTTAATTAGATTTACGTCGCACAGTGTGATTTGTAGGATTATAGGTAATCCTATTGATTATAGGATTGCTGAAATCACACAGTCTGTATCAGGCCTTAAACACAAATACAATAATGCATGTGTTTAAGAACATCTAACAGAAACTGTACTGCTCCTTTAAGACACTTTTCCTGCCGCACACAGACTTAGCTGATTAATATACTTTTTTATTTATCTATCTATTTATTTTGATCTTAAAAGTTTTTTATCCCCATCAAAATGTTTATTTTTAAACAGGATCTGTATACTGCACCTTTAAGACATTTCCTGCTGCTGAAAATGAAAAAGAGTACACATGCACAACGACATACTGAAAGGAAATGACCCGGAAAGAGCAGGAATCTACATTGCCTGTAGTCTGACTCACGCTCAAGCATTATGGGATGCCAGGAATTTCCTTGGCCTTCTAGACTCCGATATTTGCAGTCGCACTTCAGCGTCAGAAACAGAGCTGAATTGTCAGTCTGTTCGCAGATGTTATCATCCTGATGCTGTTCATTTCTGTTTACGTGCGTAACAACTGCTTTTTTTTTTTGTGGGCAAGTGCTCATCGTGACTCAGTTTTTGCTGGCCTGTACCTGGGTGTTTACGTTTGTGTGTGTGTAATTGTGTCAGCCCAGTGATTACAGTCTCTGTGTGTGTGACTGAATTCATGCATGCCTGTACCTGTCTTGTTTTTTCTGTGTTTGGATCTATGGTACTATTCTGAAGAGCTTCAGATAGAGTAAATCAGATTAAGTGAGAGCCATAATGGGATTAGTCTGAAAACAGTGCGTCTTTCTTTTCAGATTCCACTCATTGACCTCACATCAGTCTGTCCGACCAATCATTGATCCTGAATCAGATTTAAAGGGACATTAAGTTCTTTTTTTTTCACCTGAAGAATTGAATTAAACTGGTTGTTGACAAATGTTTTACCCTCCTCACATGATTAGCTCAAGTAATCACTTTTTTTCTTATTACCCTACAAACTATTAGACACTTTTGGTTGTGTAATCAATCAATCGCAGTCTCCCTCTTTCTCTCTTTAGACTGTGTACCCGTGGAGTTGGACGATCCGTTTTACCGGGACCAGTATGACCAGGAGCATGTGAAGCCACCGGTTGTGTCTCTGCTGCTGTCTGCAGAGTTGTATTGCCGTGCGGGGAGTCTGATCCTCAGGAGCGACGCGGCTAAACCTCTACTGGGTCATAACGCCATCATCCAGGCCCTTGCTCAGAAAGGCCTCTACGTCACTGACCAGGAGAGACTCGTGACTGAGAGAGACCTCTGCAAGACCCCCATACAGATGGCAAGTGATTTGGCACTACACTTTTTTTCTGTTTGCAGAGCTAGCATACGTTCCGATTTAGAGTGCAAGCGTTTCAGATGTGCGATACCGCTGCTGCTAGTTGACTTGGAAATACTATGATGTTATTTTGAAAAGTCTTAGCCTACTTACAGGTTGTGGCCCAACAACTGCTGCCTCTGGTTTTAAAGTTGGAACTGCTTCATGTTTTAGTAACAGTTTCTTGTTGAATCCGGTGTTGAATTCGTGCAGATTCTGGAAGCTGTCTTCCGTAAATGCGCAGCAGAGAGCTAAATTACGATCGTCATTTTCAGGAACATAATCAAACATAAATTGTATCCATTGTTGACGAAGTACAGCGTCCGTGAGAAGTTCGAAGACATAAGACCTGACAGCTGCGTAAACAACACACTCGACAAGCTGGAGCTGCTGAAATATGCGCATGACCTTTTTTGCATTTTCCGGAGGGAGGGTTGATGTAAATTTATGGGTTAGTGACGTCTAAAACCCAGCTGTAGTCCCAATCGAGTCGTTTTTGTAGTTAGTTAACTTCCTGATTTTTAAAAGACGATATCTCTGCTTACACTGAACTTTCAGCGCTGCAACTTTGCAGATACTGTTCATGCACCAACAGCAACTTACACGCTATTTAAATTGAAAAAACTGAAATGGCAGTCAACCCCCCCTTTAAGGTTGGACCTTTCCTAATTGTTTTAAGGACGGAATTAAGACCAATTTAAGGGTAGTGGACTGGTAATGCATACTGCTTTTGGTCACTATATGTAGGCTGTAGTGTGCACTTGATTTAAGGGTGTTGTAAGATGTAAAGTATTGGGTGGATGAGGAGGAGAACTGGACACTGCCATATTAGGAACTGCTGATGTCTGCATTGCAGTATTCCCTTTCTCTCCCTCACTCTCTCAGTCTCTGCAGTAACAGTCAGTCAGTATCCTTTCAGAATTCAATTTAGGTGCATATACCTCTCTGAGGGTATTGCGCTCAGTCTCTTGACCAACTGTTTTAACAGAGACACTACAGGCACATTAAGTCACGAAACACAGATACATCCACAATCTTGCAGAGTCACCCTACGTACTTGTAAGCTCCGACATGAAAACACATGCTATCAGATTTGTCTTTGCATCAGCCACAGCGTGTGTGTTTATGATTGGCAGGGTTGTTCAGATACTGTATGATGTGCACATGTGAGAAGTGCATGTCTTCTTCTGTCTCGAATTGTGAAAATCTGTCTCACTGATACACAGAAACACCTTATGTCCACAAACACAGGTCATTCTCCTGTCTCTGTAGGAGTTCTCTCTAATATGAGCACATGGGTGGGTTTGCCTGCTGTTGGCATGGCGATTAGCACTGCGGCAGTGTGTCGAGGTGTGTGTGAGAGAGGTCTGCACTGCTGTGAAACTGCATTGATGATATTCCCTTTAATCAGCATATTTCGGAGAAAAAGGGTTGACCGCACATATGCTCTCACTCGCCGATGTAGCAGTTTAAACACAGAAGGTAATGGTTTAACTGTATGTACTGAGACTAAAGTCAAAAGTCAAAGTCAAAATTTATTTACCATTTATACAGACAAGCTGACCAATGTGCTTTACAAAGCAATAAAATATCACACAACAGACAGAGCAAGAAACATTAAAATACACATTGCATGTTATTAAAAGCAATAGAATAAAAGTGTGTTTTCAAGCGTGTCTTGAAAACTGACAAGTCAGGTTCGGAACGAACCTGAATAGGCAAGCTATTGCATAATGTCGGGCCCGCAATGGCAAAGGCACGATGACCTCTGTGTTTTAACTTGTACCGTGGTATGACTAAGAGTTTCTGTGTACCTGACCTAATATCTCTGGAGGGATTATATTGCTCTAAGAGCTCAGATAGATAGAGGGGATCTAGGTTGTTTAGGCACTTATAGACAAATAAAAGAATTTTAAAATATACCCTAAAGCGAACCGGCAACCAGTGAAGGGATGCTAAAATCGGTGTAATATATTCCCATTTGCGAATGCCTTTTAATGTCTCGCTGCTGCATTTTGGACTATTTGAAGACGTGATAGAGTAGTTGAATTAATTCCATAATATAAAGAATTACAATAGTCCAGTCGAGATGACAGAAAAGCATGCATCACCTATTCAAAAGCTTGGGGACATAGAAAAGGCTTAACTTTAGTCAGCATGCACAAATGGAAAAAACACGATCTGACAACAGAGTTTACTTGCTTATCCATTTTCAAGAGACTATCTACTGAAACACCAAGATTCTTCACACAGGTACTTACTGGCAAAGAAAGTGTAGGGAGATGGTTAAAACTACTTTTAGAGGGACCAAAGAGTATAAGTTCAGTTTTATTTTCATTTAATTTTAGGAAGTTTGCAGACATCCACCTCTTTATTTCGTCTACTTTCTTTCTTTCTCTTTGAAGGTCTGAAAGGTCCATCATATTATTTTCTACTTTGATTAATCATTTTGCATTTACCATCCAATCAATTCCCCATGGACAAAATCAAGTTCCAATCAACATTTTTTTCACTCAGATATTATACCACGTCACAATAGGGGAAAAACGCATCGTTTACTCACCCTCAACTTGTCAACTTGTTCTAAACCCGTATATACTTTTTTTCTGCTGAACACGAAAGAAGATTTTTTGAAGAATATGGTTAACCAAACATTTGAACGGCCCCATTGACTTCCATAGTTTGGGGAAAAAAATACACATTTTTGGAAGATTTAAATATTTGGGTGAACTATCCCTTTAAGGTGCAGTCACATTAGCTCTGGGTCACGTCAAGTTGTTCTAAACCTATACAAGTTTCTTTTTTCTGTTGAAAATTAAACAAAGAAGCTATTTTGAAGAATGTAAGTAACCAAACAGTTTCTGGTCCCTATTGACTTCCATAGTATTTGTTTCATACTAAGGAAGTCAGTGGGGACCAGCAACTCATACAGGCTTAGAGCAGCTTGAGGGTGAGTAAATGATGACA
Source organism: Cyprinella venusta (assembly GCA_038021265.1). Taxonomy (NCBI): domain Eukaryota; kingdom Metazoa; phylum Chordata; class Actinopteri; order Cypriniformes; family Leuciscidae; genus Cyprinella; species Cyprinella venusta. The sequence continues at coordinate 15,289,050 of CM075870.1, read as the reverse complement.
GAAAGTTAAATTTTTGAGTGGAACATCCCTTTCATTGTTTGATATTTCACCTAGAAAATGTGCAGAACATTCCTTTGTTTGAATATTCTTTACTGGTCTAATATTAAATATATAAAATATTGTATTTTCAAAGTGGTTTTAGACTTTTTGGGACCCTACTGTATACAGTGGCCCTAGAAAGTACTGTATGTGAACACTTAAAATGAATTATTCTCAGTTAAAAATGTTTGTCTTTGTATTCACTGAAAATTATCAAACCAAGTGGCAATTATTTTTAAAAAATATAGCACAAGCACACATTTCAATCAAAACATTTCATTGAAAAAGTTTGTTAGGTTTCAAATGTGTAATAATAAATATATTGCCACAAATTAAGACGCAAAGCCTTGTAATCTTTCTGGCTGTCAAACAATTGACTTTATGCACAGCTGCACTACTTCCTGAACTTAAGCCAGCTCCTTGTTTCCTGTCTGCCATTATTGGACAAACTGATTAATCCAGGTGTGTCTGACCTCAGTAGTCACAACAAAAATAATCAGACACACCTGAATTAATCAAGTTTGGCCAAAAATGGCAGACAGGAAACAAGGAGCTGGCTTAAGTTCAGGAAGTAGTGCAGCTGTGCATAAAGTCAAATGACTATTTTTCAGCACACACCAAAAAAGAATGTTTGGGTGGAATCCAGATAGAATTTTTACCATAAACGCTTGGTAAGCTTCTTAGACTTAAAATAAGAAGAGCCAAAACTTAAAACGCTTCTCTCATCTGTTAGAAGAGCTTTACATTTGCGTTTTGAATTAGTTTTACATCAAGCAAACTGTCTCTTATTGGCAAAGCACACTCTTGATAACATGTTTATTCTGAAATTGAATTTTAAGGCATGTTTGGATTTTATTCTAAATCTTTTCTTCACTTTTTAGGGATGGTAAAAAAGCCTGGGGTTGCTGATCCCCATGGATTAAACTGTCATTTCCTCATTTTAGTTGCTTGTAAATTTGTTTGGTAAAGTAACTTGTCCGTTTTATAATTTGAATCAGAAAGTTACACTTCTTTGAAGCTGGTCAACGAGATTTTGTGCCAGACAGCCTACACATATACTTGTAGTTTTGGTCACTTTGCAAGATGTTGCATCATGGTTGAGTAATCAACACATAATAGAAACAGCATAATTTTAAATGGCAGAGCACATGGAATTTTCCCAGTGTACAAAACACAAGTAATGGTTTACCACTGCTGCACTTTCCAAGGATAGGACTGCTAGAGTAATTAAGAGTTTTATTTTGGTAAATGGGGTTAAGGAGAGTACAATATGGAGTTCTGGTCAGGTATTCCTCCAGGACACCATTTCCACTGGAGGGGACCAGAGACTAGAACTCCATATTGTACTCTCTTTAACCCCATTTACTAATATAAAACATGAGGAGCAGAGACCCGAAGTTGATGTTCAATTACCGCTTTTCCATTCAAAGCAGCTTTAGCGTATTTAAACTAGCATTAGCAAATTTTTTTATGTATTATTTTTTTTTATCTTGCTGAACAGTATTGGTTAATTGTTTCTGTTTCCAAAAATACTGTAAAATGTCTTATGAAAATGTCTTATGGTCCTTTAAATATATGGGATATCCTATAATTTCTTATTATTGCCCCGTTGGTCAAAATGCAGATTTTTTTCAACTCTTTACCTATTTCCTCACAGCCACTTTCACAATTTGTTGCTGCACATCAGAACTATATTCTTTGGTTTTACTAATTGTGATGGATGATTAAGGGGATTTGGCCTTTGTGTTTCCTCATATTTAAACTCCTGTGAAACAAGTCGTGACTGGACAATTTTATGTTCCTAGTCACACTTGTGTGCTAAAAAAGGTAAATTTTAATGGGAATATCCTTCAGAGATATTTTACTCGTAAAATATTCTAGGGGTGCCAATAATTGTGGCCAACGTGTTTTGGGGAAAAAAACATTTATTTCATAATGTGATTTCCCCCCACTTTCAATTCTTTTACTTTTAAAGGTTAAAATTTTGCAATTTTTTTTAATGAAAGATAAAAAGGATAAACAATGCAGATGTTTTGTTTTTATCATATTTACCAGGAGTGCCGTTCATTCTGACCTTATTATGACTAGCAATAGCAAGTAGCAAATTATTGTTAATGGCTGTGACATAAACTAAAGGCTAGTAGCCCTTCTGTATTTCTCGCCCAAACTAATAAGGAAATACACCAATGGCGAAAAGTAAACTGCACTTAGTTGTCATCCATTTCAGGGGTTCTCTAAATGTACTCACTCCTCAACTTCTGATCAACATAATTTCAATAGCACCCTCTAGAGGTGAGAAACTGACTAAGCGAGCAGGAAGTGACCATATTTTGTTTAACAGTAGTCGAAGAAATAAGGCACGCCACATGGGGTCATTGGAAAAGTCTAGAGAAAAAAAAACAGAAAAAGAAAAAAAAAATACATTCAATTAAATTAATGTTAAAATGTGGATACAAATATTTATCACAAATTAAAATTATTAGATTAATAATATTTTTTTTCAGGGTGTTTGTAAAAGATTAATAAAAAAAGATTAATCCCACGAGGATGATCTCATTTGATTGAAAACCAAGTGGTTTGTTTTAACCAATATCCAAGTGTATGCTGCACACTGGTGGTGGCTAAGGAGAGATCCCCTGATGATTGTAAAGCTTTTTGGGTGTACAGTAATACATATGAAAGCACTATATAAATGCCCCATTCATTCATAACCCCTGTGCTCAGATATGTAAAAAAGACAACATATTATTGATATATTGGCTTTCCCAATTTAACTTACCTAGTACATAACGTTTAGAAAAAATTGTGTTCATTTGTTTTGTTGTGAGAATTTATAGAAAGAAACAGAGTGCTTATGTTTTGTTTTGTCATTTCAGAGTTCTCATCTGGCGATGATTGACACTTTAATGATGGCGTACACAGTTGAAATGGTCAGTGTGGAGAGAGTGCTGACATGCATACAAAAGTTTACTCCTTTCCTTCCTGAGGAAGACTTCCCTTATGATGCTGAAGAGGCAGTGACAACATGGATCAACAAGGTGAGATCCCTGCATCTCACATATCAATTTGTAAACATTGCTTGCATGATTTTTTGTCAGAATAGTTTTTTTTAACCTGAATTCAGATTAGCTAAAACGTCATACATTTGTACAATAGCATTACATTGTGATACATTTTCCATGCTCAGAACAGACAGGCTAACGGCTTATGTCATGAAACCTTCTTGTGTTGTGGACCGTAGACCAGAATTTTTGCTAGATACATGTAACACCACTCAATACCAGCAGGTCAAATCACTATACAATTGGTGGTCAACCAGAATACCTATTATCGCTGCGGCAAAGCCATTGCGGCAAAAATAATTCAGTCCTATTTTAAATTCGTTCGCGAAAAGACCATCAGGTGGTGCAAAGGGAGATTTTGCATAACGGCAACAACTGCCGTGTTTTGAAACATAAGTGAGGCTAATGTCAATTAACAAAGTAAGGATGAAATTCTACAACTATGGTAATTTTTCAAATAAGCCTACAACAAACATGAAAAATCAAAATAAGAGCTATTGACATTTGCTGTAAAGTAATGAAACAACCCAAGATTTGGTGTTGAAACTGCATGTTATAAAGTAGGCTAATAATCTTTGACATTTGGCAGACAAAGCGACTTATTGCATTTCAAGGTACACATTTTCACATTCTCATCAGTTCTTGCTTTCCCTGGGAATCGAACCCATGACCTTGGCACTGCAAGCGCCAATGTTCTGGTTGATGTACATTAAATAAGTAACGAAAATTTGGTTAATGTTGTTTAAACAAATGATCATATTAAAGTTACAGTCTACATAGTATACACACATATGGACTATTATTTGAAGGAACAGTGAACTACTATGTATCCTGTATGTGTATATATATGTTTATTTAAAAAAACACATAGCACAAGGTCTTGTAAAAAACTTTTTTATTATTCAACAAGAATGACACTGATTATATATATATATATATATATATATAGAGAGAGAGAGAGAGAGAGAGAGAGAGAGAGAACAAAATTAACAATACAACTTTTTTAGGTACAACCTATTTATATTAGGTAACAACATAATTGGTTAAATTAGAACAGAAAAATAGAATCAAAAGTTAAAAATAGAGACGACAACAATAGCCTATATTTTATATTGTAAAAAGTGCAATAACAAACAAACAAAAAATACACCAAAAGACCAAGTAAGAGGGCTTCTCTCTCGTGTGTGCGGACACACTGACTATTGTTTATTATAATGTGGCAACTATAGTTAAGCAAAGTACAACAGATTAAATCCGATTCATTTCAGAAGTTGATCAAGATCTAAATAACTGAAAATAGACATACAGTTGTAATAAATTATCTATCGGTCATCTTCGTACTGAATATCATAAGCAAGTGGTCCATCCATGGCAAAGCCAATGTAGAAGGACACTTTCTCAGTGCTGTGGCCGCTTCTCACTCCACCCAGATATGCAGGACGCACTGGGATCTTAAGATTCCCATACTCTGTGAAGACCTCACCTTGCTCAATAGTACCACTCACTCTGAGGAGCTTGCTGTTTATTGGGATTTCCTTAAAAATTTCTCCTGTTTGCCAGAGAATGTTGCGATTCTTCACACTATTGCCAATCTCAGATCGGTCTAGGGAAACTTTCGTCACCAGCCTTCGTATTCCATCAGATTTTCCCAAGAAAAAGTGTACAATGGTTGACCTTGTTCTGCACATATGAGAGAGATTTTTTCTTGCTGAGCTTCTGATTTTATCAACATACATCTTAATGCCAGTACTGGTGACATGTTTTCCCGGCCAGAGCAACAGTATGGCAAGATAGAAAGGCTCAGGGAATGGGTGCTGTGTCCCAACATCTTGCAGAAGGTCATTTAAAAACTCATTGAGGTCCTCAGGGGATTTTGATAACTTTGATTTTGGCCAAATCAACTTAAGTATTATATGCGCAAGCAGATGATTTGTTTTGTCCTTGATACTTTTGATGGGAGAATTCTCATGTATGAATGAGTATTTTTCAGCAATCTTTTGTACTGTTTCTTTTTTGTCCTCCAAAAATTGGAGAAGGCCTGCGAATGTATCTGCCCTGTATTTCTCTAGGAATATTCGGCACTCCTCAACCTCCATGTTCAAACTCAGTGTTGGTTTCTGCTTTTTCTCTTTTTGTTTGTCCTCTACAGAGGTGCAAAATAATGAGATGTAGTGTTGATAGTGTTCTGAGATCCTCTTGCGAATCTTTGCATCTTTCATGTCAGATACTTTTTCTTTCAGGTAAGTGAAGTACATTTCAAGGAAGTCAAATGCCTCTTTCACCTTTGATTTTAAAGATGTAAGGAAAGATTCATAGCCATGAAGAACAGCAACAAATTCAAGACTGGAATTTGTTTTAGAAACTGGGATTTTTAGCGAGGAAAGATTTCCTCTGAGAAAGCTCTGTATGTAATGATCTTTCATTGGATCACCATGCTCAAACAATGGCAGTTTTCTGATAATGTCAAAAACAGTTATGGCTGTGTCGATTTCACCTACGTAGCCAGATATATTATATGGACTTAACCTTCTGTAAAGTTCCTGTTCATTTTCATCTGTCTTTGCTAAGGTTTGAGCTCTTCTGAAAGCTTTGGTAGCTGTGCTTGCTAACTCAAAATATTCCCTCAAGTCTTCAGCTGTGCATGGTTTCTTTTCTTGCTTTTTACACTCAAGTTTGTGTTTTAATTCACTTTTTGCAACTTGTCCAACTGTATCTACCGTGTAGGAATTTTCTTTGATGGCTTTTGCACTGTCTGCCCACTTTTTAGCTTCAGCAAAGTTCTTCTCTTTCAGGTACAAGTGTCTTGCTAGAGCTTGGGGAATCGTGAAATCTTTATCAAACCTTCCTGAAGCTGCAATAAAAATGTCTTGTATTTTATCAACACCACCTTCTCCTGAGTTTATGTCTTCTATCAGTGGGGAAAACAGAGTGTCTTTCTCATTGCCTTCTGTCTTGCGTTGACGAGTGATCAGCATGCTTTTCATCGATTGAACAAAAACATCCTTCACTGAAAAAGTTGTGAAAAAGGCATCGCAATGCAACATGTCAAGGACTATGTCAGCCCTGGAGCAGTTATGGTTCTCCTCTAGTTGTTTGACACATTCCGTGGCAAGATGCTGATTAACAAAGCGAATTGCCTTGAGTCCCCCATATTCTTCCGCTCCAAATTCAATCAGCAAACAGTCGTAAGGCTCCATTTTCTTCAACACGGATTCTCTTCCCCACAATGCATTTTTAACGCCTAGAAAATCTTCACATAAAGATCTCGAGATGGCTGGTTCAGCCACATATGAATTCAGCAAAGCCAATATGCAGAAGAGACGTCCTTGTTTGCTTTCAACTTTGAAATCTTTTAGGATATTAGTTGCAACATTTGTAACATACTCTGGGTCAAAATTTGATTTCAGGATCATGAAACTGTAGAAGTTCTCAGTTATGAAAGACTTTATTTCTTGAAGTTCATTAAGCTTCATTTCAAAAGCTTGTTTTTCCTTGTCAGACAATTCTGCTGTGATAAACTCACTCTGATCAACACTTTTATGTTGTCTATCTTTTGGAGTTTTTGTTCGTATGCAGTTTAAGATGATGACACTTGCCCTTGTTTCTCCTGTGATTGTCCTCAATAAGTGTTTGAGTACTTGTGTGCTTTCTGTTTCTTCTGAGTCTTCCACTAGTAGCAGGACTGGTGTTTTTGATGAATTCTCACTTTTTCCACACTTTATCAGATAAGCAACATGTTGGGCTACTTCTTCCTTTGAAATGGTGTTGTCTTTTAACACTGCACATCTGAATTCTTTTCTAAGGTTCCACATCACATGCATGGCCATGGTGGTGCCGCCACACCCCGGGTGATGAAAGAGATTCACCATGACACAAGTACTTTTGGCATTTTTAGTCTGAGATCTGATATTGTTCTCCAGTTTGGAATGTTTGTCACGTTTTATAAATGGCTTTGCTGCTGTCTGCTCTGAGAAGTAGAAGTTCCACCATTTCACTTTGCCTCCTCTATAGAACTCAGATTCAGTTTTAATTTTGAAATCGTCAAATTCTGCAGAGCTCTCATCATATTCATTTTCACATTCGTTTTCACACAGGATGTCAAGTGACGTCATCAGGTCCTCATCTTTATTTTGGAGAATCACTGAACTTCCCTCAGCAGATGGAAGAAGTCTCTGAGCATTTTGCTTGTTCTGGCCCAGTTTCAGTATTGTCCCATTGATTTCACTGAGCTCAAGGTCATATATACTCCACTGAGTGATGTCATGTTCACATCTGGCAAGAATGAAATCTCTCCATTTTTGAAAGGAAGCATCTGAAGTGCAAATACTTAATGTGTTTTCTGTACCCACAAGGTTTTTATAAAATGACATAAAAGTGTCAAAAATTGGGTCATTCATGGTCTCAACAGTGGAGAGTAGGAGGAATATGACTAAGAATCGTCCTCTTGGAAGAGTGTCTGGGTTGCAGATGAATGAGATCATATCCTGTACTTCTCCTGCTTTATGTTTTAACCATTCGCTTGATCTGAGTGGTTTGTCAGGTTCTGTGTTCAGGTCTTCTCTGCCATTACAAAACACCCAACTTGTTTGTTTGTACAGGTTGAGATTTTTCACAATTGTTCCCGGGTCCCCATGGAACTGGCTAGGATTGTGAAGATTTGCAATTCGAACCTCTCTGTAGTTGTGGCAAGACCCATTTACTACAGAGTTTGGATCAAAGTCCAACACACAGAACAATTTCAATGTTGTCATGAACTGAAGATGCTGGAGTTGTTCAGGGTGGCTTTTGTTTGTTACGATGATGAAGTAATCATAATGATCCAGTCTGCTTCCTCCACATGTCATCAGATTCTTCAGCTTTTCCCCCTGGTTTGATGGTCCTTTGCTTTCAGGTTTTTTTTCTACCTCCTTCCTCCTGTCGTCCTTAACATTTATTTGGGCATTTATTCTGGTTAGTTCATCTGGTAAGTCTTTTAGATTACCTATTTTACAGATATCTCGGGTTGCAGCACCATCTCTGATGAAAAGTGATTTTCCTTTGCTCTTTTTCCATTGATTGTCCTCATCTAGAGTCTGGGTATAAAACAACTTTCCCTGAACTATGCTGTGGGATGGAACAACATCCACCTCTATGACATATTTCCCAGATAGAGTGCCGTCAGGACAGAGGACTTCAACAAAGCGTGGCTGTCTGATGCATGCCTTTGCTTCATCTGTTTGCTTTTCAAAATATGATTTAATACCTTGATTAAAATGATCAATGATGGTGTCTTTCTTGTCAACACTGACCCCAATGATCTCACCATGAGCGTATGGAGAGTCTTTGGAGTCTGCTACACCAAAGTGGATGGTTCCATTTGTACGGCAGTTCATACAACCCGCAGCAAAACGAAACGCCTTTTCATTGAACTTTTTCTTCACCACATTCATATCATCTGTTCTGCCCAAAAACTTGAACTCATGAACTGGATCGGTCAGATTACCGGGTCCGGTCTCTGGTGGTAAAGTGTAGTTTTGAATATATCGATGAGAAGCAGAATTCTGATCAAATGGGTAGAGAGTACATGAGGGCTTTAAGGATCCAGACTTCCTCATGGTCTTTTCTCTGTCAGTTACTGTATCAGCACTGATGTCCAATGTTTTATAGTCAACTGAATCTCTTGGTTCAGTTTCTTTGACAGATGGACAATTTGGTTGTTCATTTAGTAGCAAATCTTCTGTAGGAGTGGTCATTTGGTAAATGTCAGCCATTGAAACATTTTCCAATTTTGGTGTTCTGTCCATGTTATCATTTATTCCGAATTTGGATTTTCCTGTTTTGCTAGATTTTTCCTTATTTTTATGGGCAGATATTTTTGTTTGATCTGTTGAATTACTACCTTTGTTTTTCACTGTATCTAGATTGGCCTCTGTGTGCTGTATGTTGGAATTGTCATTAGAATTTGATCCATGTTCTTCCATGTTTAACTTCTCTAACTGGGTGATAATCTTAACTGCTGGACCATGCTTAATACCAAGTTCTTGAAGATGCTTGGACTGGTAACAAACTAGTTCTTCCCCTGATACCTCTTCCTCAAGCAGCTTGTCTGCATGTTTTTTATCCACGTTAATCACCTCAGTTAGCCAGTAATACACATGCTCTCTTGTCCATTCCTTCACACGATGAGGAAGTTTTATGTTTTGACTCATTGCCATACTGAAACACACAAATAAATAGAAATTGTAGTTTTTACAAAATAGAAAACAATCAGATCCGCAGACCAAAGCAATCTAACCTAATTGTACACTTTTTTAGAAAAAAAGTTCTAATATGTACCATTTAGGTACTACTATCTACACTTTTGGTACCAAAATGTACTCTTGATGTACTAATATGCACTCTTTATGTAAAAAGTTGTAACTTTTGAAAAGGTACCACCACTTTTTCTGGGAGTGTTATTCATTGATTCAAATAAAACCTGGGTGGAGTGCAACAGAATAGAAAAGAATGCAAGTCAAGAATGTCATTCTAATGTCATGCTCACAAAATAGGCGCACACACTATTAAAATGTACTGACGGTTAGAATTATCATTTAAAATGTAATTATCATTAAAACCGTGTTTGATTGTCGTGATTTCAATAACTCACTATGAATCACGTCCACAGTCTGACGCAGGCGTGCAGCGTGCAAAGTTGTTTATTTTTTTAATCGAAAAGAATGGCGGAAGGCAGTGACCGTGATCGGGAGATTTTCAGCCTTTTAAGAGAACCACATCTGAGGCGTGGTCATATTTTGGTTTTTACAAAAGTCCTGAGGGAAACTTAATCGAGGATTGTCACCTTGTCTGCAGAACATGCACAAAAAAGCCGCTGTAATAGGGAAATACTTGAATGGTACCCTTTAAAAAGGTTCTAATATGTACCATTACTACTATCTGTACTTTTGGTGCCAAAATGTATCTTTGATGTACAGTACTAATATGCACTCTTTATGTACAAAGATGTACCTTTTGAAAAGGTACCACCCCACTGACAGCTTTTGTACCTTTGTCCGGGAGTGTTATTCATTGATTCAAGTAAAACCTGGGTGGAGTGCAACAGAATAGAAAAGAATGCAAGTCAAGAACGTCATTCTAATGTCTAATATCTTGCCCAAAATAGGCACACACACACACACACGCACGCACACACACACACACACACACACACACACAATCTGATATCACAGCTTCCTCATTATAACACTAAAATGCAGACAACGAAAAACAGAAAAGGTTACACAGTTCAGATTAAACTGACTGTTGTACAGTATATGCAAAGGAAAACTTAATCGTGCTGCAGCAGAATTTGGTGTAAGCCAAAAATGGGAGACTGGAGAAAAGGTGACATGAAATGATTAAGAAGACTACAAAAGCTAAACAAGGACACAAAACCGGTTGGCCTGAGCTGGAGGTTCAGATAGATCTTTGAAAAGCGCATAGGTCTATTTGCTTTATGTATCCATGCACAGCCAATTTCATTTCGGAAATTAGTGTAGGCTTGGCCTTTATAATAAGTGTTGTCTATATGAACACCACTGTAAGTTCCGTCATACACTGGTATTTGGTATTTTACATTATATCTAAATGTAATAATAAAAAGTGACTTGTACATCTGTGTGTTTTTTTCTTCTCAAGAATGCAATTTTCTCCCGCAGAAACTTATACTTGGGTTCGACTTATTTTACTCGCAGGTCACCTACATAATAGAGTTTAGGGTGCAACAAACACGCTGCATTTCTATTGATATCTAAAGGAATAGTGTGCACACTGTGCTGTAGTCGAGACACATTACTTAAACTCTCAAATGTTCAGTCAGTGTGAGCTGAGTGAAAATATGTTTTTGACAAATTCTTAGCCTTGAACTTAAACAATAGTGATTGAAATCTAACAATTTATAAGCCAGTGGCTAATTAAATTATTTAGAGGGTTGAAAGTTTCATGGATCAGTGGAATATCAAAATGGAGACCATAGTATATCCGGTTCTTTTTCTTACCTCTTGTGGAGTAATGTACTCCTCTGTCCATTCCTTTTTTTATTATTATTATTCTCACCTTGTGTTCATCCAACTGTCAAGAAAAGTAGAAAATAGAATCCGCAATCAATAATTCACTGTTTCAGTATAGGTCAATTTCACTACAATACTGTCAATCTAAAACCTTAATGGTATCCCGAGTTTCATTTCTCACTTTTATATGGGTGTAAGCCCGGCTCAATGGACCTAATGGAGACATTCGATCAGCCGATGAAGGTCATGTGTGTTACCGTCTTTCCGTGTGGCAAAATAATTTGAGTAAAAAAATTTTTTTTCTTATGTAATTACCTCGTTACTTCATCTGGCTCCATAAATGAAAATGGTTTTAATGACATCTGTGCATCATTAAATGTGAGCGAATATTTGATTATTCTTTTTAACTCTTTACTGAAAACAATGTCAGACCCAATGTTTACAATTTATTATGTCATGTAATCATGCCAATTTTTATAATCAGTTCAAAGATAATAGACACAAAATATCAAATTCTCTACAATAAGGAGAAAATATGCGACCCGGACATTAGAAATACATGATGTGTTTTGCTTGCAATCCGTATCACGGGCTAATTTGAGTAACAAATTACCAAGCCTTTCATTATATAGACGAAAACTTCTTTCACATGGAAACGTGCTAACTATGGAGATTTGCATTCAGAGGTGACAACTTTTGAGTGCAGGAGATCAAGAATGCAATTGGCTGACAGTTGCTAAGCATTTATCTAGAGTTTCACTTTTCACAATTCACGTTTCACTCGAATATGAGGAATGCAATTGTCTGACAGTTGCTAAGCGTCTAGCTTTCTGACATTCTAACTTGCATTGTTTCACAAGTTAGGCAAGTTTTATAACTGCTGGTACATAACCAACTTTAGATTCCATATGTGAAATGTTCCTCTACTCTGTGTTAAAAGTAGAGTTTAGAACGTTAATAATCCATGGTTAAGCAAAGTGTGAAACATGTTTTTTTAAGCCATATTTTAATTGCCTGGTATTTATGAATGAAAATTATAAAGATTATCTACTCATTAATTTTAGAAACTGTTAATTTAACCAATAATAGACTTGATGTAATTACTTATTTCTAATACTGTATGAGCCTTTTGGCAATATGCACTGCAGAGCAAAATCTTATGTGTGTGTGTATTTTTGTTTATTTGTGATAATTTGTGTCCATGTGTACATGCTTATTTTACATATTTAAAATTTTTAATGCAGGTAAATGAACAACTAAGAGACGTTTTGGCCCAAGAACAGAGAGTTAAAGATATAGCAGAGCCCCGCACAGTTCAAAAGGTGAGGAGATGTTCAACAGTTTTTTTATTTAAGATTTGATCTTTTTATTGAAACTAAGTCTTTAGAAATACTCATATGAAAAAAGTTCATGAACAAACTTTTCTAAATAAACTTACACAATGCTATATTCTTTACAATAGAATTGTACACATTTTGGATTTCAGATATCACGGAAATGTGCCATGCATCGTAAATTATTCTATGATTTACATATGTAACACCAGTGGAGATTCCACATAACCCTGTCTAAATGCGACATCTCGCAGAAAAGATGGTATGATTATATTTTAAAGAAATAACAGGTTGTAAAAAAGGTTATTTTGGAAATTCAGCTAAACATAAATACACCATTTGCATATCATGAAAAAGATCAGTACTTACACTATAAGTCTTCTGTTTGAGTTATTATCTTTTCTTGTGCTGTAAGTTTTGTGCTACGCAATACGTGAGTGTTGAGCGGTGAGTGTTACTCAAACTGTGTTGAGAACAACTTTCGTAAAGATTTATTGTGCCTCAAAGTCCACAGACCAGTTTTAATGTGTACCTGCCTTTGTGATATTGGCCCCACCTTAACAACTACCAAGTCAAACACACCCACAACTTTTTAAATCCATTTAGCCTAACGCAAATATCAGGATGTCATAAATCATAATGCAATAATTGATTTGAAGTTTGCAAGATTTCTGATAAATTGTTTGGATTCATTTTGCTTAATTAGCTGAATCATTACTCTTCATAACTTGCTCTGGTTATTATGTATTTGCATTAAAACAATCTTACAGTAAATGGTGGTGTGTTTGTAATCCACAGGGACAGTACAGGAGAGACTACTCTAAAACACTTCCTGCTATTTGTCTTCCTCTGGTGGACAATCTCCTGAAGGACAACACAGACGGCTGTGCACTAGCTGCACTGCTGCACTTCTACTGTCCTGATGCTGTGCCACTGGAAGGTACTGCTGCTGAAACTCTTCTTGGTCAAGTGTACTACCTACCAAGATTCAACTTTCCCATACTTGATAGTGAATATATATATATATATATATATATATATATATATATATATATATATCCAAGTGGTAGTTGTTTATTTAAAGGGGTGGTTAACTGCTTTTTTTCTTTGCATGATTGTGTTAATGGGGTGCAATATAACATGTATTTGTGTTTTTTCTTTTCTAAAAAGACTTATTTTTCATAAATTTCACCTTTATTGTAAGCTGCTTTCTCCTCTGTCATTTGAACGACCGGTTGACTTCCTGATTTTATGAAAACACTCCCTCATTTACAGGCAGTGGGTTCAGATTGGTTAGTCTGGGCCGATGTGTTGTGATTGGCTAAACTGTAGTGCACGTTGAACCTCACCACACATGGCTCTCACAAAACATTTCTGAATTGTAATTTGCCTATTTTTTTTTTTTTTACTTTATGCACGTTTGTTTTACACAATACCATCGAACTGACTGGCTACTATATACACAAACAGCGTTGGCATTGGTTTACGTTCTTGATCAAATCGAAAAAAAATGTCACAAAGTATATATACATGAAAAATACATTTACAACATTAGTACATACTAACTCAGGTCCATAATGTTTGTACGTGTTTCTCGTAGGCACAAAATAGCATAACTAGTAGCCTAGTGGCTATAAAGCCAGTGCTGGCATTTGATAAAACTAACAGAACATAATGTAAACATATTGACACTTTGCTTGAAATTTTGCCATTGCGTTACAACTGGTTACACTGTTGTTGATGGTAAAAAAAAAAACAAAATATTGGCACCATGGGTGGAAATCATAGCCTTAAAAAACATTTGCTAATATCTTCGAAACTGTTAAACCAATCAAGATCGAATCCACTGCTGGAAGTTCAGAAACATAGGTCGTTTTGCTATACGCTATGTCAAAATACCCAAATGTCAAAATATTGATAGTAATTGGCAAGAAAATGCAAAGAAAGTCAGGTGTGTAATTATTTGTGTGTTTCTACATTTAAATGTCTATAACTCCAAAACAAAATAAGATATTTTCACCAAATTTGACACACATCTATAGGCTCACTCTGAGGACACATAAAAACAGTGGGATTATGCCTCTTGTTGGCGCTATAATCAACATGACATCACGACTTTTGCGTAAACATACACGCCACTTTCGAGTCAAGTGGCGTATTATTTCTACGCATTTTGAGCTATCCGCGTGTATCCGCGTGTATGCGTGTATGTCTACGCCATTAACGTCCGCGTCATCCCGCGTGTCAGAACATGCGCGTCAAATGTCCAGTCATAAATGCCATTAACCACAGTGATGGTTAAGTTTAGGGACAGGGTTGAGGTAAGTCATATCTTTTTTTTTACCTAGGATGGTAAGGGAACAGTCATAAATGCCATTAACCCCAGTGACGGTTAAGTTTAGGGACGGGGTTGAGGTAAGTCCTATATTTATATAACGTTAAGTCAACGGCGTTCATAAACACGCTGAAAAGCGATTATCCGTCTTGATAGCACGCCAAAAATGCAAATACGAATTGGCGTGTCATACACACGTTACTTCATGAGATCAGTCTGCTATAATAGAACAAAACATGAAATTGCCATTGACTTGTGTTATACGTCATCGGCACCATGCCTTGAAGGTACTCAAAAAGTTTTGGGGGAGTGCCACCTTGCGTTAAAAAAGTAATAACAAAATGTTCAAAAATGCTAATAACTTTGGAACAAATTTACCTATTGTAATGTCACTGGTCTTAATAGATTCCTTGGGTTATGTCGCAAGTTATGTATAACATAGATAACCATTTTTGCCGTAGTCAGCCAAACTTCCTGTCTGCCATCTTTATTTACTTTTTTACTTTTTACAAGATTCTACATGATACAACACACATCCTGAATTAATAAACAGAACAATAGACCATAGAGTATCTTACCCTTACCTTACTTTTGCACATACAATGAAACCATGAAGTGACCAGTGGCTGTCAATATTCAAAAATGTTGACAAAAATATTAACTAGTTTTTTAAATCTCACTGTTATATTAAACTGTGCACTATTTTTTTTTCTTTTTGATTATTTCTATTGATTGATTCAGCAGAGAAAGAATAGAAAATTAGAGGATTTTAACTTGCGTCACCTGCATTAGGACTACGGCTAATCATGTCATAGCATTTGTGCTAAATATTAGGCCGTCACATTAAACGGCACTAATCTCTAATGTTGACTTGTAAGTGCCCTACAAGACAACAGTATATTTAGACAGTGAAGTCTTCTTCCTAGTGTCTTCTTTTTCTTTGAGAGAGCATAACCCTTCAACAGAGGCATGTAAAGATAAACCTCCAACAAAATACTCTGCCCCTAATCTGGCCTCGTAGATAAGAGACGCACACAAACAACATCCATTAAAATTTCTTTGAAGTCCCCTGGGTCACATAATCTTTGTCCTTCTTTAAAATTGTCTTACTGATATAACGGCAGGGCTTCTACTAATATTCAATAGAAAACAACCTGTTTGTACATCAAAAGCCTCTTAATGAAAATTTTTATCTGAGATAAATTTGAGTAATCTTAAAGGGATATCCACTTTTTTTTGGAAATAGGCTCATTTTACAACTCCCCCAGAGTTAAACAGTCGAGTGCTACCATTTTCGAATCCGTTCAGCCGAAGAATCAGTAAACCGACAGTTTCTGGTCTCATTGACTTTCATATATTTTTTTCCTACTATGGAAGTCAATGAGACCAGAAACTGTTTGGTTACTGATATTCTTCTAAATATCAGAAAATCGGCTGAATGGATTCGAAAATGGTAAAACCCAACTGTTTAATTCTGGGGGAGCTGTAAAATGTGCCTATTTCCAAAAAGAGTGGAGTATCCCTTTAACAGAGACTGTTAGGAATGGGAGGAGAGTTATTAAAGGAATAGACAGAGCGAGTAGGAGTGTGTGAAGTTTGAGAGAGAACAGAAGAGCAGTTATTCAAACATAAACACATCCCCACCCCGTGACTCGGAGGATTCGGTTTATTACATCACACATTCTATTCCTGCCCTAAAGGACTCCATTGGCTTCTACTTGTGTCCTGTCTCCACCCCCTCAAATTCATTCATAATGTCATTGGCTGTTATGTGGTTTGTTCCCTCCCCATCCAGATATCTGTATCAAAGAAACAATGTCATTGGCTGACAGTCTGTACAATCTCCAGCTGATCCAGGAGTTCTGCAGGGAAAACCTCAGCAACTGCTGTCACTTCACCCTGGAGGATATGCTGTACGCCTCCAGCACTATCAAGGTAAAGCCTGACTACGTCCAGCACTTCTTCACTTCTCTTTACTGATACCATTTTACTGAAAGATTGATTTATTTCAAACATCTTGACATTTTTTGATGTAATGCTGTGATCTCTTGCATTTGTTTTTGCACATATTTAATGGTACACCACTATTACTGTTTAACATACTAAGAGGTTTGGATTTGAACAAAGCCCTTACTCTTAATTTTAAACTCCTTGACGTGCACCATTTATTCTATGGACCTAAAATTGTGTATCTTATTGAGGAGATCTGTGCTTTCCTAAAGAGACAGTTCACTCAAAAATGTTGTCATCATTTACTTATCCTTATTTCATTCCAAACCTGCATGACTTTCTTTCTTCTATGAAACATAAAGATATTTTGAGAAATGTCTCAGTGTTGTTGTTTTTGTCCACTGATGTCAGTCGTCACCAAGACTATTTGGTTTCAGACATTCTTCAAAATATCTTCTTTTCTATTCCACAAAAGAAAGAAAATCAACATGAGGATAAGTCAATGATGACAGTTTTTTATTTTGGGTGGCCAAGTAGATGGCGTGTTGCACGACATTTTAGTTTTATGTGCTGATTTTATACCACCACATAACTAAAGACAATACTATGTAAGCTGACTGACCAGTGGAAAATTGTATTGCTTGTTTTTCCTGGTAGGATTTAGCATCTGAAGTTTTCTCAGATGTTTCAACCCAATGAGTAGGATGCGTGTTTCCCACTTGGTTCAGTGTTGCAAACTTTGAATGGTTTCTAGGATACGGAATCTGGGCACTTTCTGTGGTGATTTTCCACTGAATATCCTTTTTTAGTTTGAGACCATGAATGAGTGAACACTGGAGTATTTCAGCAGGGCTGATGCAGGATGGGAATAATGACCAGTGCGTGTCTTAAATCTGACCGTTTGGAATGACTGAGTCATAGTTTGTGTGTGGGAGAGCGCTGCCATGTGGATCGCCTCAGACAGTTATGTTAGTGAAGCAGTTTGTCTAGATAAACACACTCCATGTGTAGCCTTTACCTCACATAGCCACCATCATGACACCAGACAATACATTTCTTTTAGCAAAATGTGTTACATTTTCCAAACCGGCAGCCGTGGATTTGCCGTTATGTCAGATGAGTCTGTGGTCGATTATGTAAACCAGCTCAAAATGCTTGTCGGCTGTTTCAACCAATCACATACTCTCCAGTAAAACAAAGGTACATCTGATTTCTTTGGTCATTTAGGCCTTAAATTTTAAATGAGGCCTTTTTCATGAGGCTAACAGCTCTTAACTGTGGTGAAATAAATGTGTCAGGACTGAATAAATCTGCAGAGAGTTCTGGGTCTGTTCTGTTCGTGTCAGGCTGCCCCGGTTGCTTTGTTCCTCTCGTCGGGTCAGAAGACCCTTTAATGCACTGAAAGAGACTCTTCTCGTGGCTGCTGTACTGTTTCTTTCAATAAATACACTACATTAGGCTATACACTATTTAAAGTGCATTTTGTTCAGTTATTATAGTATTTCAATAGCGCAAACTTTTTCCTTCACAACAGAATGTGTTGATGTCAGATGAATACATCAACAGATGACCCTCTAAATTAATGCATTATTTACACAAACCTGGATTAAAGAAAGCTTTTTCTCTGAAATAATAGCTGGATGCCATTTGTTGAACTCAATATGCAATGTAAAAAGACCATACATACATTTTTGAAATATAAGATAATATAAATTGTATATCCATAGTAAGCGGTATGCTATGATTATTCACTAGTCATAAAGTTAGTAAAGGTTTGTAAAGGCTCAATCTCTATCTAAAGGAGAACAATGGCACCTTGTGGTTATACTGTAGAACAACATTACATGAGCAGCACTTCATAAACACACATGCAAAATTCAAGAGATTGTCCAAAATTCATCAATGTAGGCGTCTTCAGTTCTCCTCTTTCTTTGATCTGTATCTTTTTCTCCTAATTAATATGAACATCTGTTTGTGTTTCAGAGTAACTACCTTGTGTTTATGGCAGAGCTATTCTGGTGGTGTGAAGTTGTGAAACCATCTTTTGTTCAGCCCCGCACAGTCAATACCAAAGGTAAGGTCCATCTCATTGGGTGTTATGTTTGCTGTTCATGCTATGTATTTGGTTAATGCTAAGTTTCAAATATGTTCTTTTTTAGCTTTTGATCCATCCCAGTTCAATAATCTGGCTCCCATACCCAAACAAAACCTGATCCACAGACCAGGCAGTCCAGAGCAGTCTAGGTTTGTCTTTAATGCAATATAAGTTTGAGTTTTCATTTATCATGATTTTATACAAGAATTTATATTTCAAAAAATCTCGTCCGATAGGTCACAACCTGAAAATGACAATTCAGGTAAGACTTTAAAAAATAGTAGTTCCTTCATAAAACTAAATGTAGATCAACTGGTAAAACATGGCTCTAGCAATACACTAGGTTCCATATACAGGGATCACACACAAACTAATACAATTTTAAGCTTGAATGCATGGCATAAAGCTTTTATTTAGTTGTAAACATTTACTTGGTGTTGCAGGAAAGTAAATGGGGATTTCTTTCTTTCACAGCAGTTATCAGGCAGTCATCATCCATGCCCTATATGGACGGATGTGTGGGGACATGGCCAAAAGAGAAACGGTCTGCGCCCTATACTGACTCTCTATCCCTCTCACTCTCTTACTCTGTCTTTACATGCCCCAGATATATAATTCTTTCTCTTCACCCCAGGTCTTCAGCTCATGGGATATCATTTGAGATTCCACTTGATGACAGCTCAAGTTCATCTTCAAGACGTGGACTGAGTCGATCAGCAAGCACAGAAGGTTTGTGTTTTAAAGTCCACCATGCAGCTCGAGGAATGCGGAGGAACCTTTCGTTCCAGCCCGTTAATGGGAACGCCAACAGCAAAATACACGAGGAGGATGATGAGATATCCAGCAGACGTCGCCAGGGAAACTACACTGGGTACACTTTTTTTTATTCATTTATTTGTATAATTACTTTGCCCTTTCTATAGCCTTTACTCACCCTGATGTTGTTTCACCCTTCCGACTTTTAAAGACTATAATTGAATGAATATCCCATGTTTCAGGTACTCAAATGGTGTGTCAGCAGACAACCTCAGCCCTTCGTATGACCCTCAGCCCAACACTCCTAGTATAGAAGAAGCCCTGAAGATCATCCATGACTCTGAACAACCCCACAGCAGCTTGCAGCCCCCATCTGGAGACAGCGCCTTTTTCCTGCACAACCCATCATCCCACAACTCCGGCACTGACTCAAACGATTCCGAGGACTCCCTTTCCAAGGTCAGAGCAGACGATGCGGACCTAAATTCCACCTCTACTGACATGGACACTGGAATCCATGTCCGTACCGAGGACATCCAGGATGGACAAGATGAGGACTCGTCCCTGAAGGACTACTCGGACATGGACCAGGACCATGAAGCTCGTTCCTGCCCGCTTCCGGAGACTGCCGGCAGCCCATGCCCAAGCCTTTTGGGAATGCATTCCCTGGCCACCAGCATGGCCTCCTCGCTGGGTTCTGCAGTTCGCATGACCAGCTTTGCCGAACAAAAATTTCGTAAACTGAACCACGGCGATGGCCGTAGCAGTGGTAGTGGCGGTAACACTCCTGAGAGTGGCGAGCTGAACGTCTCATCCCCCGGTGCGACAGGAACGGTTCGCTTGATTACTCCTGACGCACGCAGCCCTGCTCGCATCACCTCCCCTCGCGACCCCTCGCAACTGCTGGCGTCAGAGATGGTGCAGTTGAAGATGAAGCTGGAAGAGAAACGCAGAGCCATTGAGGCGCAGAAGAAGAAAGTCGAAGCGGCTTTCACGCGTCACAGGCAGCGCATGGGCAGGACGGCCTTTCTCAACGTGGTCAGGCGTAAAGGAGTCGTGTCGCCAATAGGGGGTGACGGCAAAGGACCAGATGGTCAGGAAAAAGAGATCAGTGACTCTCAACCTCTGAAGACGCACTTGAATTCGAATGACTCCAATTCCAGACTTGAGAGATGTCTACCAGACGGTGCACCGCCGAAATCACCCCTGGAGGAAGCAGCCGTCGAGGTGGACTTGGCAGAGTACAATCGATCTATTGAGCGCCTGAACACGTCTTTGAGCTTCCTACAGTCGGAGATGCAGCGTTTGGCACAGCAGCAGGAACGCATCATGCAGATGCGCGATCACCAGAGTTGGGTGATTCCGCCGCCAGACCCGCCACCGCGCAAACAGCTGCGTGAGTTGCGCAGCAGCAGTGTAGTGGGCCGAGGTTCGGTGGGGTCGCTCTCCCCCATTTTGTCATCCACCGGCTCGCCACGCACATCACACCGTTCGCCCTCTATGATCAAAAGGAAGTCCGCGTCTTTCCATGCAAGGACGCCACGAACGCCAAGGCCCAACGACCTGAAGGTCACACCTTTCAGCCGCGTACTCAACACGCAGCAGTCGGTGGACAGCTTGCCTCGACTTAGACGTTTCTTGCCCAGCCAGATGCAGACCAGCTCATTTGCATACTTGGGACATGATGAGGAACCTCCAAGTGAGGACGCACAAAAAGCAGCGGCCAATCCACCGTCTGCTCAGGTGAACGCTAATCAGGCAGAAGCAAAACATGATAGAAACATGAATGCGCCAACATCTGAGGTTCTGTCTCATCAGACGATGGACCGTTCGACGGAAACGGCAAGTGGGAACACAAATGAAGAACAGTCGCAAGAGAAGAAGGATCTGATTGAGGTTCCTCTCTCTATTCTAAAGCCTCTAGATGGGCATGACCTGGAGAGCAGCAGAGAAACAGAGATTGGACCAGACCAGAAGATGTGCTGTGGCTTCTTCTACAAGGTGAGACTTAGATATTTACATACAAAGTAGAGAGAGCAGAAAGCACACACATACCCATAGAGAAAAGCTGCCTAAGTAACTAAAGCTCAAAGTATAGATCAGTTTTGAGTCAAATGCTTTGTATACGTACTGCCAAAGGAGTATATTGCATGTCCAGTTAGAAAAAATTGACCATCCACGTACAGTATGCAAATACTATGCTGATGATGAAATTGTCACTATATATATATATATATATATATATATATATATATATATATATTATACTGTATAAGGACATTGGTGTAGGGCAAGGACATCTGATGTAAACAGACTGTGTGTTCACAGTTATAAGTACTTCTATTAACTTACTGTATTTTATATTTACAATAAGCAGAATAATTGCAACAAAAACTAAAAATAAGGGAATTTAAGGTTTAGAAATCATGACGCTCGCGGTGTCAGAATGCCTGCCTGTCAGTCAAGTCCGAGGCTGGACGCAACCCATAGCTTTAGAGTGATTTGTTTCAAAAGTTTTCATCAGATATGCTAAACACAGAAGGTCAGACGTGCGCGTGTGACACGCTAGAACAGACCTCATTGGTTCTCGCGCGTCAAGCATGCAAGCTTTTTGTTTTTTTGCATTTAATGGTGGTTGGCAATCCCAATTGAAGGTGTATCAACCACTTACTGTGCATTACAGCTGACATAAAATTAAAGATCAGGGTTAGGAAAGCCAATACTGATACTTGAGATAGGCTTGGTCCCTAGTAAAAACCAATGTATGCTTTTGGCTTGAGACATGTCAAAGGAATGGGAATATACAGATATTTTATTTTATTTATTTGTCTGTATTCTTGCTCATATTTTTTGACAAGCGTGACTGATGCAGTGTGAGCAGAGAGAATATGTTATTTCGGCTCGCCTTTAACAGGAATGGACTTTTTTAGAACGTTTTCAGTACATTTCGAAGCGGATACAGACAAGTGCCATTATTTGTTAACACTTTGAAAATACTAAAGGTTCAAAAACAAAAATATAATAGTGAGCTGAGCAATGCAATACATTTTGCTGCCTTCTCCTGCATCATTACCAAGCAAGGTAAACAGCGGCAGCTTTGATGCAAATGCACCACGGTTCAGACCAAATAATAGACCCATTTCACATATCAGGGGTTCTCAGAAGCGGAAGTTGCCAAAGTTTGGTAAAACTTCTATAATAGTGAACACAAGATGACGGCTAATATAATTTTTGTATTCCCAATATCTCCAATAGCAGACTTTCCAATAGAGAATAAAAAATATAGAGACTGATTACATTGGTTAGAGGAGAGAAAGATGTCATATATTAGCCGTACTATACTATAAACACCCTTGGTGCAGCGTTATTTAATTTTTTTGTCATTTACTACCACAGTAATATAAAGCAAAGTATAGCATTAAAAACGTGTATTCATCACAACAACAAAAAAATTTAATACAAAAATCTTTACTCAATTTCTGATGATGATGTCATCACTGTCTGTGAAAAGGGTTCGTATAATGTGTATATATTGATATAAATGTTTGTGACAGCATATATTTCTCTGTTCAGGAGCTTCAACAAGTGCCTTTGTTATTCTTTTTAATTCATCTCAAGTAAACACTGAACATTTTGTGTTATAAAAATGTGTTGTTTTTCTTCGCATATCACAATGTTCTGTGAGAGACATTGTCTCATACAACCAGCTGTACATGAGCTTCTGTGTCAGACTGAATAATTGTTTGTTTGTGTTGCTGTGACTCAGGACGACCTGAAGGGAGAGGAGGATATTGCACAGAAGAAAGCAGCTCTGATGGAGAAAAGGCTGCGGAGAGAGAAAGAGATGCAGATGAAGAAACAGCAACAGGAGGCCGAGATAGAACAGAAGAAAGAAGCAGCACGGTATGAAAAACACCACAAAAAACACAACACAATAATAGAAAAGGACATGATCATAGAAAACAAAGCCACACAATCAAAGATAGCACAACTAATTCAACATGTCGTGTTCACAGAAATCAATATACACTAGAGCTATTTAAAATATAATATAAATTATAATTGTAACTATTCAAAATATTAAGTCTTTATACGTACGTTCAGCATTTATTCAGTATATAACTGTTTATTTGTGCTAAACGATACTTAGGAATACGATGTTATAATTACCGATATTTTTTACTAAAACTCCATGCAACAGTCACCTCTTTTACTTCTGTATTTAAAGGAATCTTAAATGGTTTGTAAAAGTCATTAAACTTGCTCGAAATGCATGCATGAAATCTCTGCTTCCTTGATCAGAATGAAAGCCGAAGAGGATCTTGTGAAGAAGGAAGAAGAGAAGGCACGACGAGAGTTTATAAGAAATGAATATATGAGGAAGAAGCAGCTGAAACTGATGGATGACATGGACAGTGTTGTTAAGCCCCGCCCCCCTGGTGTCAAGCAAAAGAAGCCACGCCCCAAATCTATGCACAGAGACATCATAGAGTCTCCAAAACCTCCAGCACGGGCAGCCACAGGTACGATGGAGAATCAGTGTTGCTGTGACAGAGCCACAGAGATATCAACCTACGAATGGCTTACTTCTTGTCTCTGCTTATTAAACTTCAATATATTAATTGCATCATTTAAAATAATTTCTTTAATAATATTTAAATTATTTTTACAATATTAAGAATATAAATATTATATCTAAAGTATATTTAATTAAAAAAATGAATTAATTCTCATTAATATATATTAATTATATTAATAATGATTAATGTATTTTTATTTTTATAAAATAATTGTTTTAATTATATATATTTAATAATATTGTTAAATGAATTCTAATTATTTAATTTTTTTTGTTATAACATACCTGTTTTTTATTTAGTATTTTATTTTATATTTTATTTATATATTTCTATTTTGAATCACATTAAAATTCCACATTTAATTTGCTGCTGTGATATCCAGAGAGCTTCTAAGAGAAAATGTATGCAAATTATGTGAATGCATATGCAAATATGTGTATTTGTGTGTTCAGGGTCACGGCCTCGTGGATATTCCGTGTCCAGCTTATCACTCGCCTCCCTTAACTTGGCAGACAATGAGAGCGTCCAATCAGATAAGAGGACATCTAGGTGAGACCATGTCCAATTCACTATTACCTTCCCTCTTAAAGATCATTCAAAAGCAGAGAAAATAATGAGTTATTGTCGTGATCACAAATGGCATGCTCTTGTCTTAATCAACACTGACACACATCTCTATCGCTGCGAGACGGGTCGTGTTCATAACCTTCTGTCCTCCCTCTGTCTTTGGTATCTCTGTGTTTTCTCTATACTGGTTGCTCAGAGGAAGCAGACTGTCTCCTGGCAATCTGTGTTTCTTTCTGAGCTCCCCTAAAGGGAGAAAGGGAAGGTCAGTTTGCAGACAGCATCACAAACATGTCATTGCCTCACAGTGCTGACGGTCATCTCAGCTTGGGCGCTGAACAAACTCATTCGCTTGGACAGATCAGTTCACTGGTTCATCAGCATATAGGTGGAACATAATAAAATGTTAAATAATTATCATCTTTGAATCATATATGTTATAGAACGATCAATATTTACTTGATTTTCTTGTGATACTCATGTTTCTTTGCAGTTGTTTTTATTTATCAGCTACTTTATCATTGCAGCTAATTTTGGCTATTGTTTATGAGACTCTGGCCCTGTTTACACCTGCTATTAAGATGCGTTTTGGTCGATCGGATCACAAGTAGACAAGGGAGATACATTCCAGTTTAACCTGGTATTTAATCCATCTCTTTTGTCCACTTTCAACCACTTCTCTCCTGATTTCTTCGAATCCAAAATTGGGCTTCTAGCCGTCAAAGTTTAAATCCCATCTGGCTAGCGTGCTTGCCATAGTGTTGAAGCATTAGGTCAGTAGTTGGTCTTTTGTGGCGAAAGCAATCCGGTCGAATGTGTTTTTTAGACTACCTCTGGAAGTGGCCGAAAGTGGACAAGCTCAAAATGTTTTAGACCCTGTATTTAGTGGTGATCTGACCACAATGCATCTGAATACCAGATGTGAACAGTGTAGCATTGTGTATTAACCAATGTTATAAACAAGTGAGACTGTAAATTCTGACTTCTCCATGTTAGTTTCTGCCCAATCCTGCCACAACTGAATAAAGACAAGCAACATGGATTTGTCTATCCATTTGGTTGACATCTCAGTGCTACAGAAGCATGCTCAGCATCACTGTATAAAAACGTCACATATGTTCTGATTGGCTATGACTTCTATGACAAGTCGTGCAGCATTTTTGCTTTCCTTCCGAGCTTTATTTGTCGCCGGAAACTTGATGCATGATGAAAATGAGTAGCCTATGTCTGCTGCATCCATGCTTCGCTTTTGTGATTTTCCAGCCTTCAATAAGGCCCACCTGTTAAATTAGTACCTCAGTTTTTATTAAAGAGATGTTTGCAGTGTGAATGTTTGTTTATTCTCAGGCCGGAGTCTGCTGAGGGCTTTTTGTCACCGTGTCCGTCAGTAAGTGGAAACGGGGAGAACTGGGAACTCGAATCAACATCATCTGCAGCATCTAACACAGAATACACAGGTGGGCAGGTCGCATGACAGTCCTGTTGTGTCATATTCCAAAACTATTTCAACTTTTTTTCATTATTACGCCTGCATGCACTTTGTATGACTTGTTCATTTAGATACTACACCACTGTCGAAAAGATGTTTTTGAAAGCGTTGAAAACTGTGAAATATTATTAATATTCAATATTATTACACTTTAAAATAACTTTTTTCTATTTTAATCGTTTTTTACATGTATATTATTCCTGTAATGGGAAAGCCACATAAAAATTTGGTGCTCAAGAAACATTTCTTATTATCAATGTTGAAAACAGTTTTGCTGCTTATTGTTATTTTTGTTGAAATCATCGTGACACTTGTTTTGAACAGAAATATACAGTGTTTGTACATTTTCTTAACTTAATTTGCTGCAAAAACAAACGATTTACTGATTTAAAATGTTTGAAAGATTACAAACAAACATTTTGATGCATAAGAAAAAATGTGTTTACTGTATTTTATCAGCTACAAACAGATTTTATGCTGTAATATACCATTTCCTCCACCATTAAACTGAATACTCTGAATTTCAGCTTTTAAAATGGATGGAATAACATATATAAATGTCATAACTTTGACCCTCAACAGTACACTGCTCACAAATGTTGATCGCTTCCTCTAATTCTTATTTCTCTTCCTTTCTAGGGCCAAAGTTGTACAAGGAGCCCAGTGCTAAATCAAATAAATACATCATCCAGAATGCACTGGCTCACTGCTGCCTCGCGGGCCGCGTCAACGAGGGACAGAAGAACAAAATCCTGGAGGTGAGAAAAAAAATTGCAGATTTTGATCTGCATGCAGTTTAATGCTAATCTAAAAACTAGAATCTTTTGTATTTAAGTTTAATTGATGTAGTGAATTATTATTCTTCACATGAAATTTAATTAAATGTATTTATTTATTTTATTATAATATTTATTTATATTATTTTTATACCATTTTTACCCTGGAACTGTGGAATATATTAAAATGACATAAATCTGTTTAAATTAATTATTGCTTTACTTGGTATAAAGGTAATTTTTTTTAACCTGAAAGGAAATAATAATAATTTCATATTTGTAAATATTTGTTTTATTTTCCCCCAGGAAATGGAGAAAACAGAAGCCAACAACTTTCTAATTCTGTTCCGAGACTCTGGCTGCCAGTTTCGCTCTCTGTACACATATTATCCAGAAGCGGAGGAGATCAACAAGCTAGCTGGCATCGGGCCCAAGACCATCACGCCCAAGATGATCGAGAACCTTTACAAATACAGCTCGGATAAGAAACAGTTCAGCAAAATCCCCGCCAAGACCATGTCAGCAAGCGTGGATGCCATCACCATCTACAGCCACCTCTGGCAGAACAAGAAACAAATCACACCCAAAAAACTCCTCAAATAAGTTCACAGCTCACTGAGTGTTCCTGCCCATTGGACATTATCCTGAATGTAACGAAAACACTTTTGCAGGCTTTGTTGGATGCTCATTTGCGGCGAATTTGAGACTCTCTGTTCCACAGTCTTTGCAGCACTGACGGATGCGCTTTTATCCGTTTTTAATTTCAAACATGTTCAATTTTGTGGCCTTATGCTTGTCTTGTCGTGTCTTTTATGCAATGCTTAACGCACAGTGACTGAGTTGTTTATGAGCAAGTCATTTTGTCGTACACAATCTGCTTCTTTTGTGTTTGAGGAAATGCAGGTGTAAAAGAATATTAGGGACATACTACACTTGAAGCCTAACTTTTCAGAAGGTCATGCCATTGAAGAAGCATTTCATTTACTGGAACCTTTTTTTGCTTTTTTTAATGTCTGTGTTTTTTTATATATTTTGGGTAGAATCCGTTATCCTTGTTGCACATCTGCTACTCCAGAAGAACTTGTGTAAAATTAGCAACAGTAAGAGTGGTTGCTCAAGACTCTTTCTACAAAATGACCACACTTGTGTTGCTCTGTATGTCATGTAAAAGTAATGATGGGACCTTTAACTGATGAAGTTGAGGACCAAAACTAAACATTAGAGCTCCTAGACATGTTGCAATTACTTGTGTCACGGCCCAGAATATCTGTGTGCCATGTATGTTTGAAACAAACATTTTAAAGAGACAGATCTGCTAACTGAGTAGGTTAAAAATCCAAATAATACAGAGGACAAACTGAGATATTGAATATCATTTAATGAAGCTTTCAAAGAAATGGTGAGTATTATTGCTAAATGATGTTGTTACTCATTTTTAATTATGAAGTGCATTTTGAAAGAGCTGGGATGTTTGGTCAGGCTGTGGTCTAGCGAGACATTTTGTCTTCTGGTGCAAAAGAATCGAAAGATATTTGTTATTTTTTCTAAGTGAAGTAAATCATCGTTTGAATTTATTGATGCTGTACAGATATAGTTTTACACACTAAGCATATTTTTTAAGCCATTGAAAATTACTGATATTTTTCATATGAAAAAGATGATGTTTAACAGGTGCAAGTATGGATCAGTGATAAAAGCTGTTCTGAGAGATGTTCATTTCCACACGCTGTCTAATCTTTTTTTTTTTTTTTCAGGTCATGTCCGCTGTGTTTGTGCATTATACGCTTTGTCTGTTTGTATTTGAATGTTAACCTTAACATAAATACAGATTTACAACCAAAATATTGACCTATTTGACACCTTTTTCCTTTGTGTTATGATCCAACATTGTTGTATACTGTTGTTTGTTGTATACTGTTGTTGTATAGACCATTTCAAAAGATGTAAACAACACTGGTCCAGAAGCACTTCCTGTTTCAGTTTGTAACTGTTTTCTTTATTTCACATGTAAAGAAAACTTTTTAAAGATGTTTGTTTAACTTTTCATACAGTTTTAAAAGTTCTGTTGGTTGTATTTTATCCCAGCTTTTATGTAGTGTTAAAAAACTAAAACAGGAAGTGCTTCTGGGCCAGTGTTGTTTACATCTTTTGAAATGGTCTATACAATTGTTTACTCTTCCTCATAATATGGGTGAGTCTATTTCTAAACTTAGAATATTTGCTTTTGTGGTCATCATTGGGATTTTTCCTATAGAGCTTATAAAGTTTATTTTTACGTTTGATAGAGTTAAGAATCCCTTTAGTAAGCCAAGGGTAATCATCATTTCTGCACATGACAGTCTTCATTGGAATAGTATTTTGTATGGACTCCATCAATTCTTGAATTAGCCTATCATAAGCAGTCTCAGGATCACAGGTTTCATACACACTAGTCCAAAACCTTACTCTCCAAGTTATCACAGAGCTGCTGTAGCGTTCTTTCTTTCAGGACACTATCTTACGGCGGTTAAAAGGAGGTTTGGATGCCAGGTTTAAAGATAACACAGTTGGGTAGTGATCAGTTATATCAGTCATGACCACACCTGACTCCAACCTCGAATTTTGAAAGTTTGTAATAATATTATCAATGATAGACTTGGAAGAGTGAGTTTCTCTAGTATGGTATAAAGGAGGAAGAGTGAAGGGTGTTCATGAAATCATTTTTAATAGGATCATCCCTAGAGATGTCAATATTAAAATCCCCAAGGATTATACAGTTGTGATTTTTCCTATTAATATCAAAAAGAGTTTCCTCCAATTTACTAATAAAAGTAATAGGGTTCACATCAGGGGGGTGATACACCATGCCAACGATGAGATTACTGGTTGCATTAATAATTATGTTGAGAAACGATGAATCTGTTTGTTCATCATCAAAGGCCAAATTGTCACAGACATTGGCCTGGAATCTTGATTTAACAAAAAGACACACACCTCCACCCATTCTACCTAATCTGTTCTTGTAATAAAATGTATAGCCCTTAAGGTTAAAGGAATCACAGTATGACATATCATTTAACCAGGTTTCACTGCAAGCAATTATATCAAAACTACAACCTGATGCAGACAGCATTGACACTAATTGATCATAGACTTCTGATATTAATATGGACCACCGAAAAGTTATTGTTCATACTTGGGTATTTAAGATTTTCTATAGGTCATACTGCTTTCAAGTGATATGCACCAATCACTTGAACCTCCCCATCACGATCATCTAATTCATCCAAACCCATCCAAAAGCGATAGACCTAGTCCTACATACAACATCCATGATAAAGCATAGGCCTACACATAAAGCATTCAATTCTAAAAAAAAAAAAAAAAAAAAAAAAAAAAAAAAAGTATACACAAGATGCACTCTCTTTTGCATTGTGTTCCATTACACCCATACCCACCCTCACATCCACACCCAACAAGTAGATTTTTGTAGGGCACAAACTGACACATTTGTACCATTTGATGGCAATCTCAACACCCACATTTATGGGTAGGCTATAATTAATTAGTCAATCTCTGGGTATTCAGCTGGCTTATTCAGATAACCACACACATTTCACCAGCCAGCCAGTTTAAGGCAATGTCTTAACATATTGCTTTGCTTCTGAAACCGAAGAAAAGTACATCCTACCTCCCTCCGTAGGTTTGATAAGAAGAAGCGTTGGTTTAAGTCCGCGTTTGTAGCTCCGACATCACCTCGCTATCCTTCCGTTGCGCCACAATTTCAGGTGGATAATCCTCGTAAACTGAGATGGGATGGGATTGGAACTTCAACTGCCCTCTTTTGGCCCGAGCTTCGCGGTTTTCTCCTTTACGAGGTCTATGCTCAAGCTTTGCAAGCGTTTCTTTAAAGTCCAGTGTTATTGCTTCTCGGTTTTCTTCGAGAAGTTTGGCGATGGACGCCAAAGTCAAAGCCCTGCAATCTTCAGCAGCTGCTGGGTCAGAGGCGTCTGGTTTACTTTTAGAAGGTCTAGGCATATTTGAGCGTTATAAAGATCTGGTGATGTCGTGGGTAGTAATGTTCAGATTAAATTATATGTTCTTACATGTTCTTAAAAGAAGTTTGACTTCATTGCTTGTGGTATTGAGACGCCATGTATATCATGCAACTACACGTCGGCCATCTTTCTCTTTCACCAATTAATGAACCTTATTGTAAAGTGTTAGCCTACCTGATTTTCTTTAAACGCTTTATCATTAGCAAAATCCAATATTCCACCTCGCATTCATATATGGGTGATTCTTCAACTATGGTACTCTTTGAATAGTTTCAGAAAATAAAACCATTTCTACAAACTGTTTTTTTAGTATTTGGTTCTAGAAACTGGTTCTCAATCTGTCTATAAACCTTCCCTTAAGTTGGGTGCGATGATTTGTATTGAATAATATACATTGGCATTTTTATCTGACAGCCCAAGAAAACGCCCAAGTTCTCTTATTTACCAACAATATTGTAGCAATAATAAATAATAAAACATTTCTTACTACCTTAACTTATTTAATTGTTTTTTATTTTTACATTAACGTTTTAGTATTATAGCTCAAAATAATTTGCTGTTTAGCACGAACAATGTCATTTCCACCACAACCTGTCTTTACCACCACAAACATTGTGGTGGAAATGACAGTGGTGGAAATGACATTTTCCCCCTTTTCCTCTAAAATGTCATGCTATGTTAGCCTGTTAATATTAGTTTTACAGTTAGCATTAAATATACACAAATTACACATTATTAAATTAATTTTATCCAGTTATTTTTACATCCATGTGAAATATGAGCCATTTGGAAATGACGGCCAATAAACAGATTCTCAGTTTTAGTCATATTTACCTTGATTTGTCCCTAAAGAGGTCACCCTTTCACCCAGCCATGTGATCACTGTGGAGTTTCCATTGCTATGGTTACTAGTACACAAACCTAAGGATGGTTCTAAAATGAATGATCATTCTCAGTGGTGTGACATAACAATCTAAAATTTACTCCGTTAAATTGAATCAATGAAGATCAAGAAACTGAAAAAGTGTTTGACCCACTAGTGCTTAATGCAAATGAATGGAGTCATATTTGAGAATAGGGTTATTTATTCCGACACAGCAGCAGCAAACTTGTCCCATGAGCCTTTAAGTAGTCACTGATGTCCAAATATCATTTAAGAAAGGAACACAGGAACAACACAATATTTCACTACATGACTTCAAGGGCTGCTTATTAGCATAAACGTGTCAAAATGTTAGTTTGGCTTTGATTTAAAACTAATAACATTAATAACAAAAACCTAATTAAATAATAAAAATCTATATCATTAAAAATATACAACATAAACAACCCAAGAATATGGGAGACAAATATTATAAAACAGAAAAAAAGTGCAAGATCATAGTATCAAACTATTTCACTTGTTAATTGAAGTTTAACAAGCCAATGTGTGCCAATGCCCAAAACATTTAATCTGTTTCTTTCAGCACTACATAGATTGAAGTTAAGATTCCCTTCATAAATCTACATTTAAAACTCAATACTTTGATCATGCCATCAATCCAGAGGCAGTGCACTCACAAGGGCTGCAAAAACAGTGAAATTCAAACATCAACCACTTTAAATGACGGACTTACTTGACAGCATTTACAAAGGCAGTTTACATTGACTTGGTGTTGATATTTGCATGAGCAGCTGAATTTTGATACAGTATTTGCAGCAGGCCATACAAATATCCATATTTCAGCCAAGCATTGGTACATCTCACTCCAACATGTTCCACTCTTGCAGGTTTCACTCAGCAGTTTTCAATGATACATCAGAAATGACTTAAATAAAGAAAACTGCATCTATTTCCAGAAGCTAGATTCAAACAGGCAAGTACAGACGCACTGTGATTGTGCAAAGCGGACACACAGAGATGCTATAAAATCTCAGGAAGGCCACAGGATAGATCACATGACACCACTGAGTCTGTGTTTTTCCAGGTATGTGTGGTGTGGTTCAGTGTTTGATAAAGGTTACTGAATGGAAGCGCATATGTAGCCAAGCACACTACAGCAAAGCATCACATCCCAATATGGCTGACGATCATGAGACGCACAGACACATGGCACTGGCAGTCAATCAGTTACTATGTACATAAAAAGGGTTTTGCATTTATCTCAGCCACACACTGTGAATCAGAACTGTCATAAATACACAATCATACCATTAAAACAGAAGCACAAATAAGTGCCACACATTAAATGCACATGTTGTTTCCCTCAGAGCTGGCTCTACGTGGCCTGTGTCCAGAGTGTGACAGTGCGGTCAGCGGAGGAGGACAAGAAGGAGAGGTGGTGTGTGTGCCACCTGCACTGGATCACCTTATCCGCATGCTCACCCGCTACAGTCAGCGGCAGCGGCTTCGTCAGGTCACCTGTGCATGTGCACACACAGTAAAATGATCAAAAAATCATTTAATGTTTTTATATGTTTCAAAAATCTTACAATACATATTTACACTGCATCATCTGCATAGATTATACACTGCATTATAAGTGTGGCGGACACTTCCACACATTATAAAACAGGTGCCCACTCTTTTTAACCAATGAACTTCTTCAGTTATTTGGGAATATCGGATATCTTACAGATAAAAAAAAATTTAGATTAAACACATAAAGAGCAAAATCAAACTGATTACTGTAAATATTGTACAGAAAAGCATAACTGGGAATAATATATATTCACTACAATCATTTCTTTTTTTTTTTTGACTGTGGAAATACTGATAATTTTTTTTGTGCGTGTGTGTGTGTGTGTGTGTGTTAGCCTTTTGCCACACACCGAATAAGTGGAGTAAAAGTAAAAAAATTATACAAAAAAAAACAGTATTAATACTTTTATTGTTTTTTCCATTTAAATTATTTTCCATTATGCACTCTTAACACTCTCTCAACTCCATTTAATCTGGATTTAAATGTAGTATTATTATGTAAAAATGTTAAATGTAGTATTATTATTCTGTAGTAAGTAACTGACCATGTGTAAAAATGTGGTAAAATAAATTAAAATATAATAAATAAATAAAAAGATAAGTTAAATGGAGGGATATAGTTAACTAAATCTAAAACCATAAAAACCATTTTAAAATAACTTTATTCTAGAGCTGTTATAGCCCAAACAATCTCTGTTGCTTTGACTTCCTATTATCACTGTAAAGCAGCTTTGGAACAATCTACATTGTTAAAACCGCTATATTAATGAAGATGACTTGACTTGACATATATTCAGCTCAATAACAGTAAACTGAGGGGCCTCTTTTCTCACCTTGTAGGTCAGTGACGATGACCTTGGTGTCGTAAGATCCCGTGAGCAGGTAATGAGCCCCGGGGGAGAAGCGCACCGATCGGACATCGCTGGAGTGCGGTTGATACGTCTGAACCATGCGCCCGCCTCTGATGTCATACAGCATACAGGAACTGTCCTCCTGCCCTGTCGCCAGCAGACGCCCACTTGGGTCCACCGCCACTGACGCCACAGGACTTCCTGAGACACACACACAGGATATACACCACATCAACAATCACAAACTCAACACTATAATTCAACAACACTGACCAAAACTGACTACCTAGACTGTAAATTTGGAGACTAAATTTATATTAATTTTAATTAGTCAAAAAAATTCTGAATGGGGCATAAAGAAGCAATATAATGTCACACTGTAGTAATTATTTTCACTGTAGTATGTTTTAATTGTCCAACACAAAATTTTGAAACAGGGTTTTTACACAGGGTTTATTATAGTTAACTAAAACTTAAGCCATAAAAAAACCTTTATTTCTCAAAACAAAATAAACTTTACCTGCAATAACATTTCTTTTCAGCTAGTTGCTGAAGCAACTTTTTCATTTTCATTTAATTTAACCTTGTACTAAAATAACCAAAACCAAAACAAAAAGTAATAAAAACTAATACATATTACAAAAAAAACAACAAAATGACCAACCCTTCAACGAAAATGAAAACAGAAGTTATAAAAAATAAAAATAAAAACTGATTCAAAATATTCATAAAAACGATATCTCAAAGATGCTACAATAACATTTCTGAAAGTGAATTAAATCTTGTAACATAATATCCAGAATTGCAAAGCACATTAGTAGGTGATTGTGATATGGCCATTCGATGTTCCCAGTGAATCAGGTCAGATATACAGATTCAGTGCAGGAAAAAACGGGTCATACCAGCCCAGGTGTTGTTTTTTTTTTTTTTTTTAATTTATTTATTTTTGTATGTGATACTATGGCTGTTTTGTTACCATTTCTAAATAGCTTGACCAAAATGGTCTACCAATTACATTTTAGCCCCACCAGCATCTAATGAACCATCTACACCAGTTTGAAGAAGCTAATGAGCATAAATGACCAGCATAGACCAGCTAGAAACCATGAACCAAAAACCACCAGAAACTTGGCATAAATTTGTGATTTTGTTAACATTTTTTCTTAAAGGGATACTCCACTTTTTTTGGAAATAGCCTCATTTTACAACTCCCCCAGAGTTAAACAGTTGAGTTTTACCGTTTTCGAATCCCTTCAGCCGATTTTCTGATATTTAGAAGAATATCAGTAACCAGACAGTTTCTGGTCTCATTGACTTCCATAGTAGGAAAATATACTATGGAAGTCAATGGGACCAGAAACTGTCTGGTTACTGATATTCTTCTAAATATAGGAAAATCGGCTGAATGGATTCGAAAACGGTGAAACTCAACTGTTTAACTCTGGGGGAGTTGTAAAATGAGCCTATTTCCAAAAAAAGTGGAGTATCCCTTTAGTTTGGACAACATAAATAGTAATGAAAACCAAAATATTAACTCTTTTCCCGCGATTGACAGAATTGCAGAACTGTTTTACGGTTATATGGTTCAAATTGCTGAAAACTACAGGCATGCAAACAACACAAGAACACACTTTTTTCTACTTTTGAACAGTCAACATTGGCATATAATGCAACGATTGCTTAAGTCAACAGATTTAACTAACAAACCTACCAATCTCAGTAAAATAAAATAACAATTCAACCAGCTGCATTTTTACCCCCCTGTTATTTGGGGAAAAAATCCCCCTCTACAAAATAGTAAATAACAATCCTTTTAATATTTTGCCTTTCTTTTTCATCTATGTATGTCTTTCACCAGAAAAGAAATGATTAAAATCAACATATTTAGCCAGAAGTTTCTGATTGAGTTGATACGGAATTAAATTTTAATTATGTGCATTTTTTTCAGCAGGCAAAGTGCTAAAAGAGTAAAATGAATGCAGGGAAGGAGGTGAATCCCACCTGAGCCTTGGAAGGACGTCCCCACCACTCTCACACAGCTGGGAACGCGTAGGTCCCAAAAACGCACGGTCTTATCCTGAGAGCCGGACGCGATCATCCAGCCCCCCCATGTGTACAGAGACAGTATATGACCTGAGGAGAGAAAACACACACATCACATAAGAACGAAAATATTTATGAGGATCTGTGTATATATGATATGATATGAGGTGTACCTGTGTGTCCGCTCAGCGCATGCAGTCCCTGTCCTCTCTGGCAATCGGTGGTGTAGATGTTACAGTCTCCAGCTCCTGCACTGATTAAAATGGCCCCTCCGCTCTCAGGACCCTCCATAAACGCCAGATCTCTGATAGTCCCATCATGCATACTGAACTCCAGATCAGGACCTGCATTTTAATATATAAAGTACAAGTCAACCAAACTACATTACGTTCCTCTGAAGATTCATGAATGTAGGTTTGCAATCTTTCTCCCCTCACCTGTAGCATTGCAGGTTTCAGGGTTGAAGGGCAACACTTTGACGTATTTGTCGTTGGAGCCGGTGGCCAGTAACTGTCCGCAGGGGCTCCAGGCCACACAATATATAGAGCCTTTGTGATGCTTGTTCCTCTTGAAGCGGATCGGGGGAGGTTTACCCGTGCACGAGCCACTGAACACGAGAAACAACAATACAAATATATAAAGACATTTTATTAATATGTTAATTAAAAGGTTCTGATTCGCTACAAATTACCGGTCGCACTTTGTCGATTCAGCCAGAACAAGTTACAATTGTATGAAAAATAAAAAGGACATTTTTTTTTTCCTTTGGAATAACATGCACTGATGAATCGTACACAATAAGACTTGGAAAGGGTGAGCGATATTGATAAATAATGGCTCTATTTTCTGATGATATTATTATTACACTTTAGGCTGTTACCAATCAAATGAAATCAGTATCAACAAAATCCATGTTTGCACTGCAAACAGAAGTGGCACAGAAGCTAAGCAGCATTAAATGTAGTTACACTGCAGTTATGATTGCGTTAATAATGCATTAATGTTTAAAAAAATTCTATTTAAAGTATTCAACCAAGCAATCCTTTACATATGAAACTAAAACAGCCAGTAGGTGGCGGCAACTAACTGTGAGTCATTCATTCAAACGGCTTATTGATTCAGGAACGAAGCAAGTGACTCTCTTTATGAATGGATCATTGAATCGTTCAAAAAATTTTGACACTTTCATTTTTTTAAATTAAAGTTGGGCAGCTGAAATGAGGATTTCAGGCCCTTGCTTGTATCCCATCATTTAGAACGGATCTGATTCAGATCTTTTAAGCTGGTTTTAATGCAGTGCTAGGGTGGCTGACCTCGTGTCCAGTGTGTCGGGGTAGGCACACACGCGCAGAGTTTTAGAGTTGGAGCCGACCGCATATAACGTTCCTGTGGGGTGGAAGGCCACGGCGCGGACCGCCTGCGTATCCTCCAGGGTGTTGACCATCACAAACTTGGCTTTAGACGTCTCTTTCTGCAATATACGCATATAATTTTGCATGTGAGAAGGGTTATTTGAAGATTATGTTCATTTAATCTCAAATAATCCCTGAGCAATCCCTAATCTGTTTTTGATCTGAGAAGTTTTAGAGCTGTAATTACACCAACGCTAAAGCTTTCAGAGGGAGAATGTTTCATTCAGTGATTTCAGGCCCAAACAAAAATGATCACATTCATCTAATCTTTCCAAACGATCCACTATCTGCCCGCCCCATAAGCAGGCTGTCAAAAAAACGTGACTCTGTAGGCAGCCTAGGCTCTGAGATCTGCACACAAAAACAAATGGGTACAACCACCACTCAAAATCAAAACAAACAGTGTTTTAACCAATCACTGTACCTCTGGGCCTTTAGAGCGGGTCAAACTCCGGTCGTTCAGTCCAGTTTTGTCTTCGGTGTTGACACTGCAGGTGAAAACAAAACCTTTTTTAAACCCTAAACATTAAGAATCACTAAAAACATTATATTTTCCTCAAAAACAATCTTACGTTCAGGATTCACTAGAGTGGAAATTTTGAAACTCTTTGATTGACTGATAAAAGGATTGAGTGTGACTTGAAAGAGTTAGAGAACTGCTATCTTCTCACCTCTGGGACAGTACAGGAGACTGGCTGGGCGGAGGGAGGGCTGCTTGCCCTGGTGACCTCTGAGGAGTGCTGGTGACCACATGACTGGCTCCTCCAACCCCTTCCTGTGTCTGTGGCTTGGCTGAGGCATCTATCGCCTCGCTGTTGTTGTTACTGCCTCCATTACACTGCTGAGAGAGAGCCTGCACCTCTTCTCCCAAATCATCCATTCCCACATTCAGCTCCTCCAGTCTTTGAATAGACCTGCACACATAAATACAAAAACATGAAGCTTTAGAGCCAACTTGGTGCCCACAGACTGCCCACAGACTGTTCACTGAAAAAAGAGCTTTCTCAAAATCACAAGATCCTATTTAAATCAAAAATACAATTTGGCTTTATGGAGTAAGTCAGTAACTAACACAATTATATTTTTCAAATTTTATACCATTATTAGCGAGTAAACTTAAAATGGTAACACTTTACAATACGTGTGCACTAATGCTTAACTAATGCACAGATGATACTGAATTAATGTGTAACTAATGATTATTTAAGCTATTCATTAATGATTACCACATTAGGAACTAATTAAGAGTCTGTTAGGTTAATGTATTAGTTCATACATTAATTGTTATTAATTAAATATGTAATTGTGGATTAATTCCATAATAACTCTTTTTTTTTTTTACTAATAGTGTCAATTAATATGTTAATTACCAGAATGAGCCAAAGCCTTGTATTTCAACTTCCAGATAATATGACAGGTACACTAATATGCATTAATACATAATTAATTACTTCATTGTTACTGCAAATTCATGTGCTAATTACTACAATTACTAAATGACTAGTTAATAATGATGTGCCCCAACAAGTAAAGTCATAACATAATGATACCTTAGAAAATCATTAGCTAATGATTAATTAAAGCAGACAACTGAAAGCTGAAGTACATAGCTTTGATTAATTGTGGTAATTAACACATTTATTTACACTATTAGTTCATAAAATATGTTATTAAGGAATTAATACACAATGACACATTGAATTAATAGCAATTGAAGTGTTACCCTTAAAACTTACAAGGCTTATAAGCCTAGAAACCATATTTTGTGCTATTTTTACATGCTCTGGACCATGGTTGCAAGTGGACCCAGAGTTTCATCTGAGACATTCACAATCACACTGTAGAGATATATAAACTGTATGTGAATATGACCACTGGGTCATTTTACATGTCGCTCATACAGTTTCTTCCAGTCAAAGTGACCAGAATGAACTAATACTAATAGTTAAATGCCTGGCTAAATGGGACTAACTTTAAACTAGCTCAAAAGATTTTATTTTTAAGTTCACATGATTACTGATTACAGTAGCATGATTACTGATTACATGATTACTAATCACAGTAGCTTTTTTAATAACATACACATCAAAGTGCATATAGCTTATGAAATGTATAAATGTTTTCTTTGGGGATCTCTCCACCCACTGAAGGATCCATAGCTGCTCGCTGCACCATCTGTAGAAGCCTGAGGTTCATCTCATTAGCCTTTCATTTGATATTCCTCTTAATCTCTGCCAAATACAAGCCACGATTAACACAACTGGTCATTTCCTTGTGGCCAAGGGGGGTTTCCCCCTCAAAATCCCCTGAAGCAGATGGCACGAGGCCAGTGTGAACACAGAATAGGTTTTTATTTGTTTTTAGATTATTTGTCCTAATAAGCTATACTTGTCCTAATATATTTTCAAATTAACATCCTACATTTCTTTAATAACTCAAGACAAGTACGGCTTCTGTTGAAAGAACAATGAATGTTTCTTCTGCCCTGCCCTCCCCTCGGGTACACTGCATTATTTATGGTTGTGGACTTTAATGATGACATCACCAGTGGAACGGTACGGCAGAGTTCCAAAACCGCCCTTTGTTATGTTTCTGTGTTACAATTGTGCCGTAACCACAGCAACACAACTAGAGAAGTATCAAAGCCAAAAAGACACACACACACACACACGTCCCCATTACAAGGGCCATCAAATGGGGAGCGGGGACCTTATAAGAGAGGCCCATAGTCCACCAAAAACTCACAAAAAGGTAGGGTTCAAAAATATTCAGAACTTCAAATATAACTTTAAGGGTTATTTCACCCCAAAATTTAAATTCTTTCATTATTTAATCACACTCATGTTGAACAAAACTTTTAGTTTCAATAAAATATATTTATCTGTGTTCCAACGATGAAGTAAACTCCTGAGGATGAATATTAGATGACAGAATTTTCCTTTTTTGGGTGAACTAACACTTAAAAAATAAAAGAAACACTCTAATGTCAGCTTTAGATCTGCTGTCATTGAAGCAAAAGAAGACAAACCAAATAAAAAATTCTAATGTTTTATATTTTTCTTTCATATATTTCATGTATTATTTAAAAAAAAGGTTGGGTCATAGATGGTATGACCATGGCCACCCATAAAAAAATGTCCTGGAAACCACGAATACAAGCTACTACCCTGTCTGGTACTAAAAAAAAACACTATGTAAATGTGAGTTGAAGGCACACAAATGTAAAACAGGTCATGTGTGTGTATATGTGTTTTGTATTCCTCAGGGAATTCTCCTCCCACTTTCGAGTTCTGTGGCTGCTCGCTGTACCATCTGTAAAACCCTGAGGTCATTCTCATCTACATGTCATTAGTCTTTCATTTGATATTGAACCTGCCATGCCTTTTTCTCTGCATCCTACCCTCTTGCTTCTTAGCAGAATCAGATTTCACCTTGCGTCTTTGTGTTTGTAAACTTCAGCTGGTTTTCTGTACATCAGTGCAGCTCTAGAAACAAACGCTGACCTTAGGATGTGATGTTAGCGGTGACGTGGAGCTTGGCTGACCTGGTAAGGAAGGCCTCTGTGAGGTTGTGCTTGGCGGTGGGCGGAGCCTCGTGCTGCTGGACTCCGCCCTCTCGTAGCATCTGCTGGTAGAGTTCCCGCTGCTGCTGCTTCTGTTCCAGATGCTGCTGGACACGCAAACGCTGGCGGTAGTACTCCTGAAACTGATCTGTGGAGTCCCACAACTACACAGAAACAGAGGGGACAAAGATGAGATGAGAGAATCTCATGGAGAGTCACAGTATAGTTTATAGAAATTGTGTTTATTATAAATTATTTATTTGAGGACATCATTATTACATTTTTTTGTGTGTGCCCTCGTAATCTTTAACCAAAATAACTTCCCTTCCTTCTGGCAGACATCTCTTCTCTGATGTCATGATTACTGACACGAGGGCGGGACAACCTGTCACTCACATGACATCTCAGCAATAGCAAACAACCAACCATCCAATCAAATCCACAATCATGTCTCACCCTAAACTTTTTCTTTTTCAAGAAGACCATTCACTCGGATATACATCACGATGGGGAAGAAAAGACGATCAAAACTTTTCTTTTCTGACTTGAGCCTAAAGTCCGAAGTCAAACTGAGTCCGAAATTTTCGTGTGCGTTTTTTTTTCGTATTCATGATTCGATGGCTCTGAATTGTCAATTACACCATTCAAACTGCTTGCTATGAATGCAAAAAAAAATGCAGAAAATCGAACCTGATTAGATTTTTTTCATGTTGTTATGTTGTTAAAAAAAAAATGGATCGATTTTCTGCGTTTTTCGCATCCGTAGCAAGCTGCTTGATTGGTGTTTTGAA
Organism: Cyprinella venusta; assembly: GCA_038021265.1. Taxonomy (NCBI): domain Eukaryota; kingdom Metazoa; phylum Chordata; class Actinopteri; order Cypriniformes; family Leuciscidae; genus Cyprinella; species Cyprinella venusta. Next base: position 15,246,886 of record CM075870.1, on the reverse strand, counting down.
AATTCAGAGCCATCGAATCACGAATACGAAAAATCGCATACAAAAATTTCGGACTTAGTGTGCAAGGACCTTAAAGGGATACTCCACTTTTTTTTTGGAAATAGGCTCATTTTACCACTCCCCCAAAGATAAACCGTTGGGTTTTACCGTTTTCAAATGTATTCAGCCGATTTTTTGATATTTAGAAGAATATCAGTAACCAGACAGTTTCTGGTCTCATTGACTTCCATAGTATATATTTTTTTCCTACTATGGAAGTCAATAAGACCAGAAACTGTCTGTTTACTGATATTCTTCTAAATATCAGAAAATTGGCTGAATGGATTCGAAAACGGTAAAACTCAACTGTTTAACTCTGGGGGAGAGGCAAAATGAGCCTATTTCCAAAAAAAGTGGAGTATCCCTTTAATGCTGAAAAGTTACTCCCATTTCACCCTCAGAGCTTATGACGCTGAAAGGGAGTCACTTTCTGGTCTGGTGAACAGATTTAATATATCACAGCTCTACAGTGATTACAAGCACAGATTAAAAACCCAGACAGGAAATAAACTGTGTTTGTTGTGACAGAGCTTAGAGTCTCTGCAATGAGAGCTATCAATACATTGGCTGTTTCTCAAAACTAAGAACGGAAAGGACAGACTTGCGTTCTCCTAAAGAACGGTGTTGCCAGGCTACCTTGAGAGAATGAACTTGGAAGGACATGAGGAGATGTGCTGTGATATTGTTTTAGATATCCTTGTGCAGAGAACACAAAAGGTTATGTCTTTCTGAATGTGTCCTCTCTGTCTCCTTTAAATTATTTTGTATACAAATGATTGTATAAGGATTTTAGAATTAGACATGTAATTTGCAGACTACTCTGTAATTGTTAGTTTTATATCGAGTGTGGAGGACACAACACATGGACCTGTGTTTGATGATTTTGTTACCTGGTGTCAGGATGCCTTTTTTTTAACTTAACATTTTTTAAACCAAAGATTATTGACTTTAGCTCTTGGAAGCAATCGATTCAGTATAAACAACTACAAATGGAATTGGTGTTGAGAGTGTTGAACAGTATTAGTATTAAAGCTACACTGTGTGATTTTTACCCACATCTAGTGGTGAAAAGGTATATGACCATCCAGTGAATATTAGTTTCTGTTCCTCTCAATTCCGATTTCGCTTTAACTCCTACGGTGGCCAATGTAGTCCAAGATTAACATGTCTTCAGGTTCGACCTCGTCCATGAGTGTTAACTCAAACGTAAACGCGAAAGGCGAAGCTTGAATTAACGAGTATGTCCCTCTTTGGCTAATGTACTTTCAAGATGGAGGGGCAACATGGCGACCGACATTAGAACCCCTTACCCGTATGTATTTTCAACGGCATATTATACACTCACGGGAATACTTTATTACTTGAACGAAGTAAATATACATTAATGAGCACATATATCTTTGAAAGAACTAAGTGTTTTTAGCTACTAATAAACTAAAAGAGTTACACAGTGTAGCTTTAAGGCACTATTTTAGATAATAAATAAACGGTTGGGTTCTATGTTTGTGAAACTGAATGATACTAAACAACACTGTTCTATAGCACGATATTCCAATTTACTTTTAGAGCCCTTCGTACAACAGACTAAATATCAGCATTCCAGACAACAGCCACTAATGGGGAACAATCTAGAACTCTTTTCATCACAACCTCTGACGGTCAACATTCTAGAACCCTTCACACTAGAGAGATCTATAACGGTCAACATTCCAGAACTCTTCACACACAAAACAAACTTTATCATTAAACATTCTAGAATGTTTGCTCATACAGTCCCATCACAAACACATGCCAAGAAACTGTAGCTTGGAAACAGCCAATCCAAGCCCTCTGCAACTATGCAGCGATAAATAGCAAGCAGTAGCTGAGCTTGACTGCACAGGGCTACAGGCTGATCATAAGAGAGAAGAGACTGCACATGCAAACTTCTACTGCTCACAAACAATTGCAAGGCATTAATCACAACAGTTGGAGCTAATAAATTAGAGAGTCACTAAAAATTTACTTGAATTTGAATGCTAAATTTAAGTTATATGCATTTAACAGATTCTTCATCCAAAGAGACGAACAAAGCAATTCATCAAGGAACCAACAATATTCGTAAAATACAATGCCAGGTTTATTTGAAAACTAGATTAGGAAGCAAGCTAGAGAAGATGAGATTTTATGAGTGTGGGAGTTATACTCGCATAACTAATAATTGGAAATGCAACATGCCTAATAATTCAGTTAAGTAGCACTGAATCTAATGTTCAAGTGATATCAATGGATTCATTGACTGACAAATTACCTCATTCTTCTCTGCAGAACCAGGTGCTGGAGCATCTTGACCCGGGGCAGAAGCCGGGCGAGAGTTTTGAGGACCAGGTGAGCTCAACATTTTATCAGATGGAGTTTCAGTTCTGGAGCTGCAAGACCAGTGAGTCCACATTACTGTTTCAGACGCACACCTTACACACCTTTGTAATAACCATGTTCTAAAAAGACTGTGCCTTCAAGTCATCCTTCTCTACCACACCCATCCAAATTTCTCTTAACTAAAAAAGCCTTGAATATGCAAAAAACATTGCCATTTTATTCACAGGGTGTTTTAAACAATAACAGAAATTTGGAATAATTAAGATTATATAAGTCTCTTAGGCCGTGTGACCACTAAAGTGTTTTTCCACGCGCCAGGCGTATGTTTTCAATTGTTTTCATTGGGAGCGCCACGTATTTTAAACGCCATGAGCGTAACAAGGCATTGAGCGGTTTTTTTCAACGCTGAAACGCCGAGCGCCCAGCGTTTTAACTGGTCACGAGAGTTGAAAAGTTCAACTTAGGATAAAACGCAGCGCTCATCACTGTCACTTTTTACCCAGCCGTCCAATCACAGTGGAGGAGGGGCGGGACTAATACCACACCGACCAACTGTCACAACATTCTTTCTGTACAACGACATCAACCAGCAGAGCTAACCGAACAACATGGATGAAAAATACATTTTTAGAATGAAGCAAATTATCTGCGGAATCAGTTTCTCTGCGACCAGTAAAAAAAGATGGGCGCTCGGCGCTTCAGCGTAAAAAAAAAAACGCTCAGCGCCTCGTAACGCTCATGCCGTTTAAAAAATGCGCCGCTCCCATTGAAAACAATTGAAAACACACGCCAGGCGCGTGGAAAAAACGTTTTTGGCGGACACACGGCCTTCAAGGCTGCATTTATTTGATCACAAATACAGAAAAAGCAGTAATGTCATGAAATATTTTTACAATTTAAAATAACTCTTTTCTATAATAATATATTTTAAAATATACCAGGAATTTAAGTCATTGTCATTGCAAGAATTACAGGTAATTTGCAAATAGTTTATAGTATTCTGGACTTTGTTTTAAACGTGTTACGCTTCTCGAGCTCGAATGCAGATTCACAGGTGTATCAGGTGATGTTTACCTCTCTGGTGACTCCTCAAAGATGCTGTGACATCCTGAATTCTCCATCATCACACTGCGGTTCAGGTGCTGAAAATTAGCAAACGAGTGTGACATGGGAGAGGTTTTCCCTCCGTCTGTTCCCGCACCTCTCTTCTCTTGGCCAGAGAGACCGTAGGACAGGCCGTCCAGAGCTGGGTTCAGTGAACGGGTCATGTAGGTGTCTGCAGACTGCGGGCGCCGGAGAGGGGAAGCAGGATACGGGGAGAGCTTGCTGATGAGCGGAGTGAGGAGGTCGGCGTAAGTGGCCTTGGCGGGTTTAACAAGCCGGTCCACGTGGATATTGAGCATCTTCTGCTCAAAGGCGCAAGAGAAGACGTTGGGCGACAGGTTCTGGAGCCAAGAAAGCAAGCTCAGGTCGAGATCGTCGCAGCCGTTCCCGCACAGCATGTCTATACCCAGAAGAACCTCACTCTCCGTGATCTCCTCTCCGGTGGCTTTGCTCTGGCAGAACTCCACGCAGCATTCGTACAGTACGCCTTTAATCAGAAGCTGGAATAGACGGTTGGCGCTGGCGCGGAAGCCCGCCTCGCTCAGCTTTCGGTCAGCGGGAATAAACTCCGCCACCATGACACAGGCCTCCTCAAAACACTGCACCCGTGCCGTACTCGGATTCCAGTCCTTGAACTCGGCATGGTTGGTGAGGCGGGGCAGCGTCAGGAGAAGGCAAAGCTTGCTGTAGTCGTCTTTAGTTGGACAAAACTCTTCCAGAGCATGCAGACACTTCACAGCCTCTTGCATGGTTAGCTCCAACTGAACATAGACAGACCGAATGAGAGAGAGAAGATTAAGAAAGCTGGTCAGAAACATTTGCAAACAAGCTCTAAGAAGTTTCTCACATTGTGTTACTGTAGATTTTTGGACATGATAATCTCTCAAGATTTAAAATAAGCTTAGCAGAACCAAAATAAACTAAAATGACTTTACATGCATATTTCTTTATCTTCTATATAATATAATAAAAAATAAAATAATGTTGTTTGGGTCGCATTACTGTTGATTATTATAAAGATTATTATAATACATAAGTTCAAAACTTTAGGGTGGGTAAGGTTTTTAAATATTTTTAAAACCCTCTTATGCTCATCTAAACTGCATTCATTTTAATAAAGATTAGGGCTGAGCAAAAATTAATTGCGATTAATCACATCCAAAATAAAAGTCTGTGTTTACATAATATATTTGTGTGTGCTGTATATAATTTTTCTGTATATATAAATACACACACGTGCATGTATATATTTAAGAAAATTTGTTATTCATATATAAAAAAAATATATTTATATAATATAGATTATGTATATATATATATATATATATATATATATATACAGAGTTTAAGCACAAATAATACTTTAATATATACATGCATGCATAGGTATTTATATATACAAAATAATTATATACAGCACACACAAATATGTTATGTAAACACAGACTTTTATTTTGGATGCGATTAATTGCAATTAATTTTTGCACAGTCCTAATAAAAATATCATAAAGACAGTTATATTGTAAAATATTATGACAATTTAAAATAACTTTCTTCTGTTTGAATATATTTTAAAATGTAATTTCTTCCTGTGATAGTAAAGCTGAATTTTCAGCATCATTACTTCAGTTTTCAGTCACATGATCCTTTAGAAATCATTCTTATATGCTGATTTGGTGCTGATTTGGTCCCACCCCCCGAAAAAAAAACACAATTATTCTTATTACCAAAAATGAAAACAGTTGTGCTGCTTCATATTTTAGAACTGTGGATGATGTTACTCACATGCTGTGGCTCATCCTCAGCAGACATGGCGTTGTTCACACACAAAGCTTCCAGAAACTTCTGTTTCAAAACAATGTAGCGGAACCTGAGGCCATGGAAAAAATGCGCATATATGTGAAGTTAAACCAGCAGTGTCTGATTTTATTTAAATATTCATAAACAATTAACAATTCAGTGAACCCCAAATCAGCATTTATGTACAAAATGATACAAATTCTAAAGGGTAAAAAGATGTGTTATTTGTTTATTTTAAGTGCATTTAATTGCAAGTGAGTTTCTATTATTTGGGTTGAAATTCTGGAAAGATTCTGAACAGATCTCTCACCTTTTCCTGTCAAATTTATCCAGACACTCAAGAGGCTGAATAAACTGTAACACTTCATCCCACTGTCCATCCAGAATGAGCTGCCTGCAGAGGAGTATGAATGAGAAAGAGAGAAAAAGAGTGCGTCTAGCCTAGACAATTTGACCCATAATAGCACAATACTAGTACCAGTTTCAAACTAAGAACATAAACAAGTTTAGACTGTCTGTAAAGGATTTTTTTTTAATTTGTCACCATCGGAATTGATGTTGTTTTACACTGCCTTAACCCTCAGGTGCTCTTCGGTCATTTCTGACCGAAACAAAATTCTGTTTTGAATTTCTAAAAATCACAGCTTCATCAAAATGTTTTGAAACTTGGTGACTTTTATGGAATTATGTATGTGAATACAAAAAAAAAAAAATTGAGGTCATGATCCGAGCAGGCTAAGTGGTCGTAAAAAAAAAATAGTCACACTTGTGGTCTTCGGTCAAAAATGACCGACCCATAGGAAATGAATGGGAAATTTACAAAAACACAAAAACTCATAATTTTTTTTTTTTCCTTTTTTTTTTACATTTTTTTTTAAAAATCGTTTTTGAGATTTTTTTTCAACTATATATTCAAATCCACCAAAAAAATGTGTTTTTTTTCTGAAGGCCTAGACTCTATATTAAACTAAAATACTGCATTCATATTTTTTAAAAAAAAAAAATAATAATAATACATATATAGAAAAATATTTTTTTTCCATGGCAAAAATAGACCATAAATATTGCAAGTATTATAAATTCAATTATAATAAATTCAATCAAATTTTCTCAAAATACTAAATTACAAAGAATAAATATTATAGAACAAAAATAAATTGCATTGGTTTTACTGGGATGGAGGAAATTTAATTTTTAGGTGTCCGGTCACTTTTGACCAGGAGGATAACAAGTGTGACTCCGAAACGAAGAGCACCTAAGGGTTAAATAGTAATAATCACTAGAGACAAACTACATGAAAATTATTGGTGGTAAAACTCTGGAGTTGTCTTATCAGTCAGACTGTGGCCCTGTTTAGACCGCGAAAAGATGCATTTTGGTCGATCGGACCAAATCCATAAAGTTTTTGTTAATTTGTGAATATAATCATGATGAACAAAACGTGTTAGTATCATAAATTTTTGCTGCTCACACAGAGCTTAATTCCTGCAATAATCCAAAAGCCAATGGAAAAATCCAAATGGGTTCTTGTCAATGAAACGTGTGTGATGCTAACTTCTGGCTTGGCCTGAAAAAATGTGGCATCATTGCAGCACTCTAGTAAAACCAATGCTTGATTTTCTAGCTTCAATGCAGAGTAAAACTGCTGTAATTTGGCAAAAACATAAGAATTATATTACTGATTCATGTTAACGCCACATTAGATGTCCCATATATGCCAGCATTTGAATTTGGCATGAGGTGTTCTTAGATCATACCTGAGGAAGAGCATGTCGTCTGAGTAGAGGCCGTTGATGATCCCACTCTCCTTCTCCAGGGCCAACATGCTAATGTGCAGCTTGCGTGAGTTTAGGAAGTCCAGCATCACCTTGATGATCTCCACTTCCTTTACATTTATGATCTCCTCAGCCGTCATGGTGGCAAGCTTTCACAGAAAGGATGAGAGAATGAACACTTTGTTTAAAATATGGTTTTATCCAAAAACAGTTATAGTTCACATTTGCTCAAAGCAACCAGTGGCTTGAACCAGGACCCACTACTAAGGGACGTGAAACAATTTTTATGGCAATCGCAGTGTAACGGAAGTAGTACTGTAACTTTACTTTGACATACAGTATTGTGACACAACATCAGAATTGTAGGGTGTGGTCTCTTGGTTCTATCCATCAGTTGTCGATTGTCGATTGGATGGAAACAGATCTGAAAGCACGCTTATGGTTGATTGTTCAGAAAGGCAGATGATTGCAATCAATGGGTTAAATGATTGGAGAAGATAGGGCTGTCAAACGATTAATCGCGATTAATCGCATCCAAGATAAAAGTTTGTGTTTGCATAATATATGTGGGTGCACTGTGTATAATTATTTTATATATATATATATATATATATATATATATATATACACACATGCTTGTATATATTTAAGAAATATTTTCATGTATATACTGTATATAGATTTATATAATTGAAAATTATATATAAATTAGGGCTGTGCAAAAATTAATTGCGATTAATCGCATCCAAAATAAAAGTCTGTGTTTACATAATATATTTGTGTGTGCTGTGTATAATTATTTTGTATATATAAATACACACACATGCATGTAACTATTGAAGAAAATGTGTTATTAATATATAAAATATTTATATAATATAGATTATGTATTTATATACATGTTCAGAATTTAAGCGCAAATAAGTCTTAAATATATACATGCATGCATAGGTATTTATATATACAAAATATTTATTTACAGCACACACAAATATATTATGTAAACACAGACTTTTATTTTGGATGTGATTAATCGCAATTAACTTTTGCACAGCCCTAATATAAATATAAATATTTTATTTATACATTTTTTTTTTTAAATACAGATGCATATGTGTGTATTTATATATATATATATATATAAAAAATAATTATACACAGTGCACCCACATATATTATGTAAACAAACACAAACTGTTATTTTGGATGCGATTAATCGTTTGACAGCCCTAGGAGAAGATTTGATTAAATATTCATGTCCAAAAAGCAACAACATTGAACACATGGATAATTCATTCATTATAAGATATAACATGTAAATTAACAGATTAAATGAACAAAGGAAATCAATTTGCAATCATTTAGATTGAAAAAACAAAACATTTGGTATGGATACTATTATTAATAGACTAATTAATTACTAAATTATTTCAATTATATTATATAATAAATTTTGTTTTTTTATTGTTGTAACATAAACAATAAAAATACTTCTAAAGCATTTATTTATCTTATGTTAATTTGAACATTTATTATAGCATTATTAACAACTATTTGTATAACCTAATGTTAACAAAGATTAATAAATTACAGTAACAAATGTATTTCTTATTGTTAGTTAATGTTAGTCATTGAAATAACACTGACTAATTGAAAAATATTGTAAAGTGCTACCAATATGATGTATAAAACACTAAATTGTTTGAAGACTGCACGTGAAAATGTGACAACAACCTTCTAATTAAAACACCAGACCATGTTGTGACAAAGAAGAGTCATCATGCCAGAAATTGCAGATGTAAACACACACACATGGGCGGTGACATTCCATCCAAAAACAAAACAGCCTGTTCCTCAATACTTTTCTCTTCTAAGCAGATGTTTTCACATCCAACCTAACCTGTTTTAAATCATTTCAAATAACTGTAATTAAAATACTAGTTAGAATTATGCTTTAAAATTACACAAATGAGAAAACTATATTAATCATAATAATATTAAACAATAATATTATTAATTTGAGAATGCTGTAACACACAGCCACACCACCGGGCCCCGACCTGGCACTGTGGGGCAACGCAGAATTGCTTTCTCATGCTTTCTCATCGCTGGATCGGGATGAGCTAATTGCAATGTATTTATTTCACCGCTTACGTTAATTATTTCTTAGATAAGACACATTAACGTTACATCCTATCAAGCACCAGTGAGGGTATATCCACCCATATCTACATTATTCTGAAGCTGCGGGGGGAGAATTTGTCATCCAGGCGGAGCAGCAGCAGCCTCTCCGGCCTCGCCTATCCTCAAAACAACAGCGATAAGCGTCCCGAAAAGCGATTTAAATCTCACCTGATAAACTCTACATATACGCGAAGTGCAGAAATGCTCTGAGTCCACCGAGGGTGTGTCGACACGCACTGTCTGGTGTTTTTTTCCTCCGTGTTTCGGGGCGAGAGGCTCTTGTTGTCTCTGGCGCTCGCTGGTTGTCAAGCACAAGCTTCCTCTGCGCGCTCCACCAATCCGCGCTCACGCACACAAACCCCCGCAAAACCCACCCCGGCCCGCACCGGCCTGCGTGTTATTCACCAAACTGGGGCTTAATGCGGATTTGTGATTAGCAGCATTATATACGCATTATACTACGATATGTGTGTAAACTTATACTAAGCCGAGAAAGTAGCGGTTTAAAGGGGCTTTTTGGGCTTTGAATGATCAGGGTGTTGGCCTAGCCTATGTTCTTCTAAAAAATTGTAAATTGTTGTAAACGGTTCTCAAATAACACGTAAAAAAGCAGGAAAGTAGAAGTTACACAACACAAAATGAAAAACCGATATTTGATGCAAAATTCATTGTTACTTTTTACGTGGTAAACATTTATTTCCAAGGTCAACTGACGATTCCAAAACAATAGTTTGATATTTGCCTTTTTATGTTATATTGTGTTCCATAATTGTTTTACTTTTTATTTTTTAAGTGAATATACTGTATAGTCTTATTGCCAGCAGCCATATCACCCTGTAGCCCAAGACTGGTTGCCCACTGAAGCTAAGCGGGGCTGAGCCTGGTTAGTACCTGGATGGGAGACCTTCTGAGAAAACCAGATTGCTGCTGGAAGAGGTGTTAGTGAGACCAGCAGGGGGTGCTCACCCTGTGGTCTGTGTGGGTCCTAACACCCCAGTATAGTGATAGGAAGACTGTACTGTCAAAGAGCACCGTCCTTTGGATGAGACGGTGGTCCTGACTCTCTGTGGTCACAAAAAAATCCCAGGATGTCAATGTCCTTCCCATGTTTTCATTAGCCACTGGACCCCAAATGACTTTTGACTTCATTAAAATATTTCTCTTGTTTTTTATGCTTCTCAATTCCAGGCAATTAAAACATTTTCTTGGTTAATTCCATAATGCGACCTCTGTCACAGTTTTGTTTTACAGTTTTTTTCAAATTGTTAAGACACTAAAAGTTGAATTTGAGGCACACTCGGTGAAACTATTCACTCATGTACTCAATCTTAAGACCAAGTCTGCAAAATACAAAGACATTATTGCTTTACACTCAGTTTACATTTGAAAAACAAACTTTTTGCAAAACTCTAAACACATTGCACACATCATTCAAAACTGACAGCTCTTGTGTTTCATTTGGGAAACACTGCCACTTAATTTAAATGCCTTAATTTACTGATGTCATACGGCCAATAATCATGTGGGAAAACACGTGTACATAAATTGATCACTTAGAAATCAAAACTAAGTTTTGAGAAAGAACGAAATTATTTTTACTATTATTATATATTATCACATTATTTTTTATTATTTAAAAAAATTTATAAGGCATGAAGTCTTAATGCTTAATGCTCACTCTCTCCGTCTCTGTGAGATTCAGAAGGGATTTCACTCGACACAGCTACTAGAAGACTTACAGGTTGCTCAAGTGACAGGCTCAGTTTGAGCCAGCGCAGTACGCCTGGCTATCAGCTTTTAACAGGCTTCAATTTTTATTTATTATAAAAATAATAAATTCCTTGTTTACGAGGATAAGTCAGATAATTGAAAGAGGTATTGTACACCATTGAGGACATAGGCCTATTTATGAATAAAAATATTGATTTTAAATAATAAAATACACTTTCAAGTACACATTGTCCCTTTAACGCGTATCATGTCATGTGTAATACATCGCTGCCAAAAATTGTTGTCAATCACGAGAGTAACTTGTTGATTGTTACTGCATTCTCTAATTATTATGACTTCTGCTCCCGTATTGACTAATGATGGTTCTAAAATGAATGATCATTCTCAGTGGTGTGACAAAACAATCTAATATTTTGACCGTTAAATTGAATCAATCGAGATCAAGAATCTGAAAAAGTGTTTGACCCACTATAGTGCTTAATACGTGTAATCTGTTATTGGTGGTAAGTAGCTAAATCAATAAAAACCACACATTCCTTGCAGACTCGTAAGAGTATTATTGTCTTTCTCATATCAGCTATGGTGTGCATAAAGGGGCACCTTGTATTGTATTTATTCACTTTGTTCTTCTGTCACTTTGTCTGACTAAACAAAAAATTGAAAAACATTGAAAACACACTTTTTAACATTGAAAACACACGACAGAATGCGTTCACTAAAACTAACAAGAGTTAAAGTTCAGTAAGATCAGTATGACCATTCTGAGCATAGCAACATATAATGCACAAAATTCTTTGGATTTGTAATTATGTAGTACCTAAGCTTGTAAAACACATGCTGAGGTTTTTGTAAAATGTTTTTTAATGGAGCATAAAAAAAATAAATTAATGTTTTTTTTTCTCTCTGCATTTTTCGTATACCCTCATTTTCGGCCAGGCAGCTTCTTGTCTTTCTTCACTTTGGGCACAGATGGCTTCTTTATTTTGGGTACAGGGGGCTTCTTCACTTTGGGTACAGGGGGCTTCTTCACTTTGGGTACAGGGGGCTTCTTCACTTTGGGTACAGGGGGCTTTTTCTCTTTCGGTACAGGGGGCTTCTTCACTTTGGGTACAGGGGGCTTCTTTATTTTGGGTACAGGGAGCTTCTTCACTTTCTTGGGTGCAGATGGCTTCTTTATTTTGGGTACAGGGGGCTTCTTCACTTTGGGTACAGGGGGCTTCTTCTCTTTCGGTACAGGGGGCTTCTTCACTTTGGGTACAGGGGGCTTCTTCTCTTTCGGTACAGGGGGCTTTTTCTCTTTCGGTACAGGGGGCTTCTTCACTTTGGGTACAGGGGGCTTCTTCTCTTTCGGTACAGGGGGCTTCTTCTCTTTCGGTACAGGGGGCTTCTTCTCTTTCGGTACAGGGGGCTTCTTCTCTTTCGGTACAGGGGGCTTCTTCACTTTGGGTACAGGGGGCTTCTTCTCTTTGGGTACAGGGGGCTTCTTCTCTTTCGGTACAGGGGGCTTCTTCTCTTTCGGTACAGGGGGCTTCTTCTCTTTCGGTACAGGGGGCTTCTTCACTTTGGGTACAGGGGGCTTCTTCTCTTTGGGTACAGGGGGCTTCTTCTCTTTCGGTACAGGGGGCTTCTTCTCTTTCGGTACAGGGGGCTTCTTCTCTTTCAGTACAGGGGGCTTCTTCTCTTTCGGTACAGGGGGCTTCTTCTCTTTCGGTACAGGGGGCTTCTTCTCTTTCGGTACAGGGGGCTTCTTCTCTTTCGGTACAGGGGGCTTCTTCTCTTTCGGTACAGGGGGCTTCTTCTCTTTCGGTACAGGGGGCTTCTTCTCTTTCGGTACAGGGGGCTTCTTCTCTTTCGGTACAGGGGACTTCTCTTTCTTGGGTGCCGGTGGCATATAATAAGAAGGGCTTAGGCCTACTAGCATCAGTAACAAAGCACAAATATGATATTTAACTGGTGTCCACACATAAATTACATCACAATTGTATGTATACAAAAAAAAAAATTGGCACATTTTGTAATATTTAAAAGTGTATAAAAATGAAGCATCACAGTGTGGCGGGCAGGACGAGGTCAAGGGCCATTGAAGGACGGTGCGAGGCCGGTGTGATTACTAATGAGCAACACCTATGCTAAGCACCAGTCTCGTATCTCTCAAGGAGGAGCGACGACAGTGGAGATAGAGAGAGGAACAGGCCTAATTTTATGTCTATATCTTTGTTTTGTTTTGGTTTTGTTGCCAGCAGTCATCTGTGAGGGGCTGCTGACTTATACTTTTTTATTTTTTGCATTTATTTATTTATTAATTTCCTCCTTCTCATAACATCTGAACCTCGTTAAACTCAGTCTTTACAACAAACATGGGCCATCATGGCTTGCCACTTTGTGCCAAATTACCATTTGCAGTTTACCGCTTCATCAAAAAATGCATCTTGAATCTCTGTTATGCTAGGAAAAAGCTATTATCTGTTCAGAGCAGAGATGCTGCCGAGTTCTCTGGACCAGAGCTCAAAAACAGATGCTCAAAAACAACTCAGATGCTCAAAAACAGTGGAAATAGGCTGCGGTCAGATGAGTCCACATTTCAGCTTTTTTTTGGGGGAAAAACTGTTCTCAGTCCCAAAGACCAGAATTTCATCAGTGACAGGTGCAAAAGAGAAAGTTGACCATAGCATGGGGGTGCTTCAATGCAAACACCACATGGGTGACTTTCATTTTAAGATATCATTAAAGTGGAGGCATATATTGGGATTGAGACAATTCCAGGCCTCATTCTGCACATGCAATAACAGTGTTTTTTTTGTTTTTTTACACTAGACTCATGGGCGGCGCTAGGGAAGGGCTAGCAGGTGCTTCAGCACCCCCAAGAAAGACCAAAGCACCCCGATAGCACCCCCAATATATCTTGTTATTTCGACACCATATCTCATTATTTCGACATATGCTGGGACATTCTAATCTGTATTAAGCCAAGTGTTCTTATAATGGTTTTCTATGGGAGGAAAATGCTTAATGTGTATGACTAATTAAACGTGTTGTGTTTATATTCTGGGTGAGCTCATCTGATTTTTTTGTAGTATAACCTACTTTATTATGATTTTAGTATTATAATAATGATTAATAAATGCACAAAGAGGTATCCGTGAACTTGATAAATGTTGCAGATGTGTTTTATATGCACAAAAAAATGCATTTCACTGTGCAAAATTCTGAATGTGTAGCAATTTGTACAAATGGAGATGGTGTTGTAGCCATTAAATAAGCGCATTTAGTTTAATATTTGTTCAAATATTATAATGTTTTTTTTATCGGGACACATGAAGTGGGTCAGACATGATTTTGAATCATTAGCCAACATTGTATTTTGTAGAAAGCCTTTTTGTAGAAAGTCTCTTATTTTTTTTTAATTGAACCAATTGCCTGGATTTAATAAATAAGAAGCAAATATATCTGACATTATAATCATGACATGGAGGCGCCAGCGCGGTCACTTGCATTGCATGTGAACTTGAGCGCATCTCATCATAAATGAACCGAAATATGCCTCAGACATGAGAAATTTATCTATATAAAGCTTGCAATTAAATCTTTAAACGAAACAATTTTTTTTAAGAAATAGGCTACTGATTATGTTGCACACACACATATGTTGAAATAACGAGATATGTTGAAAAAAATATATAAATAATAAATCTTTAAATATGTTTAATTGAATGTTGTGCTTATTCAATTTAGTAAAATTAAAACTTTAGTTGTAATAATTTTGATTAAAATGTTTGAATATTAAATAATATTGAAGTTTTGCTCATTTAATAATAGTAGCACAGCTCCCCCTGTCAATAGTACCCCCTCAGAACCTGCAAGATTATCTGGTGCCAACCCTCTACACCATAAAAGGGATGTGCTTGACTTGCATGCCTGCAGCCCAGCTCTGTTTCTTATTCAAAATGTATGGCCCATCACGAAAATGAGAATCAGACAATGACGACCATGGACTGTAAACCAACTGTCTTGTATCAGGTGAGACTGCATGGGCAAAAATTGTACACGTCTGTTTTTGTAGGGATATTGAATTTACATTTTAATGCCCCTAAACATTACACTGAACAAAACAAACTGTGACTGCTTTACATGTCAGTCAGATTAGGACGGTCCATGAGTGAAAACTGCCAAGGAATCCAAACCTTCTGCCGTCAGTCTGAAGGTCTGGCTACACAAGACAAAAACAAAATAAACTAGCAAACGATGCGAAATCCCAACTTACCAAAGACATTTGTTGATGCTGGTCTTTGTGCTGAGGTACTGGCATTGTAAAAAATAGGGTTGCCTTGTTCATTACTCTCAATATTAGGTCCTGTGGCAAGAAGACACAAAAATACTGTTAAGTACAGTTAAAAGTAAGCATTCACATTAGGCTACACATATGTATTGTGAACAAAAATTATGAATACTGTTGGACAAGTATGAAAAGTACGAAACATAAAATGTTCACAAATATCATAAATGGAATGTCAAAATGTTTGCCTTGCTTTCTTGCCTGATAAAAAAATCAGATGTTTACATGGAATATTGTTATTGTTCATCGCTTTTTGCATTTGTTTGTCAGCCCGTCACAGTTGTAACACTCATTTTTAATGTGCAAAATAAAATATTAGACCTACATGCAGACACATTTTATACTCTTGATTGCTTTCAAATATTTTTAAATGTATGCATGTACACTAAAATATAATTTTCACAGTTAACTGTCCCATCAGCATAGGATCGCAAATTATCACAATGTTACCATGTTTGCCTTACTGGCTAGCAAAATAATCATTTTTAAATGACAAATCAATAATTACAACTAGCACAGTTTTATTTGTTATTCACAAATTATAACAGAGGATGAAAATGTCTGTTACCAATAACAACAAGGTAAACTCACTTTTAAACTCACTTTTTGGTACAGGTGATTCAGGATCAGCAAGCTTGCGTTTCCTTCTGACACCACCTGTTAAAAATCAACCACAGATCATATAGATTAAACATCTAGCTGAATATTGAGCTCATAAATCGCTTTCATATAAGGCAATTGTTCTCTTACCCAGCAGGTCTTTGAAGAGTTGTGGTTGATGCTTTTCCAGTAAATAATAAAAGGCCTTTTTGACTTCGTCGCCTCCAGATTTTAATGATTCAAACAGCTTTCTCATTTTATCCTGGTTGGTTTTTTCTGCTTTTATCTCATCATATTTTTCTTCATGTAACATGTCATCACTTTTTAACTCATCTGCTATTGCCATCACAGAAGTGACCCTTTGAATAAGTTCTGCAGATTTATCATCCACAAACTGGGCCTCTGGGGACAAATAAATAAAATGTATTACACTGCAATCTTTGCTGACATGTAAACATACAGTTCTTTGTTGTCGTTGTTGTTGTTTTTTTTACATGTTTAATGCAAATTACAGTAAAGGTAATGCTAAAGTTAATAATAAAATTTAAAACACTGTAGGCTACAGTAGAATTCTAAACATACAGCAGTGGACAATCTATAAAATATGACAGAGATCACAAAAATACCCAGGACATGTACAGGACAGCTTCCCTC
This sequence comes from Cyprinella venusta, assembly GCA_038021265.1. NCBI lineage: Eukaryota > Metazoa > Chordata > Actinopteri > Cypriniformes > Leuciscidae > Cyprinella > Cyprinella venusta. The sequence continues at coordinate 15,230,308 of CM075870.1, read as the reverse complement.
TTCCCACACTTGCTCTTCTATTATTAACTGAGCATTAGAAGTAGCCTATCTTATGAAAGAAAATTGGAGAAACATGCACATGCAGCATCAGACTGGTGTCTATATCAACATGCTGATGTCTCCAATTTTCTTCCCCATGTCAAATAAAAATACGTTTTCTTCAGCAGTTCTAAACCATTATTGATTAGCACTTCCATTCGCCTATAGTTTTTGTTTGTTTGTTGCTACCTTTGGATGGCTCTTCTTCGAAGTTCCTCTCGCTCATTTTTGTGGATAACCCGAATTCAAAAACAGAATTCAGATGATAATCTAGGGCTAGGCTATTGAAATATTTCAATTTGTAAACCTTCAAAGTTTCGTTGTTCCACGGAAATGGAGTGGGGTTTAGTCAGATAAAACGAAAGTGATGTGTTTAAGGTAAAAGACAATGTGATTGGTCAATAAGAGCTGCGGTAGTAAGATGAGGTCTCTGCGGAACAGAAAAGGGCGTTTTCAAACGGCGAAAGGTGTTTTTCAAACTCTTTACCTTATTTCCTGAAATTGAGAGGAAGATTCCCGGAAAAGATAGATAAACAGTTGTTTAACGTTTCATTTGTGTGATTTTGCTCTAACTTTTAGGCTACTTCCACTCACAATCTATCGTTAACTAGCTATTAGGCAAGGAAAGACATAGGCTAAGGTTTGTTAAACTTCAATTAACAAGTGAAATAGTTTGATACTATGATCTTGCACTTTTATTTTTGTTTTATAATATTTGTCCCCCATATTCTGGGTTGTTTACGTTGTATATTTTCTAATGAAATAGATTTTATTATTTAATCAGGTTTTTTTATTAATGTTATTAATTTTAAAACAAAGCCAAACTAACATTTTGACACGTTTGTGCTAATAAGCAGCCCTCTTGAAGTCATGATGTAGTGAAATATAGTGTTGTTCCTGTGTTCCTTTCTTAAATGATATTTGGACATCAGTGACTACATAAAGGCTCATGGGACAAGTTTGCTGCTGCTGTGTCGGAATAAATAACCCTATTCTCAAATATGGCTCCATTCATTTGCATTAATGGTGTATTACGCTCAAGGTACACAATTAGTTCCCAACGCCAAATGAGATTTTTTAGCTAAATAATTCCTTATAGCCTGTATGAACGAAAAATAGCCTAGTCTATTTTAACGAAAATTTAGCTATTTTAATGGCTGGTGAGAAATAGTTTTTGTTGTTTTGTTTATAAACACAGACACTTGAGATACACAACACAGAAACTCTGCCAATGGCTGGAAAGTAAAAAAAAAAAAAAAGTTGTATCCAGACCAAATGCAAATAATCATCCATTCTCTTATTTTATTGAATAGCATAGCCTATTGTAGCCTACTATTGTTTATTATTTTTTTTTATCTATTTATGCAGAAGCCTAATAACAAACACAAATCAAGACAGTAATATTACAACAATACAGAGGGTTACATTCCATAAACTTAAATAACTATAAACAAGCTTAAATGATTGACACCATTTTAGAGTCTTACATGCTGTAAAGTTTTTGTTCTTCAATGAATTTAAATAGGCTACATATGAAGAGTTCAGATGCAAAAGCCTCTAAGTGCCATTTGAAATTTTCTTCTAAAATGATCATTTTTATCAAGCTTGTATATTTAAGTTCAGTAATTTCACTTAAATAGCAATGAAGATGACCTATTAATTGTCATTTAAGTGAAATTACTGAACTTAAATATACAAGTTTGATAAAAATTGTCATTTTAGAAGAAAATTTCAATTGGCATTTAGCGGCTTTTGCATCTGAACTCTTCATATATCTTTCTTAAAAATAAAAAAAGTTTTCTTTGAAAATGCACACTTGTGAATATACACTTTGGCAAGAAAAAGTAGCAAATTAAGGACATTTAAAATGAGAGGGTCTATTTGATACATTCACCAAAAAACATAATGTTTTGTCTTATACAGAAGTCTAAAGAAAGATAGGCTACCTTTTAATAAAATTTGAAAAGTCAAGCCAAAAGATTTTGCAATAAGCCAAATTTCTCTCAACAAACTGATAACAAACGGAGCATAACGGGGAAATAATATTATTGAATTTACTTTAGCCTAATAATAATAGGCCTATAGCGATGCATTACGTGGATATTACGTCTTAGCCTATAGCTACGCCCAGTTTCTTACTGTACATTGAATACTTTCGTTTTTCACGTCCGGTGCTTGCTGCAGCTTTTTCCTTTACTTAAAACTAGTTAAAATATAGGCTAGCCTAGCCCCTAGCCTACTGTATTTTACCAACGTCTATACGGCAGATTAAAAACTTTTTTCTGTGTTTTGTTTCTTTTTTTATTATTATTATTATTTAAGAGATATAACTTAAGCCAGACGCGGTTATTCAACACACAATGAGCAGCTTTGGTGAGTGAGAGAAATGGCGCGATCTAGTTGGCAAACTCAAAGAGTTTAAACAAATCTAATCTATATTTTGTACAAGTAAACAATTAAACTGTTTATTGTCTTTCTTTTAAAAAAAATAGAAAGACTTTCGAAAACGTTTAATTATATTTGTTTCTATGCAATATATCCTAATTCATTGTTTTGTCACCAGAGGCCCAGTTTGTGAATAGGAACCGTGCAGCTCTTATTCAAAGGGTTACTTCAGTGATGCCAATAGCAGATGAGCTAAATAGTAAAGGCATGATACATCCTGAAACATATGCAGAGATCAGAGCAGAAAGAACCAACCAGGAAAAAATGAGAAAGCTCTTTGAAGCACTGGAAGCCGGAGGAAACAGAGTGAAATATGAATTTTATCATGCACTTAAAACCAATGAACTATTCCTCTTCAAAGACCTGGGTAAGAGAATCTACAGTTGGTATTATATGAGATTATAAACTCAAACCTTTATCCTTTCCTGTCCTGTGGTTGATGATAACAGGTGGTACTGAAAACACATGTGAGCTGGACAACAGTGAGCAGAACCTGCCGGAGAGAATGCAGATACGGTGAACTGAACAGTGAGTGTCAAATGCATGTTATGAACTGTATATTAATATACATGTCAAACACTTATGATCTGAAATCAAACAATTACCACCTTTGTTGGGAATATTGTCACTGGAGAACAAAGCAAACTTGTATTTTTATTTCTTTTACAGATTGCTGATATTCTGTCCTTGATGCTCAACAGGCTACTGTGCAAGACTTTACAGACCTAATGTGAAAAAGATGCAACTACATGAACATGAAAGAAATTTTAAAATGAAGGGAACAGTCCAAATTTGTCATGTAAAAAAAAGACATTTGGAACATTTGACCTATGTGTTATATGTACAATATATTTTTTTAGCTGAACATTTTAAACCCATAAATATTTTTTTAATAATATAAAGATAACATTTTATACATCGCCATCTATAGTTATTCAACATAAATATATTCAAATGAAAGCCTTTATATTAATAAAATGGTTTTTAAAAAAGAAATAAGGAATGATTTTACAGTGTTTTCAAAAATCCTCTATTGACTTACATCAGTGATGTCACAATTTAGTGTCATAAATTTGCCTTCATGTTGTGCTGCCTTTATACATTTGATTGCCATTCATCAGATCAAAAAACACATTGAAATAATTATTGTGCATCTGTTTTTACTTTCCAGTTGGAAGAATTCTCTTCTCCTTGATAAGTGAATTGGTTTACATTGTTCTTTTTTTATTTCTTAATTTTGTAAATGGAATTATTTTCACCTTGCTAATAAATGACTACATTTGATTATTCTAGACTCTGATTTATCATAGAAGGTTGAAAGGTGTCTGTGTTACAGCAGATGCCCAAGGTAAGAAAATACCAAGGTCCCAATGCTGGGTTGTTTTAACCCAAATTAGGGTAGAATATGGACAAACCCAAATGTTGGGTTAAAAATGTACTGTAATTTCAAATTTGAACCCAACTTCAACTTTCATTTTCAACTGTACATTTTTTAATTGCATTTTTAACCCAACATTTGGGTTCGTCCAAATTTGACCCAAATTTGGGTTGAAACAACCCAGCATTTTTTAGAGTGCATGCTTAAAAGCAGCTCTAATAAAGTGCTACAGCTACACTATTCTGTTGCATCTCAAGAAAGTCTCTGTTGCGCGCTGAATCTTGTCTCTGATTCATTCTTTCTCGGTTTTGATCTTAAAACAAGCTTTGATTATCAATATGGTAAATCTCTGAATAAAAAATGAACTGTGACTAACATTTTAGTCTTAAATAGTACAACGTTTTTTGTAATATATAATATAATGCATATATATGGCAAAAGGAAAACAACATTACATTCCTCCACTATTTTGCACGTCAAGCTTGGAGTACTGGCGCATTTTTTATTTATTTATTTTTTTATTTCAATTTAGTTTTGTACTTTTTCATTAAAATAAACTAAAGCTTGAATAACTTTTTTCACTTTTATTACGGCTTGCTTCTTGAAGTCTAGGCATGTGCAGTTTTAAACAGTATGCATATATATATATATATATATATATATATATATATATATATATATATTTCTTTTACAGAACAAACTTTACAATGTTGCACTTTAGTGTAGACAGCATTTACCTATAACTTATTGCACTTTTGCCTGTTTGTATTTTCAGTTCTTGAGTATTTAAAGGGTTAATTTGGTTCAAACCCACAAGTGCAGAGTGAAATGATGCAGGTAAAACTTGGTACTTGGTTGGTAGGTTACCAGTGTAATGCAAAATATGGATAGAGATTAATCCCGGATTTTTAAATGAAGTATTTTTCAAGTTAGCTGGCAAACATTTTTATAAATTAAAATGTCAAAGATATTACAAGTCTAAAATTTTATTTATTTATTTATTAGTACATGTGAAGATAGTTACAGAGCCTGTAATGTTTCTCAGTGTTGTTGTTGTTGTTATTTTGGTGTTGTTTGGAGTTAACAATAAATTGGCGTGTTACTTCTCTTTCTATTCTCTAATTTGTTCAAAGCTCTGTACTCTTTCATCAAGGTAGACACAAAAACGAATGTATTTCTTCTTATTAATTTTGATGGAGGATGTTCATATGAAGAATGATGTCAGATAACTGTAAGTGTTTCAATTGCCCTTTACTGATGAAAAACAAATTTGTGTGTAGTTTGTTTATGGTTTCCATCAGGCAAAAAAGCCTAGTGGTTTAACGTAAATGGCTGGACAGGTCAAATGTTCCATATCAAAATGACCTAACACCAAAGCAGAAAAAGAAACAACGTGCTTCTCCCTGTGTGTATGATTTGGATTTACAAAGCTCATTTTGCAAAGTCATATTGTTTGTTTGTTGCTCTATTGTATATAATTCGAAATAGCTTTGCACAATGTTTTAACAGTAAACGTTAACAATAAAACTTGGTTGCCTTTTTTGTTCATAACTTTCTATTACACATTGGATAGTACAGACTATGTACAGTAGATATGTCTCCTACAGGAAGTTGGTTAGTATGGAAGTGGCAACAGCACAACCTTTTTTACAAAGATAACCAATTGAAACTACTCTAAAAAAACAGCCTAATGACCAGTACAATACTAAAACCCCACAGGCTTTTATGCCACTGGTGTATTTTCAGAGAAATTAGACCTTATTCAGTATTAAAAAAACACAATATTGATATTGAATTAAATTATTGATATCAACAATTAAAATCTTGATATCAACAATTACATTTTTGATATCAAGAATTCAACTGTTGATTTCAACAATTACATTTTTGATATCAAAAATTTAATTCTTGATATCAACAATTGTATTTTCACAAGTGAAATGTCACCATAGGCTGCCATTCAAAACCAATTGTTGATATAGAGAGTTGATTTCTTACTGGTTGAAATTCCAATTTCACATATGAGAAATAAAATTATTACTAGTAAAAACCTTTATTTTTTGGTATCAAGAATTCAATTGTCACTAGTTGAAATGTCTATTCTTGATATCCACAATTGAATTGCTAGCAAAGTTAATTTTTGATATCAATAATTCAATTTTTACTAGTGAAAATGTTAATTTCTGATATCATGAATGTGATTGTTACTAGTAAGAAAGCCATTTTAGATATCTGAAATAATATTGATATCAGAAATACATTCTCAGATATAAAAAATTATCATTTTTACTAGTAACAATTGAATTGTTGATATCAAGAATAGACATTTCAACTAGTGACAATTTAATTACTGATATCAGGAATTCACATTTTCACTTGTAACAATGTAATTGTTCATATCAAAAATTATATTGCTACTAATAAAAAATCAATTCTTGATATCAACAATTCATTTTGAATGGCAGCCTATGGTGACATTTCACTAGTGAAAATGCAATACAGATATCACCAATTCAATTGTTGATATCAAGAATTCATATCCTTGAAATGAATAAAAGCTAACATGACACATAGTCTCATGATATTCATTTTAGCACAACTGGCCTGAATATTGCTTATATATTCCAATTCAGCAATTAGCCTACCTTCGCGATTACGCAGAGGTCTGCAGTCCTTTCAGAATGGGCTTTATGCACAGCTGCACTACTTCCTGAACTGAAGCCAGCTCCTTGTTTCCTGTCTGCCATTATTGGCCAAACTTGATTAATTCAGGTGTGTCTGATTATTGTTACCCTGACTACTGAGGTCAGCCACACCTGAATTAATCAATTTGCCCAATAATGGCAGAGAGGAAACAAGGAGCTGGCTTAAGTTCAGGAAGTAGTGCAGCTGTGCATAAACCAACATAACGTATAAATAATTATGCTGTGCATGTAGAAATCACAGATGAACGATTTATGAGGGAATAGACTGCTCTCATAATAACGTAGAAAGCAACGACTATATTTGCAGCTATGTTCGGTAAATATTAACTTCAGAAAATGAATCCGGAGAGATAGTTAATGAGCGAATTAACTATGTTCCTAACGAACCATAACTGTTAACACGCCCGAATGTACGCCTTTATCCATTTATCGACTATTCATCAGGAAACAATACATGTATAGGCCTACGATAGGTACTGTGTACAGTACACGTTTGCATACACATAATTGCCTATGTGCATGTATGTATGTATGCATGTGTATTTATGTAGCCCTAAATGTATTACACAAACACACATTTTGAAATATATGCATATTAATAATATGCATCCAGTTCCCACAAGTTACTTTACTTTAGAGAAGTGTTGGTCACGTAAGATATAGCTGCAACTAACCTATTTTCCAATAAACATTACTAAAACTGGCTACATAATATGTTGCTAACTACTGACTAGATGCACAAAAGGTCGGCTAATGTGTGTAGAAGTAAAACAATAAAGTGATTTCATTAAGTTACCAGTGAGTGTACTTTGGAAACACTGAAAATGAATGGGGTTTAATGCTGGAACTATCAGTGTTTGGAACTGTTGGCTGCTCTGCTCCCTTTTACGACACGCGTTACTTCCTCATTCCAAAGTTCCTACGGGGGTCTATGGGTGTGTCGCTAGTCCTTGAACAATCGTTTTTTGCACACTTCTCTCAAATACAGAACCAGGAAGCTATTTCAATTTCTAAGCAGAGAGAGAAACCGAAACCTCTCTGTTTTTTTGTGTATCACACTTTTTATGCGGAGTGTCTCACCAGGAGCTTCACTTTCTGTAAAAATGCTGTTGGATGGATTGGTCTTTTGTTACAATGAAATTTGGCTGGAGATGTGTATGATTTAGGCTGTTCTGCTGTGTGTTTTCGTGTTTGCAGGAAAATGGCAGAAGCCAGTATTTCTGGTGCTGAGGATCAGGTCATCTGTCCAATCTGTCTGGACCTACTGAAGGAACCAGAGACCATTCCCTGTGGACACAGATATTGTATGAGCTGTATTACAGACTACTGGAATAAAGAAGATCAGAAAAGAATCTACAGCTGTCCTCAGTGCAGACAGACCTTCAGTACAAGACCTGTTTTATGGGAAAATGCCATGGATAAAGTGCTGAAGATGTTTGAAAAGACAAAAGTTGCTCATTCTGTTCAGAGTCATGCTGCATCTAATAATGTGAAGTGTGACATCTGTAATGAGGACAAGTCCGATCTCGTGTGTAGGAACCCTCGCTGTCAATATAACGAAGATGTCATAGATAAACTGTGTGAGCAACTTATGGCGTTGGGTGATCATCTTGAGGTAAGTTTTGAAAAGAGCTGAAAGAAGGCAAAATCCAGTCAGTCAGTGAGGAATCCAGTGCTGGGCCACTTTAGTTGCTTTGAACCTCACTTGTAACAGGTTGTCTACTGGAAATATCTGCTTGAAAAAATATTGAAAAAGATTAGATGGAAGACAATGCCAGGCCTCATTCTGCACAAGCTTAGACTATCTACACACTAGAGTGGATGTGCTTGACTGGCCAGCCTGCAGTCCAGATTTGTCTCTTATTGAAAGTATGTCAACATTTATTTCAGAAAAAAATGTGTATTCTAAGCAATTGTCTTTGTGATTTTTTTTTTCTTCGTGTAGGATGATAACGCCTTTATGATGCATCTTCTTGATGCTACACAGAGCAACAATATCCATCATCCCTTTTTTTTCTTAATAAAATCTGTCTCTCAGCTGGAAGACAAAATAAAAAGATGGCATAAGGAAACATATGGAAGAGGTAAAGTTGTTTATTTTTTTTCAGAATTTTTAGGGGCCAAGCACAGAAGGTTTGGAGGCACCTATTGTATCTGTTCCGAATCTAATTAGGGGCCAAGCACCGAAGGTGTGGAGGCACCTACTGTAACTGTTCCGGTTATTATTATTCCTACTTTTTTCTACTTCTTCTTCTTCCGACTGGGCGTCTATGGCACCCCACAGAACCGTTTCCGGGAAAGTTGTTCCGATTTGACATTTTGATAAGAACAGTCCCAACATTAAATACACCAATTTTGGTGTCTCTAACTCATTCTCTCTAGCGCCACCAACTGTACAAAGTTTTACTTTTATTATGCTAATAACTTTTGAACCGTAGGGCCTATCAACAAATTTTTTTCCTCTTGTTCGTGAGCTCATGCCGATTCGATCGCACCCTATGACATTATTTTCTGTCATGAAAAAATTGCCGCCATTTTGAATTGTCCAAAAAAACTACTTTTGCAAACTCATCCTAGACGGTTTCTCCGATTTTCACCAAAATTGCACCAGATCATCTCCAGGCAGTGCTGACAAAAAGTTACGGAATTCAAGATGATTCGAATAACCGTTTTTGATAAACCCACAAACTAAATTTACGTAGCTCTTGCGAAAACAGACGTAAGGCTGCATCTCCGCAATGCTTACTCGTTTTCAGACCAAACTTGGTACATGTCATCACAATGATGCATGAACTGAGGCTAGATGCTGTGTTTCAGCGCAGGGCCACCTACTGGTCTGGAGATATGAAAAATGGCTATTTTTGCTCATAACTTCTGAATGGTTTCTCGAAAAATCATAAACTAGCCCAGTCAAAACGATCTATCAATAGTCCCTGATGCCAACTTTTGGACCCAAATCTGTAAAAACATCTATCTCATGTCCAAAAATTTTGTACATGTCATCATAAGTATGACCTGAGGCTACATGCTGCGTTTTGGCGCTAATTTTTGAACAAATTGTTACAAAACTCGGTATGGGTCATCAGTACGATGCCCTGAAGGAGCCTGGTAAGTTTTGAACCAGGGCCACCTAGTGGTACAATTAAAATTTCAAATGCTTATAACTCTGGCTTTGGTTGACTTATTTTCACGGGAGTCATGTCCTTGTGTTCCTGAATCCTTGCCGAGTCCAACGATACCACATACACTGGGTTTCGTCTTATGCTTTGTGCAGTGTTGCGATTTAGTGTAAAAAAAACATTCGGCGATATTTTTGAAACCGCTTCTCCAATCGACACGAAACCATCGTCAGAAAATTGGAAATATAGGTCGCTGGCTAAACACTAATGCCCAAATGCAAAAATATTTATAGTAATGGGTAGTAAAACTCAATCAAAGTCACGTGTCAGTCATTTTTACGTGTTTTTTCACATAAATGTCTATAACTCCGAAACGAATTGAGATATTTCCACCAAAATTGGCACACAGATGTATGGGCTCACTCTGAGGACACATGTGGCATTGGAAAAAAAATGTGGCATTGAGCCTCGTGGCACTATAACAGAACATAAAATGCTACACTTAAAGAATGCATTGGTGTAACATTACGAAACTCAGTTTGTGCCATCAGAATCATCCCCTGAAGGTAAAGATTTCAAGACAGTGCCACCTTTTAGTCAAAGTTATAACAAAATTTCTAATAATGCTAATAACTTTTGAATAAATCTGCGTATTTTAATGCAACTGGTCTGAAGGTTTTTTCAGTCACCGAACTCTGACCACATCACATCGAATTTGTAACAACGCCACCTATTGGTCGAAAGTGATAATCCATTTAATCACATTTTTAGTTAATTGTATGTGATTTTTTAGCCATTTTGCCTAAATTCATCTTTAAATGTCTTCAATTACTCCTTGCTGCAGTTGGTCTGACACATGTTGGCACGTTTTGTCGTCTGATTGTGCTTGGCCCCGGTCATTGCTGCTTGCAGCTATATTTTTCTCTGTTTATAAGATTTAATGCAGTCTCTAGAGTCCCTAATTTAGGGTTACCAGTTACAATTTTGAAATAGTCACCAAATTGGTACAAACCTAACAAAAACAAGATGTTTCCTAAAAAAAGATTGAAAAGCATAAAGTGATATATTTTACATCTTTTTTATTCTGGTTTTCTCCATGCTTATCAAGGACAGGCATTTGCAGAAAACATATGGACAAGTATACAGAACTGGACTGGAGACACAGCTGTTAGAAGAATACGTACATTATTTTCAAATGTTTTGAAAAACCCGAAAGAGTGAGATCAATTTTATTTTCTAAAAAAAAATTTGTGTTTCTCTTTTATACATAGGTAATTTCATTTATCGTTATCATCTCTGTTCTCTAGGCTGAACGTCTCTGTTCCTGAACCTTCTGAAACGAATCTTCACTGTCAGTCTTGTGTTAACATTGTCGACTATGATGAATGGGTTCATGTCGAGCCGTCAGTCTGTACAGATGAAGGAGGGTCAAAGTTCAGCATCAGCACTCAGGCGGGTCGATTCGAGTGCAGCAGGACCAGAATGCGATGGGTCTGTACGGGTGATGTCACTCTCCACTATCGTTCAGTGGATGGATGTTTCCTCGGTGAAGAGCTGGAGAGGCTTCAGTGTGAGCGAATTGGTCCAGTGATCGACGTGACCGTGATCTCAGGGAAACTGGAGGAGGCCCATCTGCCTCATTACGCCTGTTTAGCAGAGTCTGACTCCTCTCTCAAAGATGCTGTGAAGCTCCTCAGTGTTGAAAATGACGGAATAATCTTGGAATCGGTGGAGTTGACTCGTTTTCATGCCAGAATACTCCAACCATATTTTTCTCCTAAAACAGTACTTGTGAAACTAGGGATATCAGTGAAAATGCACTGTGATCTACTTATCTTCATTGCAAAACAGAACCCCATTATTCTCAATGTGTATTTTTTCCCAGCAGATTCTGTTGTCGCAAAGAAAATTAAAATGGACGAAAAGCCAAATTATCAAATCAAGTGTTCAAGACCTGAAACCCCACTGCAGATGATGAAAAAACACAGTCTTGAGGTTCCTGGTGCTTCTGTCCAACCGAAAGAGATCAAGCTAAGAGGTGACATCAAGCCAAACTTCTTTCAGGTCAAACAAACTGTGGCAGACGACATCAAAATGACTCTCAGCCGAGTGGATGATCAGAAACCAGTATGGGCTGCAACAATTTGGAAAGAATTAACCAACATCGATCCAAACAAAGTTGTAAATGTACAACAACATAATACACCACCAGTGCCTGTCAACTTTGATAAAGCTCAATTTTTTGATAGAAATTGGAGTGCTCTTATCAAAAGCGTCACGAATGTGAACGCCATTGCTGACAAACTTCTTCAGAAGCAAATGATTCATGAGGAAATATATTCAGAAATCACACACCCGACTTCAACCGAAGAAGAAAGTATGAGAAAGATCTGCAGCATTGTGCGGAAAGGCAGTGTTGCTGTGAAGGAAACTTTCATCTCAGTTCTTCTGGAAAAAAATCCCAAACTTTTAAATCATCTGCCTTTATCGGACTCTTAAACTTTTTCTAGATGACTGTACATGTAGTATTTTACATGATTTGTGAAATGACTTGAAATCTACCGGTGATGAACTGGAGAAATGACTCTACTACAGAGTATTTGACTATTTTAGTCAAAACATGCTCATTGTTGGAATAAAAGAAAAGGCAAATGGTCTGTTTGCCTGTAAAAATTAGATAAAAAAACTCAAATCACTAAGACTGATAAGAACATTGAATGAATGTGAATGAATGCAAAAAAAAAAAAAAAAAAAAAAAAAAAAATTCTGTACAGGTTTTATTTCTATATAGTTGTGTAGTACATTAATCTTACCAAATCATACTTTGACATTTTAGGTAACTTTTTTGTTTAACCACTTCTTTAATATTCTAAATGTAACTACACAAATAATACAGTAATATTTGTGTCATAATTACACATCTCATACTAACTGGAAGGTCACTAGTAAAAACAATGTTCATTTATTAAATACAAACAAACCTGCAGTCTTGTATCAAAAGATACATTTGTGTGATTCACTATGGTGATCATAATCAAAGCAATACATCCTAAACTAAAACAAATGAAAATATATAACGCTTAAATCCAGTAAAATAAATAAATAAATAAATAAATAAAAAGTGTTATTTACAACAAAAGTGCTTTTTTGCTCAGTATAGCTGTACAAGAAAAGCCATTCATAATCATTTAGCAGATAGGACACAGTTCAGACTGATGGCATGTTAAATGACTCTGGGCTGGGTGGACTCGATAGATGAAGGAAGTGGCGTCTTCTTCCTCAACTCTTTTTCCCATGGGCGTCGGAAGCAAAAAAAAAATGTGGGTGGGTCATCCTTCAGATTTTTTTTTTTTTTTTTTAACTGGAGTAGTTCCTGAAGCCACATACCTTATCTAATCTCTATGCAAAAATTAGGGATGTGAATGAGTGAGAGTCCAAATAAAAACGAGCACAAATCTGTCTATACATACAGTCGGCAACGCGTCATAGTTGGGGGGCGTGGTCGGCGTGGGGGATAGCATCCTATGTATTTGAATGAAAAAGATGTCATTTTGCGAGTCATTTAGGCCTGCCGACCGGCAATGTTACATTGCAAATGAACTATGATAGCCCTTGTTTAATTAAAAACTAGGTCAATGACCCAACCAAATGGCCGGTGTAGTTTGAGGCAAGACATCGCGGAAGCTACTGGCAACAAGCCTTTAACTCAATCAACTTGCGTATAAGTTATTATAAGTCCATAAAACCATGTCACTCACCAACTGCACGTATGCTTCACTCCAAACTATTAATCCTTTTGTAAAACGGTGATCAGGAGTTGAAGTTGCAGAGGAACTTTGCTGTCCGAATTCTCACAGACTGCAGTCTGATAACCTTCAGCTGGTAACGCTAATGTCATGAGACATATCCCTTATAAAAAAACAATTAAAGGAATAGTATTTTAGGACAAAATATTATAGTAGCCTAACGTTAATCCTATAGGAATACTACAGTATTTTGGGACATAGTCTAGAAGTATTAAAGAACATCACAGAAACACTACTATAGAATACTAATAGCCATAGGATTACTATAGTTCTTTTTCGTAAGGGATGTAACGTCAGACAAAGCTGTCCCTTTGCACAATTTTTTAACAGTAAATGTTAACAGTAAAGCTTTCTTGGTTGCCTTTTTTTGTTCATAACTTTCGATTACACATTGGATACTATGTAGATGTCTCCTACAAGAAGTTGGTTAGTATGGAAGTGGCAACAGCACAACCTACTTCCTTTTTTACAAAGAAAAAACAGCCTAATGACCGTACAATACTAAAACCCCACAGGCTATTATGCCACCGGTGTATTTTCAGATTAATTGGTAGAACTTATTCAATATTAAAAACACAATATTGACAGCTTCATGATTGAAAAATGTCTGTCTGTCTCTCTATGCCTGTGCATTATCGATTATCCAATAATTCTGCCAGTGGCTGGGAAAGAGATTAGGAGTTTTGAAGTAGGCTAAATTGTACCAGTGGAAAAAAAAATCACATACTGAAAATGTTTTCTTTATAAATCAATATTTTCAAACATTGTGAATTTAGAAGACAATATGTAACACTGTGAAACAAATATTTAATAAGCTACTCAAAACATTTAACACAACTACAAGTCAACTTTGAATACATAATTATACGTATTATACGTATATCTCAAAAGATTTTGTCTTGCATGCAATTTTAATATATTTCTGAGAATTACATGCGCAAGGGAGAGCAGGGCATGTACAACCTAACACTTTTTGACTTTCTAAGTTTGTGTTAATTCACTTGGGTTTCAGGGTATTTTTTTTCCAATTTCCCACATATCTGTCTAGTTTACAATCCAGACTCTTGTGAAGACTTCAAATGCCCATACCTTCCTGTGAAGAGAGGACTCCAACTCCTGCAAGGACTTCAGATGAAGTAAACTTTGAATCAACATGCACCAATGCTACATTTTTTATATATCCTAATCATTTTATTAACAGCATGTTTTCATTACTTCAATGAGCTCATTGTTTCTGCCTTAAATTAAGACATTGTTTAAACACTACAAGCAAAAACATTTTTTTTTCATGCACCTGTCAATTTTTGAGATTTTGTGCTTTTTGGCTTTTCATAAATTGTTTTTTTTTTTTCAGAACTGGTACTGGTAACTGCAGTCAGTGTGATCTGTGATCTTTTTTATTTTTTTACTTTTTTATCCTCACTTACTATTGTAGCTTTACAACAAATACCTTCCTGATTAAAATACAGTATTTCTCAAGTATTAACTACACCCATGCACATTCTGCTTTAAGGGAAGTTACTGTAAGTCACAATGTTTAGAAAATATAGTGTCAGTCATTTTTGTTAATTTTAAATGCCCCATAGTCGCCAGATGTTCTCCTTGGAGAAATGTTACTTCTTGTGGTCCTTGAGGTGGGTGATCCTGCTTACTTGGGTCTTATATTCACATTTAGAAACTCTGGTGGGAACAGACCCGAACACTCCCTTTTTGCACACTTCTCTCAAATACAGAATCAGGAAGCTATTTCAATTACTCAGCAGAGAGAGAGAGAAACCGAAACCTGTGTTTTGTACTATATATGTGTATGTTTTTAAGGCAGATATGTCTTGAGATCCAGTCTGATACAATGGCTGGTAATATCCAGTGACCACTTCCAGAGGACACACTTTTTATGTGGAAGAAGGTCTTACTAGGAGCTTCACTTTCTGTAAAAATGCTGTTGGGTGGATTGGTCCACTGTTAAACTGTATTTTGGCTGGAGATTTGTATGATTTAGTCGGTTCTGTTGGTTGTATTGCCGTTTGCAGGAAAATGGCAGAAGCCAGTATTTCTGGTGCTGAGGATCAGGTCATCTGTCCAATCTGTCTGGACCTATTGAAGGAATCAGAGACCATTCCCTGTGGACACAGTTACTGTATGAGCTGTATTACAGACTACTGGAATAAAGAAGATCAGAAGAGAATCTACAGCTGTCCTCAGTGCAGACAGACCTTCAGTACAAGACCTGTTTTATTGAAAAATGCCATGGATCAAGCGCTGGAGACTACTTCGATGGGTGCATGTTTAGAGGTGAGTTTTGAAAAGAGCTGAAAGAACATTTGCAAGCAACTCTTGTCAGTCAGTGAGGAATCCAGTGCTGGGCCACTTTAGTTGCTTTGAACACCACTTGTAACAGGTTGTCTACTGGAAAGATCTGATTGAGATGACTAATTAAAAGATTAAATGGAAGACAATTCCAGGCCTCATTCTGCACAAGCTTAGACTATCTACACACTAGAGTGGATGTGTTTGACTGGCCAGCCTGCAGTCCAGATTTGTCTCTTATTGAAAATATGCCAACAATTATTTCAGAAAAATGTGTAGCTATTCTAAGCAATTGTCTTTGTGATTTTTTTTTTCATGTAGATTTCACGAAGCATCAAGATCCATCATCCAACTTTTTTCTTAAAAAAATCTGTCCCTCAGCTGAAAGACAAAATATATAGATGGCAGACTAAGGATACATATGGAAGAGGTAAAGTTGTTTATTAACGTTCAGAATTTCTGTCTTTGTGTTTATTAGGTTCAATGCAGTCTCTAGAGTCCCTATTTTAGGGTCACAAGTTGCTGATTTTGAAATAGTCACCAAATTGGTACAAACCTAACAAAAACAAGATGTTTCCTACAAAAGATTGAAAAGCATAAAGTGATATATTTTGCATCTTTTTATTCTGGTTTTCTCCATATAAAGGACAGGCACATGCAGTAAAGATACGGAGAAGTGCACAGAAGAGTGGAAACACAGCTGGAAGTGTAATACCTAGAGAATTTTCAAATGTTTTGAAAGACCTGAAAGAGTGAGATCATTTAAAAAAAAAAAAAAAAAAAAACATTGTGTTTCTCTTTTAGGTAATTTCATTTATCGTTATCATCTCTGTTCTCTAGGCTGAACGTCTCTGTTCCTGAACCTTCTGAAATGAATCTTCACTGTCAGTCTTGTGTTAACATTGTCGACTATGATCAGTGGGTTCAGGTGGAGCCGTCAGTCAGTACAGATGAAGGAGGGTCAAAATTCAGCATCAGCACTCCGGCGGGTCGATTCGAGTGCAGCAGGACCAGAATGCGATGGGTCTGTACGGGTGATGTCACTCTCCACTATCGTTCAGTGGATGGATGTTTCCTCAATGCAGAGCTGGAGAGGCTTCAGTGTGAGCGAATTGGTCCAGTGATCGATGTGACCGTGATCTCAGGGAAACTGGAGGAGGCCCATCTGCCTCATTACGCCTGTTTAGCAGAGTCTGACTCCTCTCTCAAAGATGCTGTGAAGCTCCTCAGTGTTGAAAATGACGGAATAATCTTGGAATCGGTGGAGTTGACTCGTTTTCATGCCAGAATACTCCAACCATATTTTTCTTCTAAAACAGTACTTGTGAAACTAGGGATATCAGTGAAAATGCACTGTGATCTACTTATCTTCATTGCAAAACAGAACCCCATTATTCTCAATGTGTATTTTTTCCCAGCAGATTCTGTTGTCGCGAATAAAATTAAAACGGAAGAAAAGCCAAATCATCAAATCAAGTGGTCAAGACCTGAAACCCCACTGCAGATGATGAAAAAACACAGTCTTGAGGTTCCTGGTGCTTCTGTCCAACCGAAAGAGATCAAGCTAAGAGGTGACATCAAGCCAAACTTCTTTCAGGTCAAACAAACTGTGGTAGATGACATCAAAATGACTCTCAGCCGAGTGAATGATCAGAAACCAGTATGGGCTGCAACAATTTGGCAAGAATTAACCAACATCGATCCAAACAAAGTTGTAAATGTACAACAACATAATACACCACCAGTGCCTGTCAACTTTGATAAAGCTCAATTTTTTGATAGAAATTGGAGTGCTCTTATCAAAAGCGTCACGAATGTGAACGCCATTGCTGACAAACTTCTTCAGAAGCAAATGATTCATGAGGAAATATATTCAGAAATCACACACCCGACTTCAACCGAAGAAGAAAGCATGAGAAAGATCTGCAGCATTATGCGGAAAGGCAGTGTTGCTGTGAAGGAAACTTTCATCTCAGTTCTTCTGGAAGGAAATCCCAAACTTCTAAATCATCTGCCTTTATCGGACTCTTAAACTTTTTCTAGATGACTGTACATTATTTTACATGATTTGTGAAATGACTTGAAATCTACAGGTGATGAACTGGAGAAATGACTCTACTAGAGAGTATTTGACTATTTTAGTCAAAAAATGCTCATTGTTGGAATTAAAGAAAAGGCAAATGGTCTGCTTGCCTGTAAAAATTAGATAAAAAAAAAAAAACAAATCACTAAGACTGATAAGAACATTGAATGAATGTGTACAGGTTTTATTTCTATATAGTTGTGTAGTAAATTAATCTTACCAAATCATACTTTGACATGTTAGGTACATTTTTTGTTTAACCACTTCTTTAATATTCTAAATGTAACTACAAAAATAATACAGTAATATTTGTGTCATAATTACACATCTCATACTAACTGGAAGGTCACTATAGTAGAAACAATGTTAATTCAATAAATACAAACAAACCTGCAGTCCTGTATCAAAAGATACATTTGTGTGATTCACTATGGTGATCATAATCAAAGCAATACATCCTAAACTAAAACAAATGAAAATGTACAAAGCTTAAATCCAGTAAAAAAAATTAAAAAGTGTTATTTACAACAAAAGTACTTTTTTGCTCAGTATAGCTGTACAAGAAATGCCATTCATAATCATTTAGCAGATAGGACACAGTTCAGACTGATGGCATGTTACCTGACCATCGTTGTGTATGACCAGTGCGGCGTTCCTTGTAGCACTCATGTGGATGAAAATGAGCTCATTTCTGCATAAGAAGTTCAGAAGAGGGACTGCATGTTTGATCAGCGGCAGGAGGGCAGCGTGACTCTCTGCTCGTCCATCCTCTTGGCCTGTGAGCGCATGATGAGGCTGAAGAAGTCTTCATCTGGGACGGTGGGGCCACGGGCGGAGGGCAGAGGAGCGGCACAACGCTGATCATCTAGACGGGACCCCTGAGAGAGACAGAATAAGATGAATGGATTACTCATTTTTCCCCATCTATTTTCCTACAAGACGCCCATCTCTGGTTAACACAAACACATCGTCTCACCTGACACTTGACGAGCATGTCAAAGAACTGGTCGTCGGGTTCGGTGGCGTCTGTGCTGGCCATGACCTGGCTGAGGATCATCCGTCTGCTGCTTGTGCTGCTGTGTTCGGATAGGGTGTGTAGACCGGGCAAACTGTTTCCTGTTCCTGCCCTCTGCTCGTCCAGCCTCCTGCCCTGAGCACTCGCCAACAGTCTGAGAAACGGCTCCTGACCCGGAGTCGCAGCCGACTCTGAGACTGCTAGAGAGAGACAGAGAAAATTACAGTTTTTATTGCCACTTGATTGTCAAATTAAAGAAAATAATGTGAAAAGAGAGTGCCTAACATTTCCTGATGGTTGCGGGAGGGGTCGTGGGTGGGGAGGAGCTAGAATTGACAGACAGATGGCTCCTCCCATCCTGTACGGCACACCGCTGGTCATCCATCCTGTTGCTCTGGAAGCGACTCAGTAAGTCAAAGAAACCCTCATCTCCTAACATGTCCGTACTTCCAGGCTGTGGGCAGAAAGGTCAAAGGTTAAAGGAAAAAAAATACTACAACAACCTCTCAGTCCTCTATGAAGAACTGAGAACATATGATGTGCAATTATTAACTGCTCTCAAGCACAAACTGTTAACTCTTTTAAACAATTTAACACAAAGAAATATTATTAGAGCAAGTTACTCTCCACATAATGCATTTCTTTCTTTATATATACTGTACATGTAAAAAAAAAAGTTACAAAACTCTGTTTACTCCAACTTTTTTTAGTTAATGATCTGTAAGAATGAATCTTCATTAATACCAGTCATTGATTCAAGTAACTTTTTTGACTTTTGTGTATAAAGTGTTAGTTTTTACTAGTGTCTTAGTGCTGCCCTCTTCAGGTTGAACGGTGGCTACTGCAGTTGAATTTTCCTATTGGATGTTCCACACTTCGTGACGTATGCAGGTTTCAGCTCACTATGCTCTTGGTACGAGCGGCAGTATAAAAAACAGCTTGTTTCGTCAAAACCACTGTAGCGGGTCAGGAGTTGGAATTGCGAGTATTGAAAGCGATCAGGATAGTTTTAGCGTCTATTTCATCCCCTCTATCTCCGCTGGGGTCTGCCCACTTTTTCAGCATTTTTCAAATATTGCCAGTGGGTGGAGTCAGGCTCTGAATGGGGTTTAGTTACCATTTAATTAAAATAAATCTGAAATAAAATATAAATATTAGACTAACACTTGAATGAAATTTGAATACACTTGACTTACACTTGAATATAAATGTTGTATTGGCAACTAACTGAAATAAAACAAAAAATAAAAGAATAATAAAAAAAAAAAAATGAAACAAAAATCACAAACAAAAAAGTGAAATACATAAATATACAATAGTAAATAAATAATACTAAAACAACACTACTACCAAACAAGGCAATAGCTCTGACAAAAAAAAATGTCTGTAGTTGATTGTATTGTGAAAAATGGGCGTTACAAACCAGAATGGAGACATTAACTTGAATGTAAAGGTGCGTTCACGTGTAACGCTTCCTTTTACAGTCCAGTTACCCATGTAAATACTATGTACTTATTTTAGTAACTACAATTACTGAATAATAACTAGTACTAACCCTGAACGTACCCCTAAACCTAACCCTGTTCCATGTACTTACCTAACATTAGCCAGTACTTTCTAGGTAAGTACGCTGTAATTACACTGTAAGTACTGTACTGTAAAAGGAAGCGTTACCTAAAAATGTATCAGTAAATTCTAAGATCAACATTTAAAATGAATAATAAATGCTGAACAAGTACTGTTACCATAATTTGAATATTCTATTTGTTTTAGTAAATGTGCTGAAAGTACTTTGTTCTGCGGAGCTTCCCGTGTGTTGCTGGTATCCTGCAGGATTTTACTGGAGCTGCTCTGCAGCTTGTGCTTTTTTCCTCGGAAACGATTGACAAAAGAGAGCTTTGAGGACGACTTGGCCATTGTGGATTTGGACTGCTTGAAGAGGATGTCACTTGTCCACTTCTGACCCTGAAAGACAGATATTCTTTATGAATCCTGATGCTGAGATCAGAATACATGGATTTATGCTTGATGATGACTATACATATAGATTATGAATCAAATAAACACACTACTGATTGAATTAAGGGTACAGCGCAAGGTTTTTAACATTCAGCTACACTTACATTCATGTTGATCTTGTCAGGTGTGAGTTTCAGCAGCTCTAGGTTCTCCATACTGTGCCGTCGGCTCATCCTGGGTCTGGCTCCTGGAAAAAAAAAAAAAACAATAATACTGACTCAAGACAATGGCCAAAAACTTCTTCATTACAACTTCATTATTGATGATAACTATACAGAAGAGGAAGGAATTGCTGTACCGTGCAGGTTGTAGTCGATCTCTTTGTTCTCCGACAGGACTGAATTGTTTGTGCTGTAACTGAGGCCAAGGACCATCTGAAGATCAGAGACGTTCATGCGAGCAGTGAGCTCACCGCTACGATCTCCAGTCTGTATAAAAGACAATAAGGGCAATTCTATAAAAAAAACAATCACTTTAGCTATTGTTGCAGTTAAAATGGCTAAAATCCAAATGTCTAGCTACCACTGAGTCTGTAGCTGTACGTACCTCTTTTGAGATTACTAAGTGCTTCTCTGCAAAGTGCATGGCCTGGTCATGATTCCCTAGTGCTGTATGTGCATTTCCCAAACTCCAGCAGGCCCTTCCTTCACCGATCCTACAAAAAAAAAAAATCCTCATGATGTATGCAAATAATTACGCCTCAAGAATAGATAATTGCACACAAATTTTGGTGGTCTTCTACTAGTAATGCGTGAAAGCACCTGTCGTTGAGGTCCTGAGCGATGATGAGATGTTTGAGATGGTAGTCGATAGCTCTCTCGTAGTCCTGCAGCAGTGTGTACGTGTTACCCAGACTGTAGCAGGCCTGAGCCTCCACCGCCAGATCCTTCAGCTGCCGAGCCAACTGCAGAGCCTTCCTGCACTCACAACACTATCACTGTCAGAGCTCAGCCACAACCACAGCACAGGGTTTTTCAAATCAAATGCAAGACGTTAAGACCTGCACAAATAAAATAATATCGTATGATCAAACAAAAACCCACAGAATCTCAAAATAAATCACATATCTTAAACTTAAATAAACAGGTTGGGGCACACATTCAACAACAAAAACGTGCAACCACGGTAACACTTTACAATAAGGTTCATTAGTTAACATTAGGAAATGCATTAACTAACATGAACTGACGACGAGCAATGCATTAGTTACAATGTTTGTTAATCTTTTTTAATGTTAGTTAATACAAATACAGCTGTTCATTGTGCGTTCATGTTAGTTCACAGTCCATTGACTGATGTTAACTAATACAACCTTTGATTTTAATAACGTATTAGTAAATGCTGGAATTAATATTAACTAAGATTAATAAATGCTGAAGAAGTATTGTTCACATATTGTACATGTTAACTAATGTACCTTATTGTAAAGTGTTACCCATGTTTTATTTCAATAGAGCATTGAAATTGGTATATCATATAACACGTATTGGTATCTATATTCATATTGGTATTGGTATCTATTCATAATACGAATGCGAGGTGCAATATTGATTTTTGCTAATATGAAAGTGTTAAAAAAAATCAATACAAAGATTATTGTTCTGATGCTAGTACAATCTACGTATATCAAACGTGTTAAATACAGTGGCTGTGGGAGTGATGGTAAAATTAAAGTTTTTCTCTCTTCTGATGGCCGTTATCAATCTTATCAGTATTCTCTGTAGTCTCGTATTAACCGCTATAGAAGGTTACCCAACTATGATGACTTTCGCTACTGAGAAACATTTACTTTTCACATTTCTCAGAAGCTAAAGTCATTGTAGTGCAAAGACTTGCAGTATGTCTTGTCAGAAATAGAATGGGGAATCCGTTTACTGTCAGGGAATTTTTCTTGTCGCACCGCATCACGTGTAGACACTGATTATAATGGCCTGTAATCCGCTCTCTCTCTCTCAAAAAAAAAAGTTTAAAGCAGCTGTATGTAAGAAATGTATTTCAAATAATCATAAAATGGGCCTCATATGTCACTAGATATTAAGAAATCATGTTCATTTCAAATACTTATATCACTGACAACAGTAGTCCGGCTGGCCAAAAAGTGCAGTTGCAGCCCTAAACTGATGTTGATGTTTTGGTCTGATGCTCCACCCTCCACCGATCTACCAATCATGTCAGTAGTGTTGCAGCATTCGGGTTGCCAGCTCTGATCTAATTACCACAGCTGCAGATACAAACATGTCGGATTAAAAAATTAGTTGGATCCTGCAGCCTATCTGGCAACCTCGAGTCAGGGGGGAGGAGGAGGGGATACACCGCTCTCCAGTAATTTGAAACTGATTGCAGTACCAGTTTTGGCCACAATCTTACATACGGCTCCTTTAAAAATATCACCCTCACCTGTAATGTTCTGCAGCCCTCTCAAACTCCCCGAGGAATATGCAAGCATTTCCAAGGTTGCAGTAAGCTCTCCTCTCTGCAGACCGGTCACCAAACTCTTTAGCGATCAGTAGACGCTGGAAGACAAACGGTTCACACACAGTGCAGTGTGAGTGCTTTTGCACTGCCTTACACAGTTTCATTTATGACACAGAACACTTACCTGTTCATGAGAGGCCACTGCATCCCTGAAGTTTCCTAGCAGGTAGTATGTGTTCCCCAGGTTTCCGTAAGTTCTCCCCTGTGCTGCTCGGTCTCCAAGCTCCTTCACAATACGCAGGTCCGCCCTAAACAATTGATGAGAGGAAAGAGGAAGTAAAAACTCTTGTACCACTCTTGCAAACAATGTCCTCTTATGCGAGTGTTGGTGGGACATTTACTCGTAGTATTCTGAGGCTTTTTGAAGTGCTGTCGTGACCTCCTCAGGTAAGTCTCCAGGTTCTGCTCCGCTCCAGCAGACACTCTTTCCCTTGGCGTGGAACACATTTCCAAAATTATAAAGTGCTCTGGCCTGTCCCACCTGTAGTAAAAAAGCTAATTAAATAAGAGAAACAAACAAACAAAAACACTACGTACTACTAAGCATGCCAACCCTAGATGTTAATCTCCAAGTGCCTTCACAGAACTTGCTCTCATTAAGCTCACAACAATTTGCAGTAGTTAACAATTTACTACTTTGACTTTTGGGTAAACCACAGGTCATTTATTCATGAGATTCACACAAATGTTTTATATAATTAAAGCATTAAAGGGATATTCACCCAACAATTATTTCACTTATTACTCACCCTCATGTCGTTCACAAACCCATAAGGCTTTCATTCATCTTTAAAACACAAATGAAGATCTTTTTGATGATATCCGAGAGCTTTCTGTCCTTCCATTGACAAAACTACCACTTTGACGCTTTAAAAAGTTCATAAAGATATCGTAAAACAAATCCATATGAACTTAGCAGTTTAGTCCAATTTGGGGTTTTTTTTTGAAGAGACTTGAACAGATACAATTTAGGCTTTTATTCACATTTGGGTGAACTATCCCTTTAACCAGATCCTGTCTGCATCTATAAGTTTACTGACTGTTAACACATTTGATTTGTCAGTTTACAAGCTAATTTTTCCAAACAATTTCGGAGCTTTCTGTTGCAGCACTAATATTATTGCCTCATCAGGAGGAATTGCTAGTCATACTGTTTTTCATTTGCAGTCGCTTTAGATGAAAGCATCATTGAATAATGCTAAATGAATAAATGTAAAATGTAATATATTTATTATGATAAGCTATGGTCTATTGTGTTGATTAAATAGATCACTCACCCTGTCACCCAATTCCCTGGTAATATCTAAATGTCTCTGGCAGCAGACCACTGCCTCATCAAAGCGTCCCAAAACCTTCAATGTGTTCCCCAGGTTACCGCTGGCTTTGGCCTCACCAAGCCGATCCCCGGTGGACCTGAGAGAACAAATAGTAGGCTACTTAGTGCTGTCATTAACATTCAATACAATTATAATACTATTGGCTTTATGCACAGCTTCATTACTTCCTGAATTTCAGCCAGCTCCTTGTTTCCCGTCTGTCATTATTGGAGACATTGATTAATTCAGGTGAGCTTGACCTCAGTAGTCAAGGCAACAATAATCAGACACACCTGAATTAATCAATTTTGCCCAATAATAGCAGACAGGAAACAAGGAGCTGGCTGAAGTTCAGGAAGTAGTGCTGCTGTGCATAAAGCCCATTATCATTAAAAACAATCATTTGAGGGTTGATTCAGAATTCATGATGTGTGGGCATAGAGTGTACCAAATTGAGTTATCTTTTGCATTTTACTACACTTTAATGTTTAAATTGGCATGGTCTAAAAACACATGCAAAAGACCGTTGTGACGATGCAGCACTGGCCTGATCGGGACAGTGACAGTTTCGTCAATTGTCCCGAGTGTCGTACACGCTGACAGCGGGCAGTCGAGTATTGTCGAGCCCTGCTATATTTTGTACAGATTTTATTTTGTTTTGCCAAGTACTTCATTATTTTACCCAGAGAAAAACAGCCTTGCCTTCACACAGTTAATTAAACAAAACAATTGGTAATCTTACAAGCCCAAAATGATTACTGGCAGGTCTCTGGATACAACATTGCTAAAGATTTGTTTGAGCATACCTAGTTAGTGTAAGATCATGGTGGTGGAACTCCAGAGCTTTACTGTAGTCTTGCAAGTGGAAGTAGGCATTGCCCAGCTGACTGTAGATGGCGCTTAGAACCTGAAGGTCTTCTGTGCCAACCTGCATGGCGGCCTCGAAGAAAGAAACGCCAGCGCCGTAATCCCCGACCTTGCACAGACGCTCCCCTTCCAGAGCCAGGTCCAAACAGGATGCCTCCATCCTGCAGAGGGCAGCACAATTGTTTATTGTAGACAAGCTTTTTAATGTCTCAGCATGAACATCAGTAGAAATAAAACAAGGTAGGATGCGGCCATTTTGGACAAAAACCCCACATGGTGCAAAGGACAACGCTCCATTTATAAATCTGACATCTTCATTTACAAACACTGGGAAAATTCAACTAAATGATAAGAAATGGCTGCCATGACAAGCTATTGATTCCTTTGTGCTGGGAAATGTGTTCATCAAGCAAGATCAATTTCTGGAAATCATTTTTTATATTTTAAAAAGTTGGAACTTCAATTGAGAGAGTAATGATTCATTTTCTCTCTATTTCTTATGTAAACCAAGGAAATATAAAAAGTAAAACGCATTATTGTGGCCTTATAATTGGATACAATTCATAAATCAAAGAATAACAACGGTATGTTTTTTTTTTGCACACATTTTCAGGTTGATTTCAGGCTTTTCATATTTCATTAGTGGCACTGATATGTTATGTATATACGTCAATCACACATCCATAGATTATTCTCCTGTTAGTATCATCAATCTAAAACTGGTCAGCAGCATATGATCCTTAAAACTCCTTGCACCTTAATTTAATCTAACAAGTTGAATGGTAAAAAGACTCAAAAGAAATCATTCAACAATCAACGTGATACTGCATAATATATGTGGCGTTGCAAGTATTTAACCACTATTTCACAGTAGATTATTCCCTACACGTAATAATAATAACTAGTATGTTAGAGTTTATAGAGGCCCTACCTGGTGCCTCCCCGACTCACACAACCAAAGAAAACTGGACATGTGAAAGGCATCTAAAATGCTTTGTTCTTTAAAAAGTCCTCTGATGGGGCTGTAATCTCCAAAACCAACCGTCCCAAACATACAAACATCACGATGAGGCTGCCAGTCAACTCAATTCTTCAGCAAGAATTACGCTACGGACTCAAATGATTTAAAAAAGAATATTCTACACGGCAGTTGTCCATCATACAACGTCACATTGGACGTCTTTGAGGGCAGAGGTTGAAGATGGCTTTGGCAAAAACTGTCATGCTCAGCACTTGAACGGCTAATCTGATTGGGTTTCTGCTTTCCACTGTCGTGTGTGATTAGCGCACACCAAGAGAGGTATAACAGTGAGATTAGACCCGCTGAGTTTGTTTCTGATGTCATGAAACTTGCAATGCAACGATTATTTCATGGGACTGATCAATACACTACACGATAAAAAATGTAATCATTTGCATAAAAGACACTCAGAAACAGCTAATGTAGTTATAAACTTCTCTGAAAATTAATGTAAATTAGTTTGATTATTATAAACTTCACGTAACTCAAATTAATTTAGTTTGTACCACGGATTCACAAACTAAATAAGTGTATGTCTATGCTCTTAGAGATGGCCTAGGCTAAAATTGGCTTAATTGCTATGAGTGACAGATGTTTGCCGAGGACTGACGAAAAGAAAAGATCCAACACAACTCAAGAGCTCAACTCAGAACAGAATATAGGCAATCATCATAAATTATTCAAACGTTATTAAATAGAGCAAATTAAGGCACACTTGCTTTCATACAAATACACAATAAAATTTCACATTTACACCACTTTTAAGTTCAAATGAAAACCTTATTTCAGATGCAACATTTGGTTTTATTTTACCACTAGATTTCTCTCACAATATCAGATCATTCAAATTCAGTTAAACACATTCCCAATTAAAACTTAATTTTCAAAAACAAAGGGAGATGGAGTTACGGCAATAATTAGCAATGATTTATTGAATTAATAAAAGGTTTAATTCACTCATATCCTTTGTTTTTAGGTGGAAACAAAAGGGTATGTTTGTAGCCAATATAAAAACTCTGATAAAATCATATGTAAAAACTATTTTGGTCCACTTTTGATAGCATGAAAAAGTGTCTTTATACGAGTTAATAGTGGACTAGCACCAAAATCCTTAAAAGGCGCATTACAACTACAAGAAAATGGAATTCAAGTGTCACATGCCTACCTGTAATGGACAAAGGTTCGGTTCTCATTCTGCATGCTAACCACTGCACTGCTCACAGCCATTGAAGAGCATTATGAAGTAGGCCTACTGATCCCAGTCAAGTCCAGAAAGTAATCCATCAGAGAAGAATAGTGAATTGAATTCCAGACAAAACACTTGGAACTTTAGTTTTTGCATACACTTCCAAAGTCTCTGATGTTTTCCAGTGGCGGAGTCCAGTGCGCTACAGATGAGCTCATCCAGACTTATATTCACCACAGCAGTGGGTCTGGGAAGTGTGTGTTTGTGTGTGTTGTGTGTTTTGTCCAGGATGTTCTTCCGGAGCTCTGTGTGAAGAGAACACAAGATGTCGAGTGTGAACCCTCATTCTGTGCGTAATGCCATGGTAACACCCACTGAGCGGCAGATACATGCAAGGGAGGCAGATATTAAGTGTGTGTGTGAGCAGCGATGTGTGTGTGAAAGCTAAACCAAGGGATCCCAACAGCAAGAGAGAAAGCAAGAGCAATCAGCCCATAAACACAGCTGATTATCTGCCATGCATGCGGGCCAGTACCAAAGCATGAAAAAACATTTTCTTGTTTGTGACAAGAAAATAGTTTTATTCAACTTTCTCTTACAAATCCACAAAGATGTAAAAGAAGTAGGAAAAAGACCATTTTAAACTCTGATGATGAGTGTCAGTTACTTTAAAATATATTACACCTCTGTGACATTTGGAAAGCTGGTTTGTCATTGCCAAACTAATCCAGAAACAAGCTTATCAGCTTGAGGAACCATAGAGGCATGTTCACTAAAACATTAAGTCTATATAATTATATTTGTGCAAATAATGCACAATGTGTCGATGTGGTCTGTCATATTTTCTAGTCAAGTGCATAAAGTCATAACGAGAACTTGCACAGATTTTCTTCAGTAAGGTGACATACTTTTGAGTGTAACAGATTATTGTAAATGAAAACAATTAGGGCAAGGATGTGGTTCAATCCATTGGTTGTTGATTAGATGTTGAAATGTGGGTGTTGAACTCAATTTAATGTGCACTTTGCAGTAGATTGTGGAGAGGCATGATATAAGCAGATTAAACGATTGGAGAAGTCCGACATATATACGTCACAGTAGAGAGAAGTATTATTTTCCTCCAAAGTTATGATATTTTAATTAAAAATTAATAACGAGGACAAAATACATTTGAATTAATCAAAATAAGATCGATAACATGCCTAACAACTATAGAAAAACAAAATAGGGTGTTAATGTGTATTAAATTTAAAATTTAATTTCTTTTCGTAATGTGACATTCGGAGGAAACTGGTTATTAAATGGGTTGGGTAGCTTAGGTCAGGACTTCTAAAGTGAAAATCCCATTCATTTTCTTTAAAGGGAAATGGACTGTTAGAGTTATAACCATTAAAGACATACAGTATTTACTATAAGCTACACGATTGTTAGTCAATGTACTGTATATGGTTTTGTTGAAGCCATCTGCCCACCCACATTATTTCAACTTATTTTAAAATAATTGTGTTTACAGAATACAGAATGCTGACAAGAAACTAAATTACCCATGATTCTTCAGAGAAATTTCCACCAATCTGAGAACTGAGAACAAGTAGGCTAAAATCACATTAATTTTGTCACCTATTCCCATTTTCTATGAAGAATTGCAAATGATGTCGCTAATAATAGAGTGGTCTTCCTATTTTCTCCAACTACGCCAAAATTTGTGTAGTGCTTTTTTGAATTGTAGTTCTTTCCTTCATTAAAACAGTTGTATACAGTCATATTTTTAAATATGTTCAAGTTTGTAAAGATGAGATTGTTGGTTGTTTGGTTCATGCTCATCACTCTTAATGGAACGCAATTCTTCTGGAACCAAAGCTGCCAAAAAAGTGGGACAGTTGAACTCTATTTTTTAATCAATTCAAATCAGAAATTGATTAGGCTAGATCAGAAACACTGGTCTCTATAAAAAATAAAAACTTAAGTTTAAACAACAAGATGGATAACCCTTGGTAAATGGGAAAGAGTAATATTTTCTGACGACGACAACACTCAGTCTCAATCAAGAGAAGTAATAAACTGCCAGGTGCCAGCTAAAACAGGTCACACATCAATTGTGCCAAAGACCTTCAAATCCAATGTTATTTCTTTTTTTCATTCTAAAGAACAAAATGAACACCAAAACGTCAGAGTAAGTTACAAAACTGGTTTGTGTGTCATAATCCGAACAGAAAAACAGCTGTGCGGTTCTCATAGTACCTCACACACAGTATCTTGACAAGATGAGGCATGAATAGAGGTTAGAAAGACACAAAGCTTGTAGAAAAACACAAGCTGCGCCTTCCATGACACACAGGAAGCTATGATGACTTCACTGTCATCACATTATGACTGTTACTTACTTGACAGCTGTTACTGGTGTGTACAAAGGGTCTTTAAAGCCTTTTTAAGCAGTAAACATTCCTCAAATTCAACAGTTTTCCATTGCATTGTGCCAGGACAGGAGGATAGGTATGTTGGCCATGTTAGCATTTTGAATAAGAATATTGTCTGAATAAAGATAACTTAGATAGACAGGTATATGTTTAAAAGTTAATAATGAATATAAACTGTACTGCCCAACCAAAACCAAGCAACAGCAAAAAACAAAAGCCAATAGCACGGGGTCAGTCGTCATTCATAAAGCAGTAACGTTAGTCTCACCCATGTCTCACTCCCAAAGCAAATAGTAAAAGAAAGCCCAGGATTAAGCAAGAACAATATTTATACTATAGATACTGAAGGTATAAAGCACGCAAAAACACCAAGCTCGAACATGCGCGTAACACCGACTTCTGTACTGTATAAAACTAACAAAACCAGCAAGGAAAAGGACAAACATTGCAATATTGCTTGTAGAATAACCCAAACGTATTACCATAAATTACCTCTAGGGCACAGGAGAACTTAGTTTTTCAATAACTAAAACAACCAGTGATCCATTTTTTAATGAAATCATAATATGCAAGATCTCCGAGCACGCTGAAGTTTAAATTTCGGCTTTTCAGAGTTGATATAATCAGTTTGTAATGACGTGCTGGTCTGTTTTAACGGCCGTTACGGGCCAAACTTCAGTCATACTCACTTAAACTCCGATTCCCACCAATCCTTCTCTCGGTTCCTCGTCTTACAACCAACAGAATCGATAAAACAAGTCAGTTAAATCCGAACATGTAGTAAGAATCGACGAACTAAAACTGTTCGCGTTTAAATTTCTTTGACTTCAAAATCAGTTTAGAGACCTTTACACAAACCCGGACAAAGGGGGCGTGTCGATTCGTGGTTGTAACTCGAGTGACCAATCAGAGCACAGAATTCAAATATAACCACTCCCCGTATGAATCACCAATGAAATTTGAATGTTTTATCGTTCTACTTTTTGTCGAAAAACACACTTTGTTTTTATAAATCTAATTTCCTTCAACAAGAGACTGTTTTTATTCAGCTTTAATGGTCGAGTAAGACAACAGATGCCAAATTAAACGGCAAAATAAAACATTATCTAGCTGTTTTAAGTCTTCAAAAGAATGAAACAGTTTTTCACTGACACTGACAGCTGATATTGAGTCTTCACGTTCCCATATCAACCACTGTTCATCCCACCCCCGTGCGCGTGTAGCACCTGCCCAAAGAATCAGCATCAGATACGGCATTTATTATTTAAAATGCTCAAGATGACCCTGCACTATAGGCTTGAGAAACTAGACAGAGCCTTCATTGTAGCCTACCTTTCCAATAGGCTGATATGTCATCCATAAGACAGCTGAACACAAGCAAGAGGAGTGCGCAAATACTTGTATGACGCGTAGAAACTCATGGGACAAGCATAAAAAGTAAGTGCAATATAATATTATTTGACTTACAAACAGCGGTGTACTGTTATTTTTCTAGTTTCTTGTAATTTATTTAGCTGCATCATAACAGTTGCAAATAATTCAGTCAACCTACCATTTATTGTAATATACATATAAATATAATTACAAGATATATTGGGAAAAAAAACAGTTGTAACAGTTTTGTGTATTCTTGTTGCTAAGAAATGAATAGAGAAGCGCGGAGCAGGTTTGATGGAGCGTCAGTGGGAGACGCAGAGGATATGGACGGAGAAGATGACGCTCACAGTAGACATTCATCAGTGCTGTGGGAAAGACACATTGAGCAAAGTATATTTGTGGATATCAGTGATAATGACAGCTTGCATTTCAGCGACATGGAGGGCGCCTTCACTGTCCACCTCTCACAGAACACTGGTGCAGGTGCACCTGACAGCCCGAGACTCGGTAGTGGTAAGAAATACTTCTGTAGGACATTCGCAACAGAGTTTTATTTTTTAACAACAATGGAACTGCCAGGGGTTTTGCACATAGTATTACCACCTTTTTGGACCTGTACTATGGCAATATAGTTTTTTTTTTGTCACTGAAAAAAAGAATCATTAAGTAGGCCTAGGCCCATAGCTTTCATATGAGGTTGGCTATCATAATAAATACCACCATTTCACTTAAATTACATTAAGCTGACTTTAAACAATCAGTTGAATCTTGTACAACTTTAAAGAAACTGAAAATGGCTTAAGTTATGTAAAACGATGTAAAAACATAATGTTCTCATAACTTATTAATCATATCATTTTTACAGTCAATGATATGCAGAAATACAGCAAAACAGTAATATTGTGAACTATTATTAAAATAAGTGTTTTCTATTTTAATATATTTTGACTCCAGACCAGTCTTTAATACATGATTCTTCAGAAATCATTCTAATATTGATTTGGGGCTTAAGAAACATTTATTATTTAAATCAATGTTGAAAACATGTGCACAGATTAAATCCCCAATGAAATCAGATGTTTTTTGGCTTTTATGAATATGTTATACTTATATCTAAAGTGTTCTCCAAAACAACGACAAAATACGCATTTAGAAGATATAAGAATTCAAAACGTATGCTCTATCGTTTCAGCCAATATTTATCAATGATTTTGATGACATCAGCATCAGATTTTCTGTCCAATCAAATGGCCTTTAGAATCTAAAGCATCCCGCCCCTAAGACACTGAAGCTGCAGCTAAAATCTGTCACTTGCCCACACATTTTCAATTTTCTACATGGTGAATGGCACATGGTCATGCATTATAGAGAACGATTCAGCTATTTTTTAAAAAGAGGATAAGCTATTTGATATGTCCTGCCCATGTCTTCCTGCATTAGTGGAAATTACGTCAAAACATTGAATAACGATCGGTGTTTCAATTAAGGCAAGATATCTTAACAAATGCCTTTACTGTAACTTTTGAGCAAAAATGCATCTTTACTGAGTAAAAAAAAAACTTATCCCAAAACTCTGAATAGTATTAGTATGGTAATCACTCAGAATTTATATTTAAGTTACAAAAACTCCCACTGACTTTGATTAAATGCATTTAAAACCTGATTGCCATGATGTCATAATGACCCAATGCCAGGCCGACTAAAGATTTTTACAGTTGAGGAACCGTTGAGATCAAACTTTATACATTTTTGCCAAAAACACTTTAACACTTTTACTTGAAAAGTGAAATCTTGAAATCTCAATTATGACATTTTACCAAGACATTAAAAATTTAACAAAACCGCTGTCTTTTTATTATGTGTACAGATAATGCAGAGCTGTCAGAGTCTTTTGAGACTGAAGAGGGCTCATCAGAGACTGTCGACTCAGTCAATAGTGAACGCACAGAGCCTTCAAACACCAGAAACAGGAAGGGAAACGTAAACATGGCGTCAATGCAGAAACTGAAAACTGCAGTAAATCCAATCATTGGAACACACGAGAATGATGCTGTCAACACCAGTGACGAAGAACACGAAGAGCTCCCATATGATGGTACGCACACCAACAACAAAGCAGAGACGAATTTAAAATCATCCCCATGTGAAATGGTTTCTGTGATGCCCAGTCAGGCTTTCACTACACTTGATAAGTTTAGTAGGCAAATTGGTAATGCAAAAGAAACAGAGGCTTGCCAGTCTAATCTTACTCATGCTCTTCTATCTAATCATAAAGCAATAGAGGACATGGCTCCTCTCTTAGCCACACCTATTCAACCTGCAAACCACATCACTGACTTCCTTCTCAGACACTTCTCCCAGGAGGAGCTGCTTAACTCAAGCAGGATCATTGAAGCAGAGACCCTACCTGAGATGTCTTTGATGGACAGCATTGATGAAACCGTGTTGAGTAGAGCTTCTCGGGCTCCTCAGGTCGGCATAGGAGAGAGAGAGAAGATTCAGGATGTGATGGAGGAACCTGATCCCAGCACTTCTGGAAGTCACAGACTGGTTGAAATAAACGTTCCAGATGAGTCGAGCTCATCTAAGAAACCTGGAACGACTTGTATGATTGACGATGATAAAGAATGTCCTAAGCAGAACAGCAGTGCTAACTCTCCAGATCTATCTAAAGCAGATGCACAGAATCCGAAGTGCTCCTTCAGCAGGACCAGGTCCTACAGCGAGCTGAAATACGGACAGGGAAAGGTTCATTACCCTCTACCTGACTTCTCTAAAGTGGCACCTAAAATCAAAATACCAAAAGGTAATGGAAGCGTTAAACCCGTCAACCAGTCACCAGCAATGACCCGAGCCCAGTCTTCCCCAGGCATTCTGGGTAAATCCAGCTCCTCTTGTAAAGCTACAGCAGATATCATCAGCAGGGTTTTAGAGGACTCCATGCCACCGGGGAAGCACAATGTGTTTACAGACAAGGAAGTAGCGCATCAGTTACAGGTGACTACACTTACAACACTAGTTTAGGATGAATAGAAGATCTTGATCACATGATTCGAGTCAGGCATCAAGCTATATTGACCTTAACATACAAAGCGCTGAAGTGGGACAGAAAGGCGAGCTTAAAAGAACGTGAGAAGTGTATAAAGTAAACTGTGTGAATAGCAATGTTGGGGGTAACGCATTACTTGAGTTATGTAATCGGGTTACTTTTTTAATGTAACAAGTAAAGTAACACATCATTGTGTTGTTTGTTCATACAATGAAAGTAATTTGTTGTTTTGGACCCAATTGACTTTCATTGCAAAAAAATCATCAAAAAGTGACCCTTTCATTTGTTTACAGGCTGAATATGACAGATTGCTCTCTAAATACACTGAAGCTGAAAACCTAATTGGTCAGGTGAGACTCTTCCATTAATGTTGAAACATTTAGATGTTTATACGTATAGTCGTTATTATCTCAAACAAATGGCAGAATACCAGACAAAAGTAGGCATTTAAACATTATTATACACAATATACCTTTATAATATCTGCTCTTACATTCAGATATATCCGCATTTATATCCAATCGGATTTGCTGCCCAATTGAGCAGATTACATTGTTGCTTTCTTCTAAGCAGCAGATTCATGCTTCCAGTGAGCCGTCTGTGTCCATCGACTGGAACGATGCAACTAGCAACAATGACAAAACCAAACTGACAGCAAATATCCCACAAGCACCAGCCGCAGGCAAGAAGCCATTGTATTTCTTTCTCCAGCCGAATCCTGTAGTACAGTGTAACCCTGGCAGCAGAGAAACCCTGCCAGGGAAATTTGAGCTGAATTAAACAGACCTCTTCCTAAGAGAGTGAATCAAGAAACATTGTTAAGAGATCATCAGATGGTTTATACTTAAAAGAGTAGTTCACTTTTGAAAAAACTTTTACTGAAATTTTACTCACCGTCATGTCATCCGAGATGTCCGTGTCTTTCTTTCTTCAGCCGAAAAGAAATTAAGGTTTTTGATAAAACATTCCAGGATTTTTCTTTTAGACTCTCCTGTTCGAAGTCGTTTATCAAAATGAACAAATCTTTTTTTCGTGTCATTTGGTTCATTCAACCATAGATATCCATAATAAAGGCTAGATGTCTTATGGCGGAGTTTCTATCGTCATCACCGGCGGCCATCTTGTCACAAGCAAGCTGATGTAAGAGGAGTGGTCAGCACGAAATCAACTACTCTTATCTCGTTGAAGTCTTGACGGATTTACAAACGGTTTGATTTCTTACAAACGTTATTAACGTGGCTATAATTCTTGATGATTAATTACTTATACATTTATTAGTAGTATGCAGTGTCATAACTACATCTCTGACGTTTATAACGTTGAAGGTTATTTAAAAAGTACAAGCACCATTAAAACACAATGTTACAAGTGAGCGAGCTGCTTGTGACAAGATGGCCGCCAGGTGCAGACGTCGACCTCCATTGGCCAGCAGCGTGGACGAGATATCTAGCCTTTATTGGGGATATCTATGCATTCATCGAACGAGTTGACTCGGAAAAAGATTCGTTCATTTTGATGAACGAGTTCGAACAGGAGAGTCACAAACGTGCATCACAGAACAGAGCAAGGCGACCATTTGTGCTTATAAAACTTAAAATTTGTTTGTTTTTTTAAATGACCAATCGTTTTGCATGATAAGACCCTTATTCATCGTCTGGAATCGTTTAAAGCCCTTTGAACAGTTTGTAGTTTGCACTGAAACTGTTTTTTGGACCTTGAACCATTTGGTTCCCACTGAAGTGGGAGAAAATATATGGATATTATATAAATATATTATATGGAGAAAAATGCTGGAACGTTTTCATCAAAAACCTTAATTTTTTTTCGACTGAAGAAAGAAAGACATGGACGTCTTGGATGACATGGGGGTGAGTAAATTATCAGCAAAAGTTTTTTCAAAAGTGAACTACTCCTTTAAGTGCAAAATAATCAAAAGTGCTATAAGAAAAAAGATACATGAATTGTGTTTAGATATTTTACCTTTGCATGTGTGTCCTCACGTCTGGAGTATGTTCAACAGGTCCAAGTGAGAAGGAGTTTCTTCACAACTCTGTCCCTGTGCTGACTGAATCACAGAGCCCGACAGAAGGAGAAAGACTAACCTCTGAGCTCAGAGACATCATCAGATCATTTACGCAGAAGGTACAGAAGTTAGCAAGACCTTTCTTCAAAGATTAACCCTGTGCCTTATATTTTTAGTTCTCTTTAACATGCATTTAGCTTTTGCATTGATGGGTGCATGATGCATCTTCTTTTCCAGGTGGATCAATTCAAAATATGTGTCACCACCATGGCAATGAATGTGGAGGAGCAACAGATGGTAACTGTACATACTTAATCATGAATTTCACAAAACCTTTTTTTTTATAATACACTGTTTTATCATAAGATACTAAATTAAATCAAGCAGTTGTAGGTTTATAACCCCCAAATGGGAAAAAGTAAATGTTTCATCTTCTTTGTTGGATATCTCTTAGTTGCTAAAAAGCATGATGGAGGCCCAGGATCAGCTGGAGAGGAATTACCTCACAAAGAGGGAGGAGCATCGTGCTCTGGAGATGCAGAACTACAGGGGTCTAGCCAGAAACACAGGAGACTTTGACCCTGACAGGTAGACATGTCACGTGGTAGGACCGCATGATCTAGAAACCTCATAAAACTAGAATACTCTTGTAATAACCAAGAAAACTGTTCAAATTATAAGCAAGTGGTGGTAAATTCTACTACATTTAAAGGGACGCTCCACCCATTTGCATTAAGCTTTCCAATGTTAGAAACCCAGTTATACTATTGAATGGTCGTGCACAACTCTCTCATTTTCCCCTGAGACGAGAGAAATCTGCGATTTACATTTTTCACTTCCTCCTACAATTACGCCAAAATCGTCATTTTACGTCATTGTAGGAGGAAGTGTAAGATGGGGGTATTTCTGTAAAGACTACAAGCACTAGATCCCACCTGCCCATGGGGGTTGGACTTAATACGCTAACAGACCTATCACAGATCAGTGCCAGTGCGTTTGATTTCACTCGTTTAAGTGTATCCAATCATTTGACAGGTAGTTGTATTTAGACTGATTCCTGTAAATGTAAAATTGTTCAAAGCAAGGAAACGAAACTGTCATGGGTCAAAGGGTTCAAGGGGTATTCACGTTTGTGTTTAAGGGAGGTCGAGGGGCAGATTTTCAGGATAGGCATGCACCTGGAGGACATAAAAGAGCAGATCGACAGGAACGTCTGCCATGTTTACAATCCTCCTTCGTCATCCTGCACTCCATCTCCTCCTCCTTGTGAAAATATCCCTCTTTCATCATCCCATCCATCACTGCATGAGGTAACACACACAGTGATCTACATTTTAGGGGACATTTGGAGAAAAATTCATGCCATTAGACAGTACTTGATTGTCAATGACACTCTCTGGCCACATTACTACAGTATCATTCACTTTTCCCTCCTTCTTTCATAGACAAACTGTCAAAGATAGCTTATGCAATTTCTGTTTAAACAACTTCTATTAAGTGTCAGCAATTATTAATGCTCATGTGGACACGCACAGCGAAGCTGATATTGTTGTGTGCCTCATATCCGTTTGCATGTGTTCGTTTGCTGTAACGTGAGAACTAAATGACTGGGCCGCGGTAGGTTTTTTGGATCCTGGGTCACTCTGAATGAAAAAACATGTCATGTTACAGGAGTTGGTCTTCAGCATCTCCTCGGTCAGACACAACATGGAGGACAATAATGATGATGAAGAGGCCAATGAAGATCACAGAGCTGACGAGCCTTTTCCTGGCTGTACAGAAAACAGCTTCTATCTACAGTACTGCCACATTTTCTTCTTTATCTGTTATTGCCAACATAATGCTTCACATAGGCCGCGTTCACACTTACTGTAGGCATGTGACAGTATCTAATTTTCATATCACGATAATTGCTGTAGCTTTTATCATGGTATTGAATTACATACATGATATGTAAGTTACAAAAACTCTTAATAATAAGTTTCTACTCTTCTCAACGCTGAACATTTAAATCCAACAAAAAAATACAAAATGTATAGAGTAAACGTTTTAAAAAGAGCAGTAAAAAAAAATCTAAAAACTTTTGACCAATATCTAGATATCTTTTATGCCATGTTTTAGTCCAAATTAAAATGTAAAAATGTTTAGGTGTAAACAAATATTGTGAAATTAAATAGCACATTAAATAAGTATTATTTAGTGCTGTGATAAACCACTACAAACACAAAATTAGCAATGGCTGTTTAAAACATTTAAGTATGGTTTGACTTTCTTTTCTGAATTAAACCCTAATGGTCAAAATAGTTAATTGGTTTGAGTTGGGTAAACTTAAATTAAACAAATTTGTTTAATCAAATGAACTTTTCTTTTTCTTTTGAGTTCACAAAACTGACATATTTTAAGTAATCAGAATTGTTAAATTGTTTTGAGTTTTATGGAGGTACTAATATAGCATGTATGTTCATTACCGCGACATATTGTGTTATACCGGCACATGTTCAGCTATTTTTATACGAAGGTAAACAAAGACTAAGAAATGCATGTGGAATGTATCTGGGATGGTAATCAAAAGTTTGCCGGTTCAAACTCCACAATCATTGACATAAACATTGCAATTAACATAACGCATTAAACAAGTCACAATCCCAGATTGCTTAAAGAAGATGTTCCTGGACATTAACTTCACATTAGGCCATTATATGGCAAGGTTGCGCAAACAAATTCAGCTGTAGAGAGAAAAATGTTCTATTTTAATGCTAATGGGTAACGTTAATTAGAAATGTTGTAATCCAGTCCCTTGTTTAGTTCTCTTAAAAGATCACTGATGTAGGTTGTAAGAGGAGGGAGCGTATCGTGATATTTAGCACAGCTCACCCGAGGATGATCGGGTTACAGGTCGAGAGGAGGGACAAGGGAATATCAGTTTCATTATGGAACACTTCGTTCCCTCAGTCAGTTTTTCTGAATCTTCCTCTAAGGTATTCCACCTTCTCCACTGAAACGCCCGGAACTGCCAACGAGGAAGAGGAGGATAGACTAACAACAAGAGAGGAAGACAACATCCTGGCACAACTGTCCAACTCAACTCCGATAAAGAAGCTGACATACGATAGGTCAGTATTTACAGACAGATTTGTATTTTTGTGGCTGTGCATGCACTGCAAT
This sequence comes from Cyprinella venusta, assembly GCA_038021265.1. Taxonomy (NCBI): domain Eukaryota; kingdom Metazoa; phylum Chordata; class Actinopteri; order Cypriniformes; family Leuciscidae; genus Cyprinella; species Cyprinella venusta. The sequence continues at coordinate 15,190,496 of CM075870.1, read as the reverse complement.
CTGGTGTATTCTTAACTGGGATGTTATGTTGTAATTTTACAAGTTAAATTTGTACAGAAATAGATGGTAAATCAAAGGTGTGTAGGTATATAATGCTGCATATATATATATATATATATATCATAAAATAAGTTATATATATTAATATATATATATATATATATATAAACAACAAGACAAAAACAAAATAACTAAATGAACAGAAAAAATTAATTAAAATACAAAATGAATTCAACATATTTACAAATCCAATAATAGTAACACAATGAAATAACTAATGGTTGTAAATAGCTCTCAGATGAATATAATTACTTTATGCACCTTTTGATGGAAGTAAAATGTTTGTCTAGTTTTGTTATCCCAGAAAAGTAGATATATCGAGTGATTTATGTTGCATGCTAGTGGATATATTATTGCTTTATTGCATTACACTAACATTACATTACACTAGTTCTAAACACGGTACCATGTTAATACTATTGTATAAGTATTTAAAATACATAATTGTACCATGGTGCTCTCGCAGACGTTTTTGTAAGGCTAATGTGAGTCGTTTGTTGCATTAACACTAAACATTCTTATAGTTACAATGGTGCATACTTTATCAGTCTTAAAAATCTAAAACTACTGTAAACGTAAAAAGAACCTTATTTTTTATGACCGCTGTGATCCTCATTCCTCTCTCAGGTACGAAGAGAAGATTAGACCCACTGAAGCCTCGTCTGCTGGACAATCTCCTCAGCCAACCACAGACAAAACACAGGTAACAAACACTAAAATGGAGAAAAAGAGAATCGGATTGTCTGAGAGAAAACAACATTTATTTTACATGGACAAGATAATATTCTGCAAGAATGTCAATATTTGTTAATAAGCCTGTTGAAATGATTGATTAATCATCTGATTGTGGTTATGCTGTAAAGTACAAAAAGATAGTCACACGTTTACTTTCATATGAAATAACAGCTTCTAGGTTTATTGTAGACTGCACTGTATTATATCATATAATTATTAATCATAAATAATTATATAAATATTATTAACTTTCACATAATTTAAGTAAATCATATGGGCCTATTTTATTAAATGATTCCAAGTAAAATATATGTAAAAAAATATATATATTAAGAATACACTGGTAAGTGACACGAATAAACAGAATTATTTATGACAAATCAGAACAAAATTCAGGATCGCGACATATTATTTTTGTTGGAAAAATGTTAGCTTTAGGAGTACAACAGCTTGTCACTGGGACAGCATCCCTAAAAGAACAACATATTGCACCTTATCTACTCCTAAAAATTGCACATTAAGCAGATAGTAATAAGGTACTAGTAAGGAAGGTAGTATATTATGTACATATTAGATACAAAGTTGTCCCTGCCTAGTGACAAGCTGTTGTACTCCTAATGGAACAATTTAATGACACTGTAAAATTACCAGGGTAAACATTACATTTACATTTTGTGAGATAAACAGCATAAATGTGATTTTTTGTTAGAAGTGTAATTGTTTGTAGGTATTTGTTGTGGCACTTGCAGAATGTTTGGGCTGTTTCTGCAAAAGACAAAATCACAGAGAAAGTGTTTTTTTTTTCTTTTAGAGATTTTTAAGTCCAGAAACTGACAGCGGCTTTGGCAGTTTTGACCTGAGCCGACCAAACACAGGACTGTCCAGAACACCTCCTAGAGCTGTGAAGTAAATCTCTCTCTCTCGCAAACACACACACACATTGGGTTTCCATGTTTTATGGTGACATAATGATTTTTTTTACTGTATATTCTATTCCTTAACCCCACCCATCACAGAAAACTTTCTGCATTTTTACATTTTTCAAAAAACATCACTTTATATGACACATAAGCTATTTTCATCATAGCGACTGAACAATGTCCCCAAAAGGACAAACTATTGCCAGCCTTGTGGGGACATTAAGCATAAAGGTGTATATTTACAAAACTGAAATACCTAAATACAAGATTACAAATGCTAAATATGTTTTCAGTTTATAAACTGTATATTTTAAATGAAAAATGCTCTAGAAGAACTGACATTTGAAAAACAAATGACTTTTATCTGATGTGGTCTTCAGTTCTGCCCTCTCAGATGATGTCATTAGCATGGCGAGTATGAGCGGTCCGGACAGTGAAGCCTCACACTCCAATGTACGAACAACTATATCAATGGCACCAAGACCCGTGCAGCCCACAGTGACTCACCTGGAACTTGTACAGCTGGTTCCAGCAGGCATGGAAGCAAAACCCATTACCCAGAACGCAACTGTTAGAGTTTCAAAAGAGGATGTCGCATCAGTAGGTGTCGCCACTCTCACGCATAACCAGACCACTGAAGGAAGAAAAGACATTCAGCTGGGAAAGAGCCATTCTGCAAATGAAATGCACTCAGCATCACACTGTTCATGTCACAAGTTAGTATTAAAAGAAGTAGTTTATACTACAGTATTAGTTTTGTGAATCCATCATCATACCGTAATTCCACTGTGCTCTTCACAGTAGTGAGGTTATCCTCGCACTGCAGTATGAGGTGTCTCGCCTGAAGAGGGCGCTAGAGGAGAGTCTTGGTCACCTGCCTCATGTGAGCAAGAGGACTGATCATCTGAATGGCAGGTGTCCGCTGGAGAAGAAGCACAAGGGACAGACCCGTGGCCAGAACAGAGCCGGCTCAAGCAGGTACTCCAAATTGGGGTTGAAGAAGTAAACTAGATTTTCACCCCTAAAAATAAAGATTCCAAAAGATTTTTTTAATGCAGTAATGCCATACAAGGACCATTTTAGGTTCCCCAAAACAGTTCTTAAAAGATTTTTTTTTCTTAAGTGTAAAGAACATTTTAATAAACACTTTAGAGCAATGGAAAGATTCCATTGATGCCAATAAAGAACCTTTATTTTTAAGAGTGTTGGTTCTTCGAAGTTCGCCAAACTAATGTGAATTCTCACTACATCATCAGACGTGCAAAGACAGACTCAAACCCTCAGAAGATTGAGGACTGGATCTCTTCTGATATGGAGCTCAGCAAGAGCAAAGGTGACAGCTTCACAACCTGGTTCATGCTTTCTTCTTTAGCAATAGATTCGTAAAATGTGGAATTGCTAAAGTTGTGTTTTCTATATAGTTTTAGTTAAGTGAAACTCAAGAGAAATTGAAAGGAAATTAGTGTATTGTCAGTTACAGATGGTAAAGATTCAGACCACACCACAAGTTTCCAGAGCACCTTCAGTCCACCTTATGGACAAATACGCACCCGCTTTGGTGGTCCCGCTGAGAAGAGGTCACATGACTCCAAATCATCATCCAGGGGTATGATACCTTTTAGCAAATAGCATTTTTGCTACAGTCCAGCATGTAGTAAGATAAAAGTACTCAAAAGCTCTTCTCGCGATGGTCACAGCCTCAGTGGAGAGCTTTCCTTTGGACACATCTCAGTTCAGCCAGTCTGGAAGCCATCGGAGAGTAAGCGTTGGGCCAACGATCCACAGACTCAACACTGAGCCAACCAACAAAAGTGCCAGTTACAGACCTACAGGTGAGGAATCACTTTAATAATCTAATAATGTGGATTATTACACAAACACATATACATATATTCATTTTAAATGACCCTACAAGTTCGATTAAACCATCAAAATGTACTTTTACAAATATTATAAATTTGAGGGAAGAACAGAACATTAAATATTATATATTTAGTGCTGTCAAATAGAAGAATTGCATCTAACATAAAGGTTTGTCTATATATTATATACGTGTATAAATAAACACACGCACACACACACACTTTTATGTTAGATGCTATTCTGTATGTCATAGAAAGTGTATGTTTACAGCGGTGGAAAGCCAAGTGAAGAAATACTGTCCTTTGTTGTTTCAGTGGGAAACTTTAGGAATATCTTCTTAAATAGCTCACATCCTGCCCCTTCTATTCCTGCTCATCTATCCCATAAGCCTCTGCTGCAGGTCAACTATGGCTCATCCTGTAGTCTACCTGCTGGGTAAGCAAATAATCAGTTAAAAGGCAAACAATCAATCTACTTATTATGTAACCCATTAATGGGTCATTATATGTCACCTTACCAGATATTACCATTGTACACAGATAAACTTAGTGATATACTATGTGATATATATATATATATATATATATATATATATATATATATATATATATGTAGAAAACAGATAATAGTAGGTGGCTGTTTTTCCAGGTTCAAAGTGCGCGATGAAGCATCTGAACCAGTGTCCAGTAGGAGGCGGTCTACTCAATCTGACACGGCACTGCTTCCCAGTAACGTCTTCTTTCAACGAACCTCGCCTCGGACTACTGGAAGACGACACACCAGCAGAGTCAGTTTAGACTGTCAAACAGCTTCCATTCACACAACAGAATGATAGCAGCGCACAATTGAATAATGCTAACATTTTATAACATACCAATCAAAAGTTGAGGTCAGCAAGATTTTTCTTTTTAAAGAAATGATTTTATTGAGCAAGGATGCATTACACTAATCAAAAGTGACAGTAAAAACTTCTATTGTAACAAAAGATTATGGGATTATTGGAAATAAATAAAATGACATTGAAATAAATGCTAAGAAATAAAGACATAATAAAGAAATTTGAGAAATAAACTATTTATCAAAGAATCACATTTTCCACGTGATTCTTCATAAAGAATCACATTAAAAAAAAGGTCATTGAGACTTTTTATTTCACAATTATGAGTTTATATCTCACATTTATGACTTTTTAATCACAATTCTGAGGGAAAAAAGGTTGCAATTAACTTTTGCTTTTTTATTCCATGGCAGAAACAAGCTTCCACAGTTTTCAACATTGCTTGAGTACCAAATCAGCATATTAGGAAAACTGTTATTGTAATAATATTTCAAAATATTACTGTTTTACTGTATCAATAAAGGAGCCTTGCTGAGCATAAGAGACTTCTTTCAAAAACATTACAAATTCGTATTGACCTCAAACTTTTGAAGTGTAGTGTATTATAAATAAACATACAATTTGTGTTTATCAGGAGGAATCAATACATAAGACGCTGGACAAGGCCCTGCAGGCCGCTTTTGTAATGAAGCAGACCACGGACAGGATGGCGGACGCTCTCTCTGCTGACCTGGCCAAGGCTCAACTCCAGAGGAAGTTACAGGGCCTGCGTCCTCTCAGCAGCAGAGCGGGCAGCTAACTGTGCTGGAATTCACTCTTTACAGACAACAACGATGACATTAAATTACAGTATGAAACCTTTCATACATATGCCTTCACACTTCGGTTTAATAGTGTCCTGGGTTTTGCATTATCATCAAAAATAAAATAAAAAAATGCTGTAAAAACTGTATTTTTCTATTTGTAATTGTGATCAATAGGGGGCAGAATAGAACTTCTTAATACAACACAATACTAACAACTATGTAAGTGTGATGCAACTATAACAACACAATACTAGAATGCCTGTCTCCAGTATAACATATCATAAAACACCTAAAGATTTCCTCCCTGACTTCCGTTATCACATACCATCATGTTATTGAGGAGAAGGTTTTGTTGAAACTAGGATATTTTATTTGTGTTAAATTCCCAAAAACGTCCCTCACTTTCAAAAGACTATAACTTTGTTAGCCTTATCACCCATTGGCAATCACTAGCCTGAAAAACGACACCGGACAAGTTTCTGCCAATATCGTATGTGTGTGGTAAGCCTCTGGCCTTTGCTGTTCGTGTTGCTCTGTTGAAAACTAACACACATCTGTCAACAGGAGAGCAACTGGGGTAACCTAGTATTTTTTCATCAAATACAAACTCACAGACCACTAAAAGTGACAGTACTAATAATATATGAAGAGTTCAGATGCAAAAGCCTCTAAATGCCATTTGAAATTTTCTTCTAAAATGATCATTTTTATCAAGCTTGTATATTTAAGTTCAGTAATTTCACTTAAATGACAATTAATAGGTAATCTTCATTGCCATTTAAGTGAAATTACTGAACTTAAATATACAAGCTTGATAAAAATTATCATTTTAGAAGAAAATTTCAAATGGCACTTAGAGGCTTTTGCATCTGAACTCTTTATATGGTAGTTATTAATTAAAACTAGATTGTACATTTGATTTTAATTATATACTGTGTGTGTGTATATATATAATATATATGTAGAGTTCAGATGCAAAAGCCTCAAAATGCCATTTGAAATTTTCTTCTAAAATGACCATTTTTATCAAGCTTGTTTTTATTTCTTCTAAAATGACCATTTTTATCATTTTTATCAAGCCTTCAGCTAAAGTCTTGGTGCCAGACACCACCATGCCTCTGTGAGTCGGTGCAATTTTTGTAGCATGTGGAGGACCAACAGGATATTAGCTAAGTGGTCATAATGTTTTGGCAGATGTTTCACTTGTAGCATGCAGCTTCTAAACATGCTTTTATTACACTATGCTTCTCTACAATGGAGAAACATCACAGGTGCGATTCTTGTCATGTAGTATAATGCCACTTTCAACATCTCACTGGGAGACAGTGTTTACACTGTAAACAATTTCCTGTAGCAATTTCAGTGTAAAATACACTAAAAAATATGTCAGGAATCAGATGTCCTTCTCCAATGACTCCCATGAATGAATATGCCACGACTCTGATCCATTCTCTATTGAAAACCTAACAATGCTGAGGCAAATGTAACCTATCAGTGACCCGGATAAGTGTGATTTACAGGCTGGGATTTTGACCCTTTATTGACCCTTTGGCCATTTTTTACATATTGATTTTTTTTCCCGCTATTGTAATGAGGCATGTTGTTTTTAAAACATTTAATTTGACTTCTAAACTAAAATACACCATGACACTTTCAGCATCATTACGCCAGTCTTCAGTGTCACATGATCCTCCAGAAATCATTGTAATATGCTGATTTAGTGCTCCAAAAACATTTCTTATTATTATCGATGTTGAAAAACAATAATATTTTTGTGGAAACCATGATTCTTTATTTTTCTTTGATGAATGAAAGGTTCAAAAGAATAGCATATACTGTATTTGAAATAGAAATATTTTGTAACATTATAAATGTCTTTACTGTCAATTTTAATCAATTCATTGCATTTAAAGGAGTCGTTCACTTTTGAAAAAACTTTTGCTAATAATTTACTTACCCCGATGTCATCCAAGATGTCCATGTCATTGTTTCTTCAGTCGAAAAGAAATTAAGGTTTTTGATGAAAACATTCCAGGATTTTTCTCCATATAATGCACTTCAGTGGGAACCAAACGGTACAAGGTCCAAAAGACACTTACAAACTGCAAACTGTTCAAAGGGCTTTAAACGATTCCAGACGATGAATAAGGATCTTATCAAGGGAAACAATCGTTAATTGTATAAAAAAATTAATAAAATTTGTAATAAAATTAATAAAATTGTATAGTATAATAAAAAAAGTTTAATTTTATAATTTTAAATGCTTGCCTTGCTCTGTTATGTGACACTTTTGTAACTCTCCTGTACGAACTCGTCCTGGCGAGTACTGCCCCACTTCGAGCACTGGCTCCAACAATGTTATCTTTAGCCAGCTGCATTTTGTAGGATTTTTTTTTTTCATGTCAGAATGCAATGCCAGCCCAAGTAAACCGATGTTTGGTCAAACATTCCCATAATCCTTTGCGTTCTGATGACGTTACCGCCCAGTTGGTCACATGTCTTAGCGATCTCCGATCAAACTCGGACACGCATACATTCACGGAGGGCGTAAAGTTGCGTCCTTTTCATGAAAGCGCTAAGACATGGCGACCGATGGCGCTGCTGATGTGGTTTCTGTGTACAATAAACATCAAAACGACTTTTTAAATATGAACCCTGAATGTTGTGCTTGTCTCAATGTGAATGAACGGCGCAGACGCGCGGGACACACACTGAACACGAGTGACGCTCGCACTGTTTTCAGTCTCTGCGGCCTCACGATATGATGACATGATTCATGATTCCATTCATGTCCGAGAATCACTCACTTCACGAACATTTTACCGATTAAATTGAGAAAAAACTACGTCATATCATATATCATACACGCACAGAAAGTCAAAGGTCTTTACGCCAACCCTTCAAAATAAAAGTTTGGTTTTAATTAAAGAAATTGACAGAAATAATATTAGGCTACTGTACAATATATTTAACTGCGTCTCCATTTATTAAAATACTACTGTAAATCCACTGAATGCTGTATTTTCACTTGATTTTTATTATAAGCAATATTCAGTATCATCAATATTTTCATTTAAACAGTATGTAGCCTTCAATGCTTTCATAAATGTACCATCACAAATAATAAAGTGATTGAATTGAATTAATTTTTTTCAAGTAGTTAAAAAAAAATAAAATAAAAAACTGATTTTACTGTGGTACCGAAATTGGTACAGAGAACCGTGACATTTTAATGGTATCCGTACCGACTACTGGAATTTTGGTACTGTGACATCCCTACCTTATAGCCTAACTGTGAATGACAATGATAATGGTGTTAGAGAAGTATATAGTACATGTAACATAGAGCTTATGCTGCTCTAATTGACTTAGTGCTGATATCATGTGTTGTTTACATTTAAATGAGCCACAGCATTCTAAGGCCATAGCAACAAAAGTTGACATTTAAAATCAACACAACAGACCCTGCAGCCTTGAAGACTGATCACACGTGCTACAGGATCTTCACAACTCTTCAGATCAGTAAGTTTCTTCAATTTGTCTATTTTGGAAGTTGCTCTTTCATCATCAGCATGCCTCGCTCAAGAAGAACCAGGACTCTTCCCACACACCTGAGGGGATTTTTGGTGGAGGGCATCTCTTCCGTTCAAGATCTTTCACAGCTGGCAGCTGTAGTCAAGTTGGACCACAATTACAGCTGCACCTCTGTGGAAGATCAAGGACCCAACGGATTAGAAGAGCGTTACCTCCAGAACGCTGCTGTCCTTCCGGACCTCCATCCAGCAGCCTCGGTCTCTTCAGTGGACGTGTGTCAGCAGGAAGAGCCGGTCTCCATCCATGGATTCAGTGTGCAGGCCTACCAGGACATGTACCGCTCTGTGGTGGAGCCCATGAGGATGACACGCTCTGGTCGGCACCGTCCCTACAGCCTTGAGCTGGGACTGAAGATGAAGGAGCGTCTGTGGAAAGCCCTCAACTGCCCATCACTGGTGGAGACGGAGCAGCCTGACGGACGCGTGCTGATCACAGAGAGCTTCTCCAAACCCACCAGAAGAAGCTTCGCTCCACGAATCGATGTGGACATCAGTGAAGAGCCCCTTCCAGAGGAACCCAGAAGAAAGAAGCCCAGACACTGAGTGGTCAGTGTCCCATGGAAGCGGGATCTTTGCTTGTAAATATTTTGTATATAGTTATAGAGTAAGTTTTATAGTTTGAAGAGTAAGTTTTTTTATGAATATGTTTTTTGCACACTGCTCAGATTGTTTGGATGCTTTTGGTGATTTTGGCTCCTCCTAAGTTGTTTTTAGTGTTTTTTTAATGCATTATGGTTGTCACAGTGTTTGGGGTGGTGTCGACGTGCTTGCCAAGGTTTTCTGAGAGGTTGTTAGCTTGTTGCTGTGCGGTTGCTGAACTTTCGGAGTGGTTTTTCATGCATTGATACGTGGTTGACGGGATGTTTTGAAGTGGTTGGCACTTGGTTTATACGTGGTTGACGGGATGTTTTGCGTGATTGGTTGATTTGCGGTTTCCTTTGTCCGGTTAGGGTAGGTTAGGTTAGGGTCCCTCACATGGTTTGCAGCTTGACGTGCTGTGAGGGCTTGTGTGCATCAGTGATGCTGAGAGCTACACCGCTGGTACTTCACAACTACTGGTAGGGTCACCCATAGTGGACAGGTCTCAGCTGAGGTGCCAGACGAAGACAAACCACCTTCTGGACAGGAGAGGATTGGCCTGATGTCCTTGGCAGAAGATCACAGTGGCAACAACAACAGAATTACCTGTATGGAAGAAACTTTAAATTGATTACATGGAAGTCATCGATGGATCGATCAACACAAGAAGCAAGTAGAAGCAACTGTTCGAACAGCATGAGGAAACACAGAATGGTTTAATTGGCTATTGGTAAAGGTGTACAAGGCTGCATTTTTTCTTCAGCACTTATAACAGCGTTCAGTGGAGATGCACAATTAATCTTTAAAAAATCGCAATCTCGAATCAAGCACTCATGTGACCACATTTCTAAATGACAGTGACTCGGCTGTGTCTATTAAACCATTGAAAAATACGATCACATTCAAATCTGTTCACAAGCTGTGGCTAAACCAGAGTAAGCAGATGTTGTTGTGAAACAGTCTTTTCAACTACAGTCTCATTATTTCTATTACAAAAATTCAAATTGTCACTGAAGTACTTGGACAAAAGTTTATAGTTCGAATGTAAATACTGAGGTCTAATATGGTAAAGATCAAAATTCGAAAGTAAACTGACACCTCAGATATATTGTATCAATTACTAGCATCAATTATTAGCACAGTTTGAGGCACAGACTATGAATGTAATCTGAAGATAACATATTGTGTATGTACTTAAAAAAGATATCAAAGTTTCTGTATAATATAATAATAATATAAATAAATAAATAAATAAATAAATAAATAAATAAATAAAGTTGTCCTCCGAAGAGGGGGGGTGGAGGTGGGAGAAAAAAAAGAACTTCTTGTAAATTACATTTTATTTTGTTTAGTTGTCTATTCAGAATCACAGGAGCCAATCAAATGTTATACTTTATCGTTTCTTAAATGCTTCTATGTGTGCGCGGGGTAAACATTAAAATAAATCACTTCTGAAATTGTTTCTAAATTTAGACAGTAGGCACACGATCATGTTACCATTAATTAGAGAAGTAAAAGTTATTTTAATTTTTATTAACAGGTATCACAGTAATCTAAAATTCATAAAACAGAGCTTAAAGCAAGTGAAATCAGTGGGTTCGCTACATGTCTATCACGTAAATACCATTAATTAGAAAACATTTACATTTAGCAGACACTTTTTCTCCAAAGCGACTTTCAACTGAGGACTAAAGGACTAAAGCAAGCGAGTCATCGTGAAGAGGCAAACCAACGCAAGAAGTGCTCAAAATACAAAGTTCAGGCACTGCTCAGAGTAGCCTAAGCAAGACAATGGAGGATTTAAAGGAAAAGGAGAGATTTGAATGCTTTCAGGGATTCTGCATTCCGGATGAGGATGGGCAGATCATTCCACCAGCATTGCACCGTGAATGAGAATGTTCTGGAGAGTGATTTTGTGGCACTTTGTGATGGTACCACTAGGCTTCTGGTAGGAGGTCGACTCACACAGGAGCGAGTGAAAGTAGGACGGAGCGGAGTCTGTGGTACATCCCTAAAGAAGCGTCAATGCCTTGAACTTGATACGTAAGTATTTAAGACTGGACCAACCAGCCAGTAAAACGGTGACATGTCTCATATGCCATACTGCAGTTTCAAAGGGTTGGCACAAGATTAGCAGCTTCAACACTTAATAAAGCATTTGAAGACGCGTCACCCAGCAGAACACGATGGCAGACGGAGGATGAGCCGCGCCAGAATCAACAATCTCTAAAAGTTTCATTCAAATCAAGAGAAACGTTTACAAAAGACAGCTAACGAGCGATTAATATAACCAACAAAATTATCGAGTTTATTGTTCTGGATGACCAGCCGCAGTCAAAACTGAAATGCCGTGTATTTAACAAAATTGTTTCTGGATTTTGCATAGAAAATTGCTTAATGCTCCAAAATGCAAAATGCTCCTCCATAGAGTAAATTTTTCTAGCTAGCTAACGAGTTTATGGTCACTGGAAATATTTTTTCTGAGGTAAATGTGACGTCACTTTCCATTGTTTACAAGCGTTTTACTGACATCTTTCCACGGTTGAAAAACACAGAGCGATTCCATGAGAAAGATACGGATTTCGATATGTTGTACTCTATCTTTTAACACACTTTCAGATGCGCGTTCATGTTTATTTCACGCTGTAACTGGTATCTTTAAGGCGGAAGAGAAGATCAGGTGTGTTCCGCGCTGCTGCTTCTCTTAAGCTGAGCCAGAGCGATCTCATGCCACAGCGTCAAAACACTATTTATATACAGGGGTTGGACAACGAAACTGAAACACTGGCCAATGTTGGAGGTTTCACATCTATATGCCTGGTGGCCAATCTTCAGAGTGAAGCACGGGTGGATCATTGATGGTTTGCGCTGCAATATCATGACAATCCTGACTGTGTTTGATGGACACGAGTCAAAAATCATGAGCTGGAGGATCATGAGCACCTGATGCTCAAACCGCGTATCTGCATGATCATGCACCAACACACACAAGACTTGTGACAGAAGGGTTTGATGAAGATGAAAGTGAAGTTGAACATCTCCCATGGTCTGCACAGTCACCAGATCTGAATATTCTAGAGGTTTCAGAAAACATTTTCCTCCACCAGCATCATATAGTGACCTGGACACTGTTCTGGAAGAGGAACGGCTCAAAATCTTCGGCTCAAAAAGGACTTCGATCTGTCATTCCCAAGATGAATTGGTGCTTTATTTGGATGCAAAATGAGGCTCTCACCATCCTAATAAAGGATTGTGTTGTAAGACCAGGTGTTTCAGTTTCATTGTCCAACCCCTGTGTTTGAATTTCATAAGAAAATGGACCTAATTTAAAATCGGAGACTTTTTTTATATCAATAGTAACAAAGCACAAATATTATTGCGATTTATTGGATGGGATGTTCGCTACAATGTTCCATTCATTCATCAACTGAAAACAGCATAGCCCAACGGTTCGTAAAAATGAGAATCGATTAAAATCGAGAAATCAACATTTTTTTACCTAGCCCTAGTTCAAGTAGCCAAAGTTTTTTAAAGGTTTCTTCGTCGTCTGTTTTCTTGCGTTTATTTAGCTGATGCTGCTGATTGCCGTAACTGATTCTCTGGTGCTCACGTTGCAATTTATTTCAATCACACAGCAAAGAGGATTTTAGTCCTACAGGAATATCTGAACCACAGCCAATCAGGGGCAAAGACCCGCCCAATCTCTATCTCTGATTGGTTTAGACCACGATATGATCCAACCACGCGTGCAAGGAGAACAACAGACTCGTTTGTGGAGACGCAGCGGATGCGATCATGCGTGAACGTTCGGTGCACTAGTGCGACCCATTTTGGTCGCACTCTAGAGCCCTGACACACCGAGGTATCGGATCAGTACTCTGTGTAGGCCAATACCCTGAGTCCAGGTATCGGAATCGTTATCGGGAAGGGAAAAAGGGGATCAGAGCATCTCTAATTGGCAGGGAGGACGAGAAGCTCGTCTTTGCCAGGTTGAGCTGCAGGTGATGTACCTTCATCCATGCCGAGATATCCGCCAGACAGCTTGAGATCCGAATAGCTACTGTGGGATCATCTGGTTGAAATGAGAGGTAGAACTGGGTGTCATCAGCGTAGCACTGGTAAGAGAAACCATGTACCTGTATGTTGGGTCCCAGTGATGTGGTGTAAATGGAAAAGAGGAGCGGTCCGAGAACTGAACCCTGAGGAACCCGTGGTCATTTGATGTGCTTTGGATACCTCACCTCTCCATGCGACCCTGAAGGATCTACCTGTGAGATAGGACTCAAGCCAGTGAAGAGGAGTACCTGTGATGAGAGGGTGGACAGAAGGATCTGATCATTCAGTGTCGAAGGCAGCAGACAGATCCAGGAGAATGAGAACTGTGAAGAAAAGAGAAGTAAAAATACAACATTAATTTAATACAACAACTTATATTTATTAAAGCCCCTTTCACACAGTGTGTTGATCCCGGGAAATTGCCAGAACGCCTTCTGTGAACGCAAACACAACCCGGAATTTATACCGGCATCGATACTGGTTTGGGGACCTAGGAACATTGCTAGAATCAGTCCTGGAAAGCATGTGAACAAAAGCCAGGACCAATGGCGTAAGGGGTGTGTCACAATGATGACGCTCGTGCCATCGCACGACTCTGTTGCTCTTAGAAGAAAGTTTGTGTTCGTCATCAACAGAAAGGACGAACAAATGTCTGCAAACTGGAACGAAGCAGAAGCCAGGAGCTCCTCACTATCCGCGCTGAAGCTGTGGAACGGTATGCACATGTTTTCGACGCGTACGTTACACGCCTCATCTACGTCTTTCCGGGATCTTTACGGGTTCTGTGTGAACGCACTCACAGATCCCGGCAAATCACTGGCAGTGTGAATGAACCGAAATCAAACAATCCCGCGACAAATGCCAGGTCACATTATCCATGTATTTTCCGGAATCTCTGATTGAAAGGGGCTTAACAGGCATCACAGTAATCTAAAATTCATAAAACAACAGAGCTTAATAAAGCAAGTGCTCTGTAATGCACTTAATTGTGCATGAATAATTAAAAAGGACACGTTAAACTAAAATAGTGCCATCAGTCGAATCAAATACACAATCTATTATCACGAGTAGTCACAGATTTTAAAAGTGCTGAAATCTGAATTTATATTTAATCCTTATGAAAGACAAAAACATAAAATGTAACAATGTTCTATTAACATTTTACACTAACAAAACCTTACTTAAACTAACATAAAAAAATAAAAGGTAACACTTCATAATAACTGCACACTAATCATTTGTTAAACATGAATAAACTGTTAATTCACCATTTATTAATAGACGATTAATAAGCAGTTAAATATAAATACAGCTATAAATGCTTTTTTCTTGATTTATAAGCATATATATATATAATGTGTTTAATAATTGTATTTTCATACTTTGTTAATGATCATTAATAATTTCTAAATGAAGCAGGCCTATAGCATTATTTACAAACCAGTTCTTTAAGAGTTGTTAACCATTATGGTTGGATGTAGGTTTATTTGTATAAGTTTTTACTGTTTGTACTTAGTACATAATTTGTAATAAAAATAAAGTTGTCCTCCTACGAGGGGGGGTGGTGGCGGGCAAAAAAAAAAAAAGTAAATGTAGTAAATACAGGTAGTTATAAAGCTTTTAGTTGTGGTCAGTTAACTATGTTTGTGAGCTCATCTAAAGTGAGGACTATTCATGCCTTGTAAAGCATTTATAAAGGAGATTTAAAGGTGCATCGATCTTCTAAACAGTAAAATGTAACAAACGCAACACAGTGATACAGAACATAGAAATATTTACAGCCTTTAAATCTCCTTTATAAATGATTTACAAGGCATGAATGTTCCTCATTTCAGATGAGCTCTCAAACAGTTAACTGACCACTACTAAATGCTTTAAAACTACCCGAATTAACCCTGAATTACAGCATAAATACATGTTAATAAAGCATTTATTAAGACACTAAGTAACCATATGTCTGAAAAATAAGATGTATGAATGTACATTTAAATAGTTTATTAATAATTTACTTACATGCTCTAAGCAATCTTATGAACCACTGAAAACTCTTAAATAACTGGTTTATAAAAATGCAATTCTTTATTTAGAAATGATAAATTGATAATTAATAAAGGATAATTAACAATTATTAAACAAATAGATATGCTTTTAAATCAAAAAGAAAGCATTTATAGCTGTATTTATAATCACGCTATTCTTAAGAAGCCCTGATGGTGGAATATAGACATCAATTTAACATGACAACTAAAGAGAGAGCAGCGATGTTCACGGCAACTGAGCAGCAATAGCCTCTATGCTCGATCGCTTCCGGGTTTGTCTCAGCACGCCCAGTTACATCCGGGGCTGCGTCAGTCTATGGTCAGAAGCCGGTTTTGCTTTAGGTGGAGATAGTGTCAAATTACACTTGCTGTTTATAAAAACGTCCTGCGGTTAACGTGAATGATGTTAACAACACTGTGAGGCAGTTAGCTGTCACACAAGAGTAAAAAAAGAGTAAAATTATATATTTCGAGCTACAACAACAACTTTAAGGGTTAGTATTCTCTGATATCGTACGAAATTCGACTAGCGAATCAGCGTTTCTAAAATTGTTGTCTCCGTTTCTGAGAAAAAGGATTTTATTACAGTTTTGCCTCTATATACTTGGCCTGCTGAACGCACTTCCGGAAGTAAAGACGCTGAGATAGTTGGAGAAAGTTGGAGCTGAACATCCAAGCTTGAGAAAAATGCAAGTAGAACTGCCCTATTTAAAACAATGACACGTGACCTATTTGTTTTTTTGACCACACTTAATTCCATGTTTTCTCCCCCAACAGCCAGCTTCAACCCAAATAAAATAAACAAAAATAAATATGACTTGTGTGTCTGTTTTATTAAGGGAAAAGTGAAAACGTTTAACATGGTTTGGACAGTATTAACCAAAATAATTATTGGCATAACTGTCTCCTATAACCCTGCCTATTCCATTGTCATCAAAAATGCCTTCAATGTCCCAGTCTTGCTCTACAACCATCCTTGGTTGCCTCTCTCTCCTCAGACAGGCAATATTATGTAGCACAACACATGCAATTACAATGTCACATGCCCTTTGTGGAATCATTCTGAGATAATTCAGGCACTGGAACTTTGACTTGATGAGCCCAAATGCCATCTCTATATGAGCTCTTGTGTTTGCATGGGCAATATTGTGATTGTGCTGTACCTCAGTCTGCGTCTCCTGATAGGGAGTCAAGCGATAAGGCAGGCATGCATATCCCTTGTCTCCCAGCAAAACTCCTGAGAATTGACCTGAATGACAAAAAATAAATAAATAATTAAATAAAAAAATAAGCATTGAATTTGGTGAAGGAATTTTAAAGCTGTAGTCTTTGCTTTATGTTAAGTGACTAACATACCTTTTGCCAATTGGTGGGAAAGAGAAGAGGCCCGAAAGATTCTGGAATCGTGCACTGAGCCAGGCCATTTTGCCTCTACATTTGTGATGATGCAATCTGCACACAAATCATCATATCATTTATATAAATATAAATAGAATTGTTAATGCATTTGCAGTGAACAGAACACTGGTGCCAAGCTTATTTGTAAAGAACAATCGCTTCTAGACTACAATATAATTTCAGTGGGACTGTACCTGTACATTGATGCTGTGGAATGATTTCCTATAGAGGGTATGCAAGAAACAGTGCAGGTACGCTTTAAAGAGTAAAATGTAGAAGTGTTGCTACTGCAGTGTTGGGTGTAACTAATTACTAAGTAATTAGTTACAGTAATTTAATTATTTTTTCCTTAAAAATGTAAAGTAAGGGATTACTCTTCATTTATCTGTAATTTCATTACAGTTACTTCTGTAATTGAGGTAAATACTGGTGTCTAAATCGTACGACTGCACTCGTACAAATTCGTATGAATTATTGTAAAATATGTATGGAAAATATTTCCATACATGCAGGTTCATGCGCGCTCTCTGTTTAAATATGAACCCTGCATGTTGTGCTTGTCTCAATGTGAATGAACGGCGCAGACGCGCGGTTTCACTTAACTTTAGCTACCTACCACACACACACACTGAACACGAGTGACGCTCGCACTGTTTTCAGTCTCTGCGGCCTAACGATATGATGACATGATTCATGATTCCATTCATGTCCGAGAATCACTCACTTCATGAGCATTTTACCGATTATTTGAGAAAAACTACGTCATATCATATATCATACACGCACAGAAAGTCAAAGGTCTTTACGGCAACCCGTCAAAATAAAAGTTTGGTTTTAATTAAAGAAATTGACAGAAATAATATTAGGCTACTGTTCAATATATTTAACTGCGTCTCCATTTATTAAAAATACTACTGTAAATCCACTGAATGCTGTATTTTCACTTGATTTTTATTATAAGCAATATTTCTCAGTATCATCAATATTTTCATTTAAACAGCATGTAGCCTTCAATGCTTTCATAAATGTACCATCACAAATAATAAAGTGATTGAATTGAATTGAATTTATTTTTTTCAAGTAGTTAAATAAAACAAAATTTAAAAAATGATTTTACTGTGGTACCTTAATTGGTACAGAGAACCGTGACATTTTAATGGTGTCGGTACCGACTACTGGAATTTTGGTACTGTGACATCCCTACCTTACATAGCCTAACTGTGAATGACAATGATAATGGTGTTAGAGAAGTATATAGTACATGTAACATAGAGCTTATGCTGCTCTAATTGACTTAGTGCTGATATCGTGTGTTGTTTACATTTAAATGAGCCACAGCATTCTAAGGCCATAGCAACAAAAGTTGACATTTAAAATCAACACAACAGACCCTGCAGCCTTGAAGACTGATCACACGTGCTACAGGATCTTCACAACTCTTCAGATCAGTAAGTTTCTTCAATTTGTCTATTTTGGAAGTTGCTCTTTCATCATCAGCATGCCTCGCTCAAGAAGAACCAGGACTCTTCCCACACACCTGAGGGGATTTTTGGTGGAGGGCATCTCTTCCGTTCAAGATCTTTCACAGCTGGCAGCTGTAGTCAAGTTGGACCACAATTACAGCTGCACCTCTGTGGAAGATCAAGGACCCAACGGATTAGAAGAGCGTTACCTCCAGAACGCTGCTGTCCTTCCGGACCTCCATCCAGCAGCCTCGGTCTCTTCAGTGGACGTGTGTCAGCAGGAAGAGCCGGTCTCCATCCATGGATTCAGCGTGCAGGCCTACCAGGACATGTACCGCTCTGTGGTGGAGCCCATGAGGATGACACGCTCTGGTCGGCACCGTCCCTACAGCCTTGAGCTGGGACTGAAGATGAAGGAGCGTCTGTGGAAAGCCCTCAACTGCCCATCACTGGTGGAGACGGAGCAGCCTGACGGACGCGTGCTGATCACAGAGAGCTTCTCCAAACCCACCAGAAGAAGCTTCGCTCCACGAATCGATGTGGACATCAGTGAAGAGCCCCTTCCAGAGGAACCCAGAAGAAAGAAGCCCAGACACTGAGTGGTCAGTGTCCCATGGAAGCGGGATCTTTGCTTGTAAATATTTTGTATATAGTTATAGAGTAAGTTTTATAGTTTGAAGAGTACGTTTTTTTATGAATATGTTTTTTGCACACTGCTCAGATTGTTTGGATGCTTTTGGTGATTTTGGCTCCTCCTAAGTTGTTTTTAGTGTTTTTTTAATGCATTATGGTTGTCACAGTGTTTGGGGTGGTGTCGACGTGCTTGCCAAGGTTTTCTGAGAGGTTGTTAGCTTGTTGCTGTGCGGTTGCTGAACTTTCGGAGTGGTTTTTCATGCATTGATACGTGGTTGACGGGATGTTTCGAAGTGGTTGGCACTTGGTTTATACGTGGTTGACGGGATGTTTTGCGTGATTGGTTGATTTGCGGTTTCCTTTGTCCTGTTAGGTTAGGGTAGGTTAGGTTAGGGTCCCTCAGACAGTTTGATGGGATGTTTTGCGTGATTGGTTGATTTGCGGTTTCCTTTGTCCTGTTAGGGTAGGTTAGGTTAGGGTCCCTCACATGGTTTGCAGCTTGACGTGCTGTGAGGGCTTGTGTGCATCAGTGATGCTGAGAGCTACACCGCTGGTACTTCACAACTACTGGTAGGGTCACCCATAGTGGACAGGTCTCAGCTGAGGTGCCAGACGAAGACAAACCACCTTCTGGACAGGAGAGGATTGGCCTGATGTCCTTGGCAGAAGATCACAGTGGAAACAACAACAGAATTACCTGTATGGAAGAAACTTTAAATTGATTACATGGAAGTCATCGATGGATCGATCAACACAAGAAGCAAGTAGAAGCAACTGTTCGAACAGCATGAGGAAACACAGAATGGTTTAATAGGCTATTAGTGAAGGTGTACAAGGCTGCATTTTTTCTTCAGCACTTATAACAGCGTCCAGTGGAGATGCACAATTAATATTTAAAAGATCGCAATCTCGAATCAAGCACTCATGTGACCACATTTCTAAATGACAGTGACTCGGCTGTGTCTATTAAACCATTGAAAAATACGATCACATTCAAATCTGTTCACAAGCTGTGGCTAAACCAGAGTAAGCAGATGTTGTTGTGAAACAGTCTTTTCAACTACAGTCTCATTATTTCTATTACAAAAATTCAAATTGTCACTGAAGTACTTGGACAAAAGTTTATAGTTCGAATGTAAATACTGAGGTCTAATATGGTAAAGATCAAAATTCGAAAGTAAACTGACACCTCAGATATATTGTATCAATTACTAGCATCAATTATTAGCACAGTTTGAGGCACAGACTATGAATGTAATCTGAAGATAACATATTGTGTATGTACTTAAAAAAGATATCAAAGTTTCTGTATAATATAAATAATAATAATAATATTAATATAAATAAATAAAGTTGTCCTCCGAAGAGGGGGGGTGGAGGTGGGAGAAAAAAAAGAACCTCTTGTAAATTACATTTTATTTTGTTTAGGTTAGTTGTCTATTCAGAATCACAGGAGCCAATCAAATGTTATACTTTATCGTTTCTTAAATGCTACTATGTGTGCGCGGGGTAAACATTAAAATAAATCACTTCTGAAATTGTTTCTAAATTTAGACAGTAGGTACCCGTTCATATTACCATTAATTAGAGAAGTAAAAGTTATTTTAATTTTTATTAACAGGTATCACTGTAATCTAAAATTCATAAAACAGAGCTTAAAGCAAGTGAAATAAGTGGGTTCGCTACATGTCTATCACGTAAATATTTAACATTACAAAACATTTACATTTAGCAGACACTTTTCTCCAAAGCGACTTACAACTGAGGACTAAAGGACTAAAGCAAGCGAGTCATCGTGAAGAGGCAAACCAACGCAAGAAGTGCTCAAAATACAAAGTTCAGGCACTGCTCAGAGTATCCTAAGCAAGACAATGGAGGATTTAAAGGAAAAGGAGAGATTTGAATGCTTTCAGGGATTCTGCATTCCGGATGAGGATGGGCAGATCATTCCACCAGCATGGCACCATGAATGAGAATGTTCTGGAGGGTGATTTTGTGGCTCTTTGTGATGGTACCACTAGGCTTCTGGTAGGAGGTCGACTCACACAGGAGCGAGTGAAAGTAGGACGGAGCGGAGTCTGTGGTACATCTGTAAAGAACCGTCAATGCCTTGAACTTGATACGTAAGTATTTAAGACTGGACCAACCAGCCAGTAAAACCGTGACATGTCTCATATGCCATACTGCAGTTTCAAAGGGTTGGCACAAGATTAGCAGCTTCAACACTTAATAAAGCATTTGAAGACGCGTCACCCAGCAGAACACGATGGCAGACGGAGGATGAGCCGCGCCAGAATCAACAATCTCTAAAAGCTTAATTCAAATGAAGAAGTTTACAAAAGACAGCTAACGAGCGATTAATATAACCAACAAAATTATCGAGTTTATAGTGCAGGATGACCAGCCGCAGTCAAAACTGAATCGAGTTTTGAATCGAGTCAAAACACAGTCAAAAATTGTTTCTGGATTTTGCATAGAAAATTGCTTAATGCTCCAAAATGCAAATTGCTCCTCCCTAGAGTAAAATTTTCTAGCTAGCTAATGAGTTTATGGTCACTGGAAATGTTTTTTCTGAGGTAAATGTGACGTCACTTTCCATTGTTTACAAGCGTTTTACTGACATCTTTCCACGGTTGAAAAACACAGAGCGATTCCATGAGAAAGATACGGATTTCGATATGTTGTACTCTATCTTTTAACACACTTTCAGATGCGTGTTCATGTTTATTTCACGCTGTAACTGGTATCAGTAAGGCGGAAGAGAAGATCAGGTGTGTTCCGCGCTGCTGCTTCTCTTAAGCTGAGCCAGAGCGATCTCATGCCACAGCGTCAAAACACTATTTATATACAGGGGTTGGACAACGAAACTGAAACACTGGCCAATGTTGGAGGTTTCACATCTATATGCCTGGTGGCCAATCTTCAGAGTGAAGCACGGGTGGATCATTGATGGTTTGCGCTGCAATATCATGACAATCCTGACTGTGTTTGATGGACACGAGTCAAAAATCATGAGCTGGAGGATCATGAGCACCTGATGCTCAAACCGCGTATCTGCATGATCATGCACCAACACACACAAGACTTGTGACAGAAGGGTTTGATGAAGATGAAAGTGACGTTGAACATCTCCCATGGTCTGCACAGTCACCAGATCTGAATATTCTAGAGGTTTCAGAAAACATTTTCCTCCACCAGCATCATATTGTGACTTGGACACTGTTCTGGAAGAGGAACGGCTCAAAATCCCTCTGGTCAGTGAAGGACTTCGATCTGTCATTCCCAAGATGAATTGGTGCTTTATTTGGATGCAAAATGAGGCTCTCACCATCCTAATAAAGGATTGTGTTGTAAGACCAGGTGTTTAAGTTTCATTGTCCAACCCCTGTGTTTGAATTTCATAAGAAAATGGACCTAATTTAGAATCGGAGACTTTTTTTATATCAATAGTAACAAAGCACAAATATTATTGCGATTTATTGGATGGGATGTTCGCAACAATGTTCCATTCATTCATCAACTGAAAACAGCATAGCCCAACGGTTCGTAAAAATGAGAATCGATTAAAATCGAGAAATCAACATTTTTTTACCTAGCCCTAGTTCAAGTAGCCTACGCTTTTTAAAAGTTTCTTCATCGTCTGTTTTCTTGCGTTTATTTAGCTGATGCTGCTGATTGCCGAAACAGATTCTCTGGTGCTCACGTTGCGATTTCTTTCAATCACACAGCAAAGAGCATTTTAGTCCTACAGGAATATCTGAACCACAGCCAATCAGGGGCAAAGTCCCGCCCAATCTCTATCTCTGATTGGTTTAGACCACGATATGATCCAACCATGCGTGCAAGGAGAACAACAGACTCGTTTGAGGAGACGCAGCGGATGCGATCATGCGAGAACGTTCGGTGCACTAGTGCGACCCATTTTGGTCGCACTCTAGAGCCCTGACACACCGAGGTATCGGATCAGTACTCTGTGTAGGCCTGAGTCCAGGTATCGGAATCGTTATTGGGAAGCGAAAAAGGGGAACAGAACATCTCTAATTGGCAGGGAGGACGAGAAGCTCGTCTTTGCCAGGTTGAGCTGCAGGTGGTGTACCTTCATCCATGCCGAGATATCCGCCAGACAGCTTGAGATCCGAACAGCTACTGTGGGATCATCTGGTTGAAATGAGAGGTAGAACTGGGTGTCATCAGCGTAGCACTGGTAAGAGAAACCATGTACCTGTATGTTGGGTCCCAGTGATGTGGTGTAAATGGAGAAGAGGAGCGGTCCGAGAACTGAACCCTGAGGAACCCGTGGTCATTTGATCACGTCATTCATTTGTGCTTTGGATACCTCACCTCACCATGCGACCCTGAAGGATCTACCTGTGAGATAGGACTCAAGCCAGTGAAGAGGAGTACCTGTGATGAGAGGGTGGACAGAAGGATCTGATCATTCAGTGTCGAAGGCAGCAGACAGATCCAGGAGAATGACAACTGTGAAGAAAAGAGAAGTAAAAATACAACATTAATTTAATACAACAACTTATATTTATTAAAGCCCCTTTCACACAGTGTGTTGATCCCGGGAAATTGCCAGAACGCCTTCTGTGAACGCAAACACAACCCGGAATTTATACCGGCATCGATACTGGTTTGGGGACCTAGGAACATTGCTAGAATCAGTCCCGGAAAGCGTGTGAACAAAAGCCAGGACCAATGGCGTAAGGGGTGTGTCACAATGATGACGCTCATGCCATCGCGCGACTCTGTTGCTCTTAGAAGAAAGTTTGTGTTCGTCATCAACAAAGAAAGGACGAACAAATGTCTGCAAACTCAAACGAAGCAGAAGCCAGGAGCTCCTCACTATCCGTGCTGAAGCTGTGGAACGGTATGCACATGTTTTCGACGCGTACGTTACACGCCTCATCTACGTCTTTCCGGGATCTTTACGGGTTCTGTGTGAACGCACTCACAGATCCCGGCAAATCACTGGCAGTGTGAATGAACCGAAATCAAACAATCCCGCGACAAATGCCAGGTCACATTATCCATGTATTTTCCGGAATCTCTGATTGAAAGGGGCTTAACAGGCATCACAGTAATCTAAAATTCATAAAACAACAGAGCTTAATAAAGCAAGTGCTGTAATGCACTTAATTGTGCATGAATAATTAAAAAGAACATGTTTAACTAAAATAGTGCCATCAGTCGAATCAAATACACAATCTATTATCACGAGTAGTCACAGATTTTAAAAGTGCTGAAATCTGAATTTATATTTAATCCTTATGAAAGACAAAAACATAAAATGTAACAATGTTCTATTAACATTTTACACTAACAAAACCTTACTTAAACTAACATAAAAAAATAAAAGGTAACACTTCATAATAACTGCACACTAATCATTTGTTAAACATGAATAAACTGTTAATTCGTCATTTATTAATTGACAATTAATAAGCAGTTAAATATAAAAACAGCTATAAATGCTTTTTTCTTGATTTATAAGTATATATATAATGTGTTTAATAATTGTATTTTCTTCCTTTTTAATGATCAATTAATAATTTCTAAATGAAGTACTGTATAGCATTATTTACAAACCAGTTGTTTAAGAGTTGTTCAACCATTATGGTTGGATGTAGGTTTATTTGTATAAGTTTTTACTGTTTGTACTTAGTACATAATTTGTAATAAAAATAAAGTTGTCCTCCTACGAGGGGGGGTGGTGGCGGGCAAAAAAATAATAATAATAAATGTAGTAAATACAGGTAGTTATAAAGCTTTTAGTAGTTAGTGGTCAGTTAACTATGCTTGTGAGCT
Organism: Cyprinella venusta; assembly: GCA_038021265.1. Lineage (NCBI taxonomy): Eukaryota > Metazoa > Chordata > Actinopteri > Cypriniformes > Leuciscidae > Cyprinella > Cyprinella venusta. The sequence continues at coordinate 15,165,702 of CM075870.1, read as the reverse complement.
CATCTAAAGTGAGGACTATTCATGCCTTGTAAAGCATTTATAAAGGAGATTTAAAGGTGCATCGATCTTCTAAACAGTAAAATGTAACAAACGCAACACAGTGATACAGAACATAGAAATATTTACAGCCTTTAAATCTCCTTTATAAATGATTTACCAGGCATGAATGTTCCTCACTTTAGATGAGCTCTCAAACAGTTAACTGACCACTACTAAATGCTTTAAAACTACCCAAATTAACTTAAATTACAGCATAAATACATGTTAATAAAGCATTTATTAAGACACTAAGTAACCATATGTCTGAAAAATAAGATGTATGAATGTACATTTAAATAGTTTATTAATAATTTACTTACATGCTCTAAGCAATCTTATGAACCACTGAAAACTCTTAAATAACTGGTTTATAAAAATGCAATTCTTCATTTAGAAATGATAAATTGATAATTAATAAAGGATAATTAACAATTATTAAACAAATAGATATGCTTTTAAATCAAAAAGAAAGCATTTATAGCTGTATTTATAATCACGCTATTCTTAAGAAGCCCTGATGGTGGAATATAGACATCAATTTAACATGACAACTAAAGAGAGAGCAGCGATGTTCACGGCAACTGAGCAGCAATAGCCTCTATGCTCGATCGCTTCCGGGTTTGTCTCAGCACGCCCAGTTACATCCGGGGCTGCGTCAGTCTATGGTCAGAAGCCGGTTTTGCTTTAGGTGGAGATAGTGTCAAATTACACTTGCTGTTTATAAAAACGTCCTGCGGTTAACGTGAATGATGTTAACAACACTGTGAGGCAGTTAGCTGTCACACAAGAGTAAAAAAAGAGTAAAATTATATATTTCGAGCTACAACAACAACTTTAAGGGTTAGTATTCTCTGATATCGTACGAAATTCGACTAGCGAATCAGCGTTTCTAAAATTGTTGTCTCCGTTTCTGAGAAAAAGGATTTTATTACAGTTTTGCCTCTATATACTTGGCCTGCTGAACGCACTTCCGGAAGTAAAGACGCTGACTTAGATAGTTGGAGAAAGTTGGAGCTGAACATCCAAGCTTGAGAAAAATGCAAGTAGAACTGCCCTATTTAAAACAATGACACGTGACCTATTTGTTTTTTTGACCACACTTAATTCCATGTTTTCTCCCCCAACAGCCAGCTTCAACCCAAATAAAATAAACAAAAATAAATATGACTTGTGTGTCTGTTTTATTAAGGGAAAAGTGAAAACGTTTAACATGGTTTGGACAGTATTAACCAAAATAATTATTGGCATAACTGTCTCCTATAACCCTGCCTATTCCATTGTCATCAAAAATGCCTTCAATGTCCCAGTCTTGCTCTACAACCATCCTTGGTTGCCTCTCTCTCCTCAGACAGGCAATATTATGTAGCACAACACATGCAATTACAATGTCACATGCCCTTTGTGGAATCATTCTGAGATAATTCAGGCACTGGAACTTTGACTTGATGAGCCCAAATGCCATCTCTATATGAGCTCTTGTGTTTGCATGGGCAATATTGTGATTGTGCTGTACCTCAGTCTGCGTCTCCTGATAGGGAGTCAAGCGATAAGGCAGGCATGCATATCCCTTGTCTCCCAGCAAAACTCCTGAGAATTGACCTGAATGACAAAAAATAAATAAATAATTAAATAAAAAAATAAGCATTGAATTTGGTGAAGGAATTTTAAAGCTGTAGTCTTTGCTTTATGTTAAGTGACTAACATACCTTTTGCCAATTGGTGGGAAAGAGAAGAGGCCCGAAAGATTCTGGAATCGTGCACTGAGCCAGGCCATTTTGCCTCTACATTTGTGATGATGCAATCTGCACACAAATCATCATATCATTTATATAAATATAAATAGAATTGTTAATGCATTTGCAGTGAACAGAACACTGGTGCCAAGCTTATTTGTAAAGAACAATCGCTTCTAGACTACAATATAATTTCAGTGGGACTGTACCTGTACATTGATGCTGTGGAATGATTTCCTATAGAGGGTATGCAAGAAACAGTGCAGGTACGCTTTAAAGAGTAAAATGTAGAAGTGTTGCTACTGCAGTGTTGGGTGTAACTAATTACTAAGTAATTAGTTACAGTAATTTAATTATTTTTTCCTTAAAAATGTAAAGTAAGGGATTACTCTTCATTTATCTGTAATTTCATTACAGTTACTTCTGTAATTGAGGTAAATACTGGTGTCTAAATCGTACGACTGCACTCGTACAAATTCGTATGAATTATTGTAAAATATGTATGGAAAATATTTCCATACATGCAGGTTCATGCGCGCTCTCTGTTTAAATATGAACCCTGCATGTTGTGCTTGTCTCAATGTGAATGAACGGCGCAGACGCGCGGTTTCACTTAACTTTAGCTACCTACCACACACACACACTGAACACGAGTGACGCTCGCACTGTTTTCAGTCTCTGCGGCCTAACGATATGATGACATGATTCATGATTCCATTCATGTCCGAGAATCACTCACTTCATGAGCATTTTACCGATTATTTGAGAAAAACTACGTCATATCATATATCATACACGCACAGAAAGTCAAAGGTCTTTACGGCAACCCGTCAAAATAAAAGTTTGGTTTTAATTAAAGAAATTGACAGAAATAATATTAGGCTACTGTTCAATATATTTAACTGCGTCTCCATTTATTAAAAATACTACTGTAAATCCACTGAATGCTGTATTTTCACTTGATTTTTATTATAAGCAATATTTCTCAGTATCATCAATATTTTCATTTAAACAGCATGTAGCCTTCAATGCTTTCATAAATGTACCATCACAAATAATAAAGTGATTGAATTGAATTGAATTTATTTTTTTCAAGTAGTTAAATAAAACAAAATTTAAAAAATGATTTTACTGTGGTACCTTAATTGGTACAGAGAACCGTGACATTTTAATGGTGTCGGTACCGACTACTGGAATTTTGGTACTGTGACATCCCTACCTTACATAGCCTAACTGTGAATGACAATGATAATGGTGTTAGAGAAGTATATAGTAGATGTAACATAGAGCTTATGCTGCTCTAATTGACTTAGTGCTGATATCGTGTGTTGTTTACATTTAAATGAGCCACAGCATTCTAAGGCCATAGCAACAAAAGTTGACATTTAAAATCAACACAACAGACCCTGCAGCCTTGAAGACTGATCACACGTGCTACAGGATCTTCACAACTCTTCAGATCAGTAAGTTTCTTCAATTTGTCTATTTTGGAAGTTGCTCTTTCATCATCAGCATGCCTCGCTCAAGAAGAACCAGGACTCTTCCCACACACCTGAGGGGATTTTTGGTGGAGGGCATCTCTTCCGTTCAAGATCTTTCACAGCTGGCAGCTGTAGTCAAGTTGGACCACAATTACAGCTGCACCTCTGTGGAAGATCAAGGACCCAACGGATTAGAAGAGCGTTACCTCCAGAACGCTGCTGTCCTTCCGGACCTCCATCCAGCAGCCTCGGTCTCTTCAGTGGACGTGTGTCAGCAGGAAGAGCCGGTCTCCATCCATGGATTCAGCGTGCAGGCCTACCAGGACATGTACCGCTCTGTGGTGGAGCCCATGAGGATGACACGCTCTGGTCGGCACCGTCCCTACAGCCTTGAGCTGGGACTGAAGATGAAGGAGCGTCTGTGGAAAGCCCTCAACTGCCCATCACTGGTGGAGACGGAGCAGCCTGACGGACGCGTGCTGATCACAGAGAGCTTCTCCAAACCCACCAGAAGAAGCTTCGCTCCACGAATCGATGTGGACATCAGTGAAGAGCCCCTTCCAGAGGAACCCAGAAGAAAGAAGCCCAGACACTGAGTGGTCAGTGTCCCATGGAAGCGGGATCTTTGCTTGTAAATATTTTGTATATAGTTATAGAGTAAGTTTTATAGTTTGAAGAGTACGTTTTTTTATGAATATGTTTTTTGCACACTGCTCAGATTGTTTGGATGCTTTTGGTGATTTTGGCTCCTCCTAAGTTGTTTTTAGTGTTTTTTTAATGCATTATGGTTGTCACAGTGTTTGGGGTGGTGTCGACGTGCTTGCCAAGGTTTTCTGAGAGGTTGTTAGCTTGTTGCTGTGCGGTTGCTGAACTTTCGGAGTGGTTTTTCATGCATTGATACGTGGTTGACGGGATGTTTCGAAGTGGTTGGCACTTGGTTTATACGTGGTTGACGGGATGTTTTGCGTGATTGGTTGATTTGCGGTTTCCTTTGTCCTGTTAGGTTAGGGTAGGTTAGGTTAGGGTCCCTCAGACAGTTTGATGGGATGTTTTGCGTGATTGGTTGATTTGCGGTTTCCTTTGTCCTGTTAGGGTAGGTTAGGTTAGGGTCCCTCACATGGTTTGCAGCTTGACGTGCTGTGAGGGCTTGTGTGCATCAGTGATGCTGAGAGCTACACCGCTGGTACTTCACAACTACTGGTAGGGTCACCCATAGTGGACAGGTCTCAGCTGAGGTGCCAGACGAAGACAAACCACCTTCTGGACAGGAGAGGATTGGCCTGATGTCCTTGGCAGAAGATCACAGTGGAAACAACAACAGAATTACCTGTATGGAAGAAACTTTAAATTGATTACATGGAAGTCATCGATGGATCGATCAACACAAGAAGCAAGTAGAAGCAACTGTTCGAACAGCATGAGGAAACACAGAATGGTTTAATAGGCTATTAGTGAAGGTGTACAAGGCTGCATTTTTTCTTCAGCACTTATAACAGCGTCCAGTGGAGATGCACAATTAATATTTAAAAGATCGCAATCTCGAATCAAGCACTCATGTGACCACATTTCTAAATGACAGTGACTCGGCTGTGTCTATTAAACCATTGAAAAATACGATCACATTCAAATCTGTTCACAAGCTGTGGCTAAACCAGAGTAAGCAGATGTTGTTGTGAAACAGTCTTTTCAACTACAGTCTCATTATTTCTATTACAAAAATTCAAATTGTCACTGAAGTACTTGGACAAAAGTTTATAGTTCGAATGTAAATACTGAGGTCTAATATGGTAAAGATCAAAATTCGAAAGTAAACTGACACCTCAGATATATTGTATCAATTACTAGCATCAATTATTAGCACAGTTTGAGGCACAGACTATGAATGTAATCTGAAGATAACATATTGTGTATGTACTTAAAAAAGATATCAAAGTTTCTGTATAATATAAATAATAATAATAATATTAATATAAATAAATAAAGTTGTCCTCCGAAGAGGGGGGGTGGAGGTGGGAGAAAAAAAAGAACCTCTTGTAAATTACATTTTATTTTGTTTAGGTTAGTTGTCTATTCAGAATCACAGGAGCCAATCAAATGTTATACTTTATCGTTTCTTAAATGCTACTATGTGTGCGCGGGGTAAACATTAAAATAAATCACTTCTGAAATTGTTTCTAAATTTAGACAGTAGGTACCCGTTCATATTACCATTAATTAGAGAAGTAAAAGTTATTTTAATTTTTATTAACAGGTATCACTGTAATCTAAAATTCATAAAACAGAGCTTAAAGCAAGTGAAATAAGTGGGTTCGCTACATGTCTATCACGTAAATATTTAACATTACAAAACATTTACATTTAGCAGACACTTTTCTCCAAAGCGACTTACAACTGAGGACTAAAGGACTAAAGCAAGCGAGTCATCGTGAAGAGGCAAACCAACGCAAGAAGTGCTCAAAATACAAAGTTCAGGCACTGCTCAGAGTATCCTAAGCAAGACAATGGAGGATTTAAAGGAAAAGGAGAGATTTGAATGCTTTCAGGGATTCTGCATTCCGGATGAGGATGGGCAGATCATTCCACCAGCATGGCACCATGAATGAGAATGTTCTGGAGGGTGATTTTGTGGCTCTTTGTGATGGTACCACTAGGCTTCTGGTAGGAGGTCGACTCACACAGGAGCGAGTGAAAGTAGGACGGAGCGGAGTCTGTGGTACATCTGTAAAGAACCGTCAATGCCTTGAACTTGATACGTAAGTATTTAAGACTGGACCAACCAGCCAGTAAAACCGTGACATGTCTCATATGCCATACTGCAGTTTCAAAGGGTTGGCACAAGATTAGCAGCTTCAACACTTAATAAAGCATTTGAAGACGCGTCACCCAGCAGAACACGATGGCAGACGGAGGATGAGCCGCGCCAGAATCAACAATCTCTAAAAGCTTAATTCAAATGAAGAAGTTTACAAAAGACAGCTAACGAGCGATTAATATAACCAACAAAATTATCGAGTTTATAGTGCAGGATGACCAGCCGCAGTCAAAACTGAATCGAGTTTTGAATCGAGTCAAAACACAGTCAAAAATTGTTTCTGGATTTTGCATAGAAAATTGCTTAATGCTCCAAAATGCAAATTGCTCCTCCCTAGAGTAAAATTTTCTAGCTAGCTAATGAGTTTATGGTCACTGGAAATGTTTTTTCTGAGGTAAATGTGACGTCACTTTCCATTGTTTACAAGCGTTTTACTGACATCTTTCCACGGTTGAAAAACACAGAGCGATTCCATGAGAAAGATACGGATTTCGATATGTTGTACTCTATCTTTTAACACACTTTCAGATGCGTGTTCATGTTTATTTCACGCTGTAACTGGTATCAGTAAGGCGGAAGAGAAGATCAGGTGTGTTCCGCGCTGCTGCTTCTCTTAAGCTGAGCCAGAGCGATCTCATGCCACAGCGTCAAAACACTATTTATATACAGGGGTTGGACAACAAAACTGAAACACTGGCCAATGTTGGAGGTTTCACATCTATATGCCTGGTGGCCAATCTTCAGAGTGAAGCACGGGTGGATCATTGATGGTTTGCGCTGCAATATCATGACAATCCTGACTGTGTTTGATGGACACGAGTCAAAAATCATGAGCTGGAGGATCATGAGCACCTGATGCTCAAACCGCGTATCTGCATGATCATGCACCAACACACACAAGACTTGTGACAGAAGGGTTTGATGAAGATGAAAGTGACGTTGAACATCTCCCATGGTCTGCACAGTCACCAGATCTGAATATTCTAGAGGTTTCAGAAAACATTTTCCTCCACCAGCATCATATCGTGACTTGGACACTGTTCTGGAAGAGGAACGGCTCAAAATCGCTCTGGTCAGTGAAGGACTTCGATCTGTCATTCCCAAGATGAATTGGTGCTTTATTTGGATGCAAAATGAGGCTCTCACCATCCTAATAAAGGATTGTGTTGTAAGACCAGGTGTTTAAGTTTCATTGTCCAACCCCTGTGTTTGAATTTCATAAGAAAATGGACCTAATTTAGAATCGGAGACTTTTTTTATATCAATAGTAACAAAGCACAAATATTATTGCGATTTATTGGATGGGATGTTCGCAACAATGTTCCATTCATTCATCAACTGAAAACAGCATAGCCCAACGGTTCGTAAAAATGAGAATCGATTAAAATCGAGAAATCAACATTTTTTTACCTAGCCCTAGTTCAAGTAGCCTACGCTTTTTAAAAGTTTCTTCATCGTCTGTTTTCTTGCGTTTATTTAGCTGATACTGCTGATTGCCGAAACTGATTCTCTGGTGCTCACGTTGCGATTTCTTTCAATCACACAGCAAAGAGCATTTTAGTCCTACAGGAATATCTGAACCACAGCCAATCAGGGGCAAAGTCCCGCCCAATCTCTATCTCTGATTGGTTTAGACCACGATATGATCCAACCATGCGTGCAAGGAGAACAACAGACTCGTTTGAGGAGACGCAGCGGATGCGATCATGCGAGAACGTTCGGTGCACTAGTGCGACCCATTTTGGTCGCACTCTAGAGCCCTGACACACCGAGGTATCGGATCAGTACTCTGTGTAGGCCAATACCCTGAGTCCAGGTATCGGAATCGTTATTGGGAAGCGAAAAAGGGGAACAGAACATCTCTAATTGGCAGGGAGGACGAGAAGCTCGTCTTTGCCAGGTTGAGCTGCAGGTGGTGTACCTTCATCCATGCCGAGATATCCGGCAGACAGCTTGAGATCCGAACAGCTACTGTGGGATCATCTGGTTGAAATGAGAGGTAGAACTGGGTGTCATCAGCGTAGCACTGGTAAGAGAAACCATGTACCTGTATGTTGGGTCCCAGTGATGTGGTGTAAATGGAGAAGAGGAGCGGTCCGAGAACTGAACCCTGAGGAACCCGTGGTCATTTGATCACGTCATTCATTTGTGCTTTGGATACCTCACCTCACCATGCGACCCTGAAGGATCTACCTGTGAGATAGGACTCAAGCCAGTGAAGAGGAGTACCTGTGATGAGAGGGTGGACAGAAGGATCTGATCATTCAGTGTCGAAGGCAGCAGACAGATCCAGGAGAATGACAACTGTGAAGAAAAGAGAAGTAAAAATACAACATTAATTTAATACAACAACTTATATTTATTAAAGCCCCTTTCACACAGTGTGTTGATCCCGGGAAATTGCCAGAACGCCTTCTGTGAACGCAAACACAACCCGGAATTTATACCGGCATCGATACTGGTTTGGGGACCTAGGAACATTGCTAGAATCAGTCCCGGAAAGCGTGTGAACAAAAGCCAGGACCAATGGCGTAAGGGGTGTGTCACAATGATGACGCTCATGCCATCGCGCGACTCTGTTGCTCTTAGAAGAAAGTTTGTGTTCGTCATCAACAAAGAAAGGACGAACAAATGTCTGCAAACTGGAACGAAGCAGAAGCCAGGAGCTCCTCACTATCCGTGCTGAAGCTGTGGAACGGTATGCACATGTTTTCGACGCGTACGTTACACGCCTCATCTACGTCTTTCCGGGATCTTTACGGGTTCTGTGTGAACGCACTCACAGATCCCGGCAAATCACTGGCAGTGTGAATGAACCGAAATCAAACAATCCCGCGACAAATGCCAGGTCACATTATCCATGTATTTTCCGGAATCTCTGATTGAAAGGGGCTTAACAGGCATCACAGTAATCTAAAATTCATAAAACAACAGAGCTTAATAAAGCAAGTGCTGTAATGCACTTAATTGTGCATGAATAATTAAAAAGAACATGTTTAACTAAAATAGTGCCATCAGTCGAATCAAATACACAATCTATTATCACAAGTAGTCACAGATTTTAAAAGTGCTGAAATCTGAATTTATATTTAATCCTTATGAAAGACAAAAACATAAAATGTAACAATGTTCTATTAACATTTTACACTAACAAAACCTTACTTAAACTAACATAAAAAAATAAAAGGTAACACTTCATAATAACTGCACACTAATCATTTGTTAAACATGAATAAACTGTTAATTCATCATTTATTAATTGACAATTAATAAGCAGTTAAATATAAATACAGCTATAAATGCTTTTTTCTTGATTTATAAGTATATATATAATGTGTTTAATAATTGTATTTTCTTCCTTTTTAATGATCAATTAATAATTTCTAAATGAAGTACTGTATAGCATTATTTACAAACCAGTTGTTTAAGAGTTGTTCAACCATTATGGTTGGATGTAGGTTTATTTGTATAAGTTTTTACTGTTTGTACTTAGTACATAATTTGTAATAAAAATAAAGTTGTCCTCCTACGAGGGGGGGTGGTGGCGGGCAAAAAAATAATAATAATAAATGTAGTAAATACAGGTAGTTATAAAGCTTTTAGTAGTTAGTGGTCAGTTAACTATGCTTGTGAGCTCATCTAAAGTGAGGACTATTCATGCCTTGTAAAGCATTTATAAAGGAGATTTAAAGGTGCATCGATCTTCTAAACAGTAAAATGTAACAAACGCAACACAGTGATACAGAACATAGAAATATTTACAGCCTTTAAATCTCCTTTATAAATGATTTACCAGGCATGAATGTTCCTCACTTTAGATGAGCTCTCAAACAGTTAACTGACCACTACTAAATGCTTTAAAACTACCCAAATTAACTTAAATTACAGCATAAATACATGTTAATAAAGCATTTATTAAGACACTAAGTAACCATATGTCTGAAAAATAAGATGTATGAATGTACATTTAAATAGTTTATTAATAATTTACTTACATGCTCTAAGCAATCTTATGAACCACTGAAAACTCTTAAATAACTGGTTTATAAAAATGCAATTCTTCATTTAGAAATGATAAATTGATAATTAATAAAGGATAATTAACAATTCTTAAACAAATAGATATGCTTTTAAATCAAAAAGAAAGCATTTATAGCTGTATTCATATGCATGACATCAATTTAACATGACAACTAAAGAGAGAGCAGCGATGTTCACGGCAACTGAGCAGCAATAGCCTGAATGATCGATCGCTTCCGGGTTTGTCTCAGCACGCCCAGTTACATCCGGGGCTGCGTCAGTCTATGGTCAGAAGCCGGTTTTGCTTTAGGTGGAGATAGTGTCAAATTACACTTGCTGTTTATAAAAACGTCCTGCGGTTAACGTGAATGATGTTAACAACACTGTGAGGCAGTTAGCTGTCACACAAGAGTAAAAAAAAGAAGTTATTAAAATTATATATTTCGAGCTACAGCAACTTTAAGGGTTAGTATTCTCTCATATCGTACGAAATTCGACTAGCGAATCAGCGTTTCTAAAATCGCTGTCTCCGTTTCTGAGAAAAAGGATTTTATTACAGTTTTGCCTCTATACACTTGGCCTGCTGAACGCGCTTCCGGAAGTAAAGACGCTGAGATAGTTGGAGAAAGTTGGAGCTGAACATCCAAGCTTGAGAAAAATGCAAGTAGAACTGCCCTATTTAAAACAATGACACGTGACCTATTTGGTTTTTTGACCACACTTAATTCCATGTTTTCTCCCCCAACAGCCAGCTTCAACCCAAATAAAATAAACAAAAATAAATATGACTTGTGTGTCTGTTTTATTAAGGGAAAAGTGAAAACGTTTAACATGGTTTGGACAGTATTAACCAAAATAATTATTGGCATAACTGTCTCGTATAACCCTGCCTATTCCATTGTCATCAAAAATGCCTTCATTGTCCCAGTCTTGCTCTACAACCATCCTTGGTTGCCTCTCTCTCCTCAGACAGGCAATATTATGTAGCACAACACATGCAATTACAATGTCACATGCCCTTTGTGGAATCATTCTGAGATAATTCAGGCACTGGAACCTTGACTTGATGAGCCCAAATGCCATCTCTATATGAGCTCTTGTGTGTGCATGGGCAATATTGTGATTGTGCTGTACCTCAGTCTGCGTCTCCTGATAGGGAGTCAAGCGATAAGGCAGGCATGCATATCCCTTGTCTCCCAGCAAAACTCATGAGAATTGACCTGAATGACAAATAAATAAATAAATAAATAAATAAATAAATAAAATAAATAAGCATTGAATTTGGTGAAGGAATTTTAAAGCTGTAGTCTTTGCTTTATGTTAAGTGACTAACATACCTTTTGCCAATTGGTGGGAAAGAGAAGAGGCCCGAAAGATTCTGGAATCGTGCACTGAGCCAGGCCATTTTGCCTCTACATTTGTGATGATGCAATCTGCACACAAATCATCATATCATTTATATAAATATAAATAGAATTGTTAATGCATTTGCAGTGAACAGAACACTGGTGCCAAGCTTATTTGTAAAGAACAATCGCTTCTAGTCTACAATATAATTTCAGTGGGACTGTACCTGTACATTGATGCTGTGGAATGATTTCCTATAGAGGGTATGCAAGAAACAGTGCAGGTACGCTTTAAAGAGTAAAATGTAGAAGTGCTGCTACTGCAGTGTTGGGTGTAACTAATTACTAAGTAATTAGTTACAGTAATTTAATTACTTTTCCCTTAAAAATGTAAAGTAAGGGATTACTCTTCATTACAGTTACTTCTGTAATTGAGGTAAATACTGGTGTCTAAATCGTACGAACGCACTCGTACAAATTCGTATGAATTATTGTAAAATATGTATGGAAAAAGTGTGAAATGTCATGAGATCAGACATAAAACAAATAGTGTAATAATCAAAATGTATTGTCTGATGTTAAAAACTATGTTTTTATAATGTAACCTTCTCCACCTTGGTCAGTTTAAGGATAATTCATGCAATTTTATAGTACTTATTTGAAAGAATTAAAACAGATTCATGTCTATCCTTGTATTATTCAGCTGGTTGAGATTGATATGGGATTTTGGAAGTAATTAGTAATTAAAAGTAATTAAATACTTTTTATAGAGAGAAATTAGTACAGTAATCTAATTACACTGTTGAAGAGGTAATTAGCAACTAGTCATTAATTACTTTTTTAGAGTAACTTACCCAACACTGATCAAAACGAACAAATCTTTTTCCGAGTCATTTGGTTCATTCAATGAACGAAACGAACGAATTGACTTATATAAATTTACTTATATTTACTATATGACTTACATTGATTTATATATAAATTAATGCTGTATAAAAATATTAATTTCTTTCAAATGTGGAAAAAAACAATCAAAAAATCTCACTGACCCCAAACTTGTGAATGGTAGTTTAGTATAGTAGTCTCACATGTTTCTTTCAAATGAGAGATTTGAATGAATTCCCAAAGCACTGGCTATAGTATAACAGCAAAGCTGCATAGTCAGTTTTGGAAAAAACTGATTCATGATACATCAGTCATGTTGGTGGCTGTATACATAACAGCCCTAAGCCAGAGTAACCTAAACCAAAACTAATTTGTTATGCTATAAAAAATTAATTGACAGTTTGGTTTCTGCTTTGGTTTTGAAATTCCCATATATCCCCTAGAAAGGAAAATTAAGCTCCCTTTAAGGTGTATACTATAGGATGTCATGTTACACCAACACAAATCAACCGCAGATTTATGGCTTTTATATTTCCTCTGGTCATTCAGCTACACGAATCTTGTGAAACTGATATTACACATAAACATTTCATCTGGGTTTGTCACAATAATCTATGTTCGTTAGCCTAGATCTCCTGCTTCTTCTCACATGTTACCCCAGCGCACAAACACACACACACACACGTTGTGTTTTCATGTTTTAAAGGGACTTTCCATAGATATAATACTTTTTATACTGTACAAACTGTATATTCTATCCCCTTACACTAACCGTACCCCTAAACCTACCCGTCACAGAAAACTTTCTGCATTTTCAAAAAACCTCACCTAGTATGATTTATAAGCCGTTTTCCTCATGGGGACCAAACGAATTTCACCACAAGGACAAGGATTTCAAATATTGTCATCTTTGTGGGGACACGAACACACACACACATAGACACACACACAGACAGACAAACACACACACAAATTTTTTTCAAAGTCTATAAGTTTACAAAGGTAACAAAACATAACCTGAGCTATGAAAGGGCAACCGCTCAGAGTTGTCATATAAGTAGGCCTATGTAATATGATAAATGCCTCTTTTCAGACTGGTAACCTACTTTATTAGTTCATAATAGGGATTGCTATAATTGATCTGAAGTGCATATTTAAAATATGACATTAAAAGTCTTGTGTATTTGATAACAATAGAACAAGCAATACTGAACAGCCCATTCACCAGGCAGAGTGCATCTTTGTGTCTATCCTCAAGTGTATTGATGCGTACCTGTGTGTGTTTTCCTCCAGCGCTGATAGGTCCTCTCTCTCTCCCTGACAGAGGGAGGGGGCAAACGTGAACACTCACTACTCCCAGAACAATAAAATACCTGTTGGACGGTAATAGGAAAAAAAAAAAAAATCAGAAAAAAACTCAGAACTTAAGCCACAGCCATTACCCTGCAGAAATAGTCAAATCAGGAGGAGAGACTGTGCCCTAAAGGCAGCTAAGCAGAACTCAATTTGAGGCATGGAGTCGAAATATTTACATCTTTCTAACATCATCTTATTAATTATCATCGTGCCGCAGGTAAGAATTCTTTATACATAGGCTATAAAAAGTTATGGTTTATCTGTGCCTATGCTTGGCAACATTAAAGCACATTGGGATTCTTAATAAATAGTTTTATATTTTAAAGACAGGTTATTTGTATTGCATAGAACAATAGTCCTCTTTATTATAATTCTGCATGTTTTGTAGTTGTACTTTCATGTTGGATAGGAAAAAAAATAGCTTTGGATCTAAAATCTGTGCTGAGTGATGCTCAAATAAGCTTCCTTTCACTAATGGCACATAATACCATATGACAGAGTAATAGTTGCCCCTGAAATAAGCGAGGAAGAATGGATGCTTTCTAACATGTTTTATAGGCTTTATTTTACAAATGATTCGTTGTATTTCTGCTCTTAATTTACAGATATGCACAGCACAAAACGGTAGGAGATATTCAATATTTGAGGAACTGGATATTTGTAGCATCAAATGATCATGTTTACAATGGATAGCCTCAGTTAACCACAAAACTGTCAACATGTCAAATATCAAAATATTAAATTCTTCTTTTCAAAATTGAAAAGGCTACCATTTTGTGGAATGACCGGGTTATGTGTTGTATTAATAAAGCATTTTTTTAAAATAGTATTATGGTTATTATGATAACTTTACTCTTTGTCTTCGTGCAGACATCACGTTGTCCGTGTTCACCGTCACCTCCAAAAGCATGACGGTGCGCTGGAGCGGACATTCCGGCGCGAGCTCGTACAAAATCACCGCCACGCCGAAAAACTCCCCAGAGCCGTCGGTGTTCGCGCAGTTCAGCGGCAGCACGGTAATGGGCTCCGTTAACTCTTTGTCCCCGAACACAGTGTACAGGATGCGGGTCGAAGCCATGGACAACGCGGTGAACGTGCTCAGCAGCGCCGAAACGGAAGAGACTACAGGTGAGGTGACCTCTGACTTCTTGCAGTTTGCGTTGGACATGAACTACCCTTTCTTTTACTGTCTATGGAACTACCTTGATACATTAAAAAAAAAAAAAAAAAATATAATAATAATAATAATAAAAACCTAAGTAAACTAAGTATTCATTTTATTAGATAGGCTTACGTTTTTAATTAAGACTAGTTAAATATTAAAATAATTTGAATTCCGAATATTATGTTTTAATATTTATATAATTTAATTTTATTTAATAGTTACATAATTTAAGACAAATTAAGTTCTACGTACATTAGCACGTTGAATACAGTCTTGAATATTTATTTATTTATATGTAGGATGCCTCAATCTTCATGAAGGGTATACTTCACAATTTATTTATAATTTGTTTTGTATTTCTTTGTTTATTCCATTTATTCATAAAACACTTTAAGCTACAAAATATTGTTATAAGTTCTCTCCAAAAAAATGTATTACAATAATTATAATAACAGTGTAACAACATATATATATATATATATACACTGTATATATATATATATATATATATATATATATATATATATATAATTATTCTGTTTTTGTATTTTGTTCCATCAGCTCCTGAGGTTCCCTTTATAGAGCAGGCTTACTCCAAACATAGTGACAGCATCACGGTGGAGTTCGGTCTAGTGATTGGTGCTACCAGCTACATCATCCGGGCAGAGAACGAGGATGGGTTCTTCTCTGAAACCCGGGTGGTAACTTCCCCCGGGACAGTGATCAATCTGCTGCCTTATACCCAATACACCCTCAGCGTGATGTCCGTCAACACTGGGGGAAGGAGTCAGCCTTCTCTATCCATGAACTCTAAGACAGGTAAACTCCAGACTTCAATTAAAACATCTTCTGCTTGATTTAAAAAAAACTGTCTATCTTATACTTAAAAATTGCAAACATACCTGCTGTTTTGTGGCAGAAACAAAACAATTTGAACCAGCCTAAGGTGGTTGTCTCCAAACTGACCAGCTGAAACAATGTAATAGAGACCCGAGTGGTCACAAGGAAAATCACACCAGGCATCCGTTTAAAGGTCATTCCAAAAGAAGTTTAATACTTTAAAGGCAAGGAAGTGCAAAAGGTCCATACAACAGTGGATAAGAGCAAAAATAAAAACAAAGGTTACAAAAATAGGTACTAAATCTTCCACCAACTTCATGCTCAAGCAGCATTAACAACCTTTTCATCAAGCCCCAAACCACTCTCTGTTCCTCCTGCCTCACTTCTGAACACTTGAATGCACAATTTTCCCGCCTTTAGTTAATTGGAACATACCATTTTCTGTAAAACTAACTCTTGTCTCTCTATATATTTCAGCAAGTTACCTCAATGATAGTTAAGACAAACAATCAATAAATACGACATACAGAGAAAAGCAAATATTGTCATTTGCGCAACTGATATTTCCTAAATAGTTAAAATTAGCATTTCCCACCACATCACTAGAGTTTAGGACCACTCCTCTAACCACAGGAAATGAAACCGTAAAACTCCACGTGAACAATTACATTATATGCATGATCTGAAGAACCATAAGGACACGGTTTTGAGGGATGGAGAAGCAACACTGACTATTTATCACAAACAACCAGCCCAAAACCCCTCTAAAACCATTAAACCAGACCAGACATTTTCATTTAGAGCTCATTTACTAAAGATCACGCATCGTAGAAAAGAATGAAAACTGAGCCCTGCTCCAGGTTTGGTCGACAATGAGTTGGTATTTAAAACCCATAACAATAACACAGTATTGTTTACTCCAGCTATTGTGCAGAGTTGGCTCCTCTGGCTTCTACCAAGTGTTGACAGAAACTGCATCTTTAGATTTATTCCCAAAACTGTATGAAAAGATAAACCATGAGAACTAGGCTGTCGCCTCTCCCCAAGGACCGGCTTGACGTAACATAAGAAGGACCGATTTCATAAAGTTTCACATATAACAACAGAACATTCTCTATATCCCATTTCACCTTACAGACACACTGAAGGTCATTTCCATCTCAACATCACACATCTGTCCCTATCAGACATTTATATTATACTCATTTTAAATCTTATAATGTATTTTATCAAAAAAGACTATCATTGGCACATATCAATAAACTAATTTGACTAACAGTTTATAATTTATTGTGTTAATTTGGTCATTTTTCCAGCTGTAATGATTGAAACTCACCACCGGAGGCAGTAGCTGTTTAGTCTTCCTGTGCTGATGCTCTCAGTCTCAGCTGTTAAAAATATTGATTTATTTTTTCTCTCTCTGCAGTGGTTGTGGCCCCAGATCTGCGTTCCAGCTCCCCCAGCAGTGACACCATTGTGATAAACTGGAATCCAGTGAACAATGCAGTGTTATACACCTTGGTCATGATCATGGAGGGTTCCGACACGCGGGTCAGACGCAACACGTCTGAGACTAACATGACCTTCAGTGACCTTCAGCCTGGCACCACCTACTCCATCAAGGGCAATGCCTGGGATCCTGATGGCAACCAAGGAGACGACATCACCATCAGCCAAATCACACGTGAGGACTCGTTTATAGTCTTTTGAACAGGGTATATTGCTAATAAGCCGCTTAGATCTTTTAATCTTTTAATTCATAAAAAAAACACAAACCACATTGGCAACTATAACTGCACGATTCAGTTGGAATCACTTTGAGAACCATTTTTATATTGGCGATAAAAATATTGGCAGCCAAACCAATCAGAATCCTGCTTCAAAGAGCTTGAGTATTTAATGCGACAGACAAAACTGCAGCACACGCTAATAAACATACTGACGCTTTTGACAATTCGTCTACATCCAACGCAACCTTTAGCGCTAATAAGAGACGCAGATATATATGGGCCAGAAGGCGCCTCCTAGTGGTCTAACTCTAACCCTACTCCAGAACTAAACCTACCATAACCGAACAAAGCTCTGTGCGTGTTATATTGACGCTAAAGGGTGCCATGTGCGTTGGATTTAGACGAAATTTCAAAAGTGTCACTATATGACGCCATAGGTTGAGAACGAGTTGGGATACTATAATACTATCATTATAGTTATCCTTCTTGGTGTGAAGAGGCCTTTAGTTTCCTACAGCCGCCATGTTGAGCTTTGCAAATGTTCCTATTTAGTTTTTAAGAGGAAAAACAAAGATTTTGAGAAAAATAATCCATCTCTGTGAATCCATATAATGCAAGTTGTATGGATTTCTCAAAGCTGACGCTTCAAAAACAAAACATGGCATTAATCCATAAGAACCCAGTTCATGAATCAGTCTTCTGAAGCAAAACATTTGGTATGTGTGAGAAAAATACTAATATTTCTAACTTTTTAAACTCTAAACCATTACTTTGCGTCTCATCGTAATCATCCCTTCTCGCGTGAGTTTCACAAGTTCCCGCTCTACACCATTGTAGTTTACGTCAAGCCCAAACTCATGAAATACCGCTTGACCAAGAGTGATGGTTTATAGTAGGAAAAGGTTAAACTATTAGTATTTGTCTCACACAAACCTATTGTTTTCACTTCAGACGACATTGATCCATCAACTGGGTTCGTATGGATTGCCGTCATGTTCGCTTTGCGTGGCTTTTGAAGCGTCTGGGATAGCATGAGTGTGAACTTTCATTTTTGTGTGAAGACATGTACCAGATGAGCTCTGTAAAGTTAATAAAATGATGAATCAAACCTTAAATTCCCAACTCTTCTTTCTCTGTTCCACTTTCTACAGGTCCTCCTGTCCCAGGAGATGTGCAGGTTCAGTTGACGCCAGGTCGCTCTCTCGATCTGGCGGTGTATTGGCAGGCAGTCCACGGTGCCGACTCATACATTGCTGTGAGCTCCACAGGCCAGAACTGCACCTCCTCAGACCTCTACTGCATAATCAGTCCTCTCAACTGCAGCCAGAACCACACCATCACCCTCGTAGCATCCAACCAGGCCGGAACCAGTGACCCTTCAAACCCGGAGGACCTTCTGACCTGTATATTTTACTCACACATGAATCAAAAACCACACATACACATTAATAAAGAGTTGTGCGGTTGGTTGTCATCTTCTTTGAATCATTTTCAGTCCCATGTCCTCCTGACTCGGTCTGGATTGAGGAGAGGACCACAGGGAACTGCTCCGTCATGTGGTCTGACGTTCCGTGGGTGAATTACTACATCGCCTACGTCAAGAGCGATGATGGCTTAGAGGAAAACTGCAACACCACAGAGCGGGCCTGCTACTTCCAGTGCAAGTGCGGATACACGTACCTCTCGACCGTATTCGCTTACAACCAGGCTGGCTCCAGTCCACCAGGACAAATAGTCAACTATACTACAAGTTTGTACTTTACACTGTCAGATTTACTTTTATATAGATGTGTACCATTTAAAAGTTTAAGGTCAGCAAGAAAGAAATTAATTAAAAAAACTTTTATTCTGCATTAAATTGATCAAAAGTGAAAGTAAATATATTTTAAAAAATTATATTAAATTGTAATAATATTTCACAATTATTTTTGATCATATTAATGCAGCCTTGGTGAGCACAAGAGACATCTTTCAAAAGAAAAAAAAAATCTTACCGACCCCAAACTTACATATTATGTGTATACTATAGATATAAAAGTCATAAGACATACAGTACACACACTAATATTTTATTAAACGTTTTGCTATACAAATAAAATCAAATATGAGAAACTTCTCTCTCTCTCTGTCCTCAGTCCCGTGCTGTCCAGAGGATGTGTCCGTGTCACTGATCTCCACAGAGACTTTAGAGATCTCATGGTCAGCCGTTCGAGGAGCTGAGTTATACGAGACGATCGCTGCAGACGGAAGCGAACGGATCCACTGCAACGACACGGCTCCTGTGTGCGCGCTCTCTGACCTCACCTGCGACAGTCTGTACAGCGTGGTGGTGCGGCCCTGCAGTGAGATACAAGGATGCAACAACACCTGTAGTGCACACACACGCCGGACAGGTACACACACACAAACTCACGCGAGCCCACAAGATACTAGTGTGATATGTCACATACAGTACAAAATATTACCATGGTAATACCACGTTTTGTTGTACATTTATATATAGTAGTACCATGGTATTTATTTGGAAATACATGGTATCATGTAAATACAATGCTACTACTACTAATTATTATAATATTAATTATTGTAATAAATCTACTCAAAGTATTTCCAAAAATACCATGGTATGATTATAATAATAATTAAATAATAATTATTATTGTTTTTACATGTTTCTCAAAATATTTCCAAAATACCATGTAAAAATAATATTTGTTATTAGTATTGACATTTATATTTATATTAAGAATATTTGTTTTTTATATATAGTGCCTTTAAAGGTAAATTCTCAATCAACTTTACATAAGAAAAAAAAAGATACTATTGTGCACAATACATGTGAAAAAGTACCATGGTAATACCTTTGTTTTGTTGTACATTTGATATAGCAGTACCATGGTATATATTGAACCATGTATATAAAATAATATATTTTCCTTTGTTTTTATTTAATATAATTTTTTATTGTGTTCATTCGGTGTACTTTCAAAAATACCATGTTGTAATAACAACTTTTTATTATTTTTATAAATATTAATATATATTTTTAAACACTTTACGTTAGAAAACAAAATGACAAAAGTAGATATGAAATTAAATATAATGAAGAATAATGAAAAAAAATATATAATATAAATACATTCAAGTTAAAGCCTTTCCCAGAAAAAAAACAAAATCATGTAATGAAATTAAAAGCTCTGAAAGATGTGCAACGAAACCATGCAAAGCTATACAAAATGGCACATTAATTTCCGTAACATGGTATATTTCAAAGTACCACCACAATATGTGATACCATAACCGTTACATGTAATCCATTTTTGTATTTCAGCTCCCTGTGCCCCTGTGATCCTCAATGTGACTCAGGTGACCTCCTCCACGATGGAGGTGTTCTGGACAGCTACAAACACTCAGGCCAACTACAGCGTGACCGCCACGGGTCTCACCAACTCACTCACTTGCTCGTCCAGCGGCACTTCCTGTTACATCAGCGTGTCCTGTGGCTCCATATATGAGGTCAGCGCCTACGCCACCACTGAAGCAGGACAGAGTCTTCCCAGCTACTCCATTCCCCTGGAAACAGGTGCAGTAATGGAGACAGATGTTTATAGTTGAAAATGGTGAAGCGACATACTGTAAATATGCACCCTCTCTCTCTCTCCAGGACCCTGTTGTCCAGAAACTCTGACTGTTGAACAAGTGACCCAGTCCATGACGAACGTCACTTGGTCACCTGCCACAGGGGCACAGTCCTATGTCACGTCTTTGACGTCCCCCAGAGGTCATGCCAAATGTCACACCATGGACACCCACTGCCTGTTGGGATGCATCACATGTGGCACAAGCTACAATGTGTCTCTGGAGGCCTTCAGCATGACTGGACATAAAACAGAGTGCAGATACCATGGGTTCTCCTCAAGTGAGTTGAGTGCATATCTGTCATCATGAGAAACTACATGACTGGTAAATGGTCATTAACTCTTGCAGGAGCTTTTGATTCAACCTGGTGTCCTTTTTTAACTGATTTATATCTTAAAACCCGAACAGACTTGAAAAGTTTATTTATATAGCACTTAAAAAATATACAAACTAATATACAATTTCTTATATAAAAAAATTATCCATTAAAATACAAGAATGAAGGCCATTGAACACTTGAGTCCGACATTTCGTATGTGTTTTTTCGTATTCGTCATTCGGTGGCTCTGAATTGTCAAAAAAAACATTCAAACTCCATTCAAACTGCTTGCTACGGATGTGAAAAACTCAGAAAATCTTACCCGATTCGGGTTTTTTTTTTACGACGGACGAAAGTTTCGGAGGCAGTGTGCAAGCGTGATTGACATAACGTGAGGTCGTATTTATTTTTTAACGTGTGGAAATTTCGGACGCGAATTTCGGACTCGGAGTGTGCAGTGGCCTCTTCCCCATCTCATTTTCTTCATCCGTGACCTCTCTCAGGTGCGTGTTGTCCATCCAGTGTGAAACTCTACCGCATGGCGAACAACACTCTGCGTGTGTACTGGCGCGCTTCTCCCGGCTTGTACAACTACACCGCCGACCTGTACGGCACCAGCTCCAACTACACCTGCAGCACGACACAAGGGGCCACCGCATGTGACGTCTCCAACATCATGTGTGGAGAAGTGTACACCGTCGTGGTCGCTCCCTTAACACAGGAGGGGTCCAAGGTCACATTCTGCCCTAGAAAACAATACTCAGGTACAAAAAGATGTTGGTTGATTTTCCAAAGACCTTTGTAAATGAAAAATAACATTTTAATACTGCATTTTTTTTGTATAAATTACATTGATGCATGTCAGACGCTTTTATCCAAAAAACTCAAGGAATTATTGCAGTCAAGGAACACATTTTACTGGTTCTAGAACCCATGACCTTGACTTTTCTAGCGCTTGAGCAACAGGACGGCACTTCAAATCAGGAAAACGAAGGCTAGAGACTACATGTATATGGACTGATTTCCATGTTTCCTTGTCTTTCAGTATCCTGCTCTGGAAACACAGTGGGAATGGGTGTGTATTCTCATTTGAAACTTACCTAGGACCATATATTTTTTATTAACAATATATATATATATATAAAATTTAATGTTAAATGCGCAAGCTCTCCTAAGCATGTTCCTGAGTGCAACATAACTGCTCTTTCTGTGTATCTGCAGTGATCTATCGAGGCCGGAGGAGTGTGGACTAGAACCCTATTGTGAGTGATCGCACATTAATTATGACTGAATGTTTACATTTACAGTCATCACTAGTAAACACACACACACACACAGATGCAGAGCCTCATGGGACAGATTTACCCAGGGCACTTGAAACTGGAGGCGTTTGTATCCACCGTAAGATAAAGCATATCATGTCAACGTGGACATCTCAGAAAGGTTTATTGCTGTACAGTTGGTGACAATAAAATATGACACTTGCACTCTTGAGAGTCTTAGTTGGAACATTTTCAGATACGACAGAGGACTTGTTACTTCACTTGAAACATTTAATAAGTAGCAACTTAAATATATATATATATATATATATATATACACTTAAATATACATACATACAGATATATACATATACTTAAGTATATGTTTAAGTATATGAAAAAAGTTTGGTTGCACTTTACTTGAAGGGGTGTGCATAAGACTGGCGTGACACCTTCATAACCATGACATGACGTAGGTCATGAATATGAAGTAGGGTTTATGCATGTTTATGACAACTGTCATTAAATGTCATTCACTCAATAATGACATTTTGAATGCAAATATGACATTGTTTGAGATGTCTTTGTTATGACACCTTGACATAAACCAATACATCATAATCTGTCAGTGTCTTTGTCATGCCAACTTGACATACAGTTAAGTTAAACTGTCATGTGGTTGGCTTTGACATTGGCTGTCATGAGGCATTATAACTGTCATGAATATTTTTCGTGACCTCAACTACAGTGGTACACATTGAATTTGTCATTAAAAAGTTATAGTGGCTTCATTACAGCCAATGTCAAAACCAACCACCTGACAGTTTAATGTAATGTTAACCAATAAAGCTAGGCGGTTTCTTGAGTTTGATAATTAATCTGCTATGTCATGTTTATGACAGGTTGTGCTGTCTTAGTAATGTCAAGTTGTCATGACAAAGACACTGACAGGTTATGATGTATTTGTTTATGTCAAGTTGTCATAGCAAAGACATTTTAAACAATGTCATATTTGCATTAAAAATGTCATAACTGAGCGAATGACACTTAATGAAAGTTGTCACAAACATGCATAAAACTTCCTTCATATTCATAACATGTGTCATGTCATGGTTATGGGGGTGTCATGATAGTCATAGATAGATTATGCACACCCCTTCAAGTAAAGTGTTACCAAAAGTTTTTATACTACCTTTAATTGATGGTGATTTTAAAATTAAAATAATCATATTTGTGTCCACATAGGATCACTCTCAATACCGTATTATAGTAATAAAATATGAGAATGATCGAGAATGAAAATTACATTTAAAATATATACATATACTGTACATAACTGTTATATATACTGTTTGTGTGTGTGTGGCCTGGTTAAATGAAACCAAGGAGTTATGGGAATATTGCTGGATTATGTACTTAACATGAATGATGTTTAGGCCGTATACATTTCAGTGTGTTTATGATCAAAGTTGGACCACCCACAAATGTCCGGTTCTCATGTCTTTTTCTCTTCTGTTAAAGAGCCCAGATGAAAGCAGACGAAGCTCTGACGTCATCAACAGACAACAGCGCATTCTCTTCTCACCGAATTCATCTGGACACATTCTTAACATTGGCCAGAAATAGCTAACAATGGGCTTTATGCAAAGCTGCACTACTTCCTGAACTTCAGCTTCTTGTTTCCTGTCTGCCATTATTGGACAATTAATTCAGGTGTGCCTGATTATTGTTGTTGTGACTACTGAGGTCAGACACACCTGAATTAATCAGTTTGTCCAATAATGGCAGACAGGAAACAAGGAGCTGGCTAAAGTTCAGGAAGTTGTGGAGCTGTGCATAAAGCCCATTGGCTCAATGTGAAAATGTAATTGCATCTTTAAGAACTTTCAAAAGTGAATTCAAAAATATAGATTTCAATCAAATTGTTAACCATTTCTAAATGTCATATTTTAATTATACACATTATACACTTTCTTTTTTATTTTGATGTTTTGCATTTATACTGTAATTTCCTAATGTTCATAGCATGCCATGAAGCTCAATTGATTATATGTCCAGAAAAAAGGGATATCATAATTTCACAAGAAAAATTGATCGCATAAGTTAAAAATCTCTACATGTTTGTTAAATGTATGTTAAAGAGATGATTCAAACAACACATTAAGCATTTGTAGGAAGTCCCCTAAGCAGCAAGCCTCCAAAGGAGTGGACCAGTGTGTTATACAGGGCGGACCTCTTCTGACGAAGGTTATTGAGAAATATGAACAGCACAAGTTTCAGGTTCAGTGTCCGCCCCAGGTCATATGTCTCCTTTGGATGATATATTACATTGAATTTGCATAATAAAAAGCATGAAGCATTACGTATTGAGAGTTTTTTTTAACATTTCAGTTTTCTTGAATATTTTTCACCCTTTCTCCCTGTAACTAGCCGAATTTTACAGCTATTTATATAAATAGTTACATTTATTAACAACTATTTAATAATTACATGTATTAAACGCAGTTAATGCATGTGTAATTTGACAATACAGGAGTGTCGTTCCTGAAGACTATTCTGAACAAGTTTTTCAAGAACACCACAAAATATTTCCACACACACAACACATTTATCAGTTGATGATGCAGAAACTTTCTGTGTTTGTGATGAAGTTAGACATGAGACTGTATTTATCTTTCTATATAGCACATCTATTTATAACTGAAATCCAGATGGGCAACTTCAAAATCCCTCAAAGACATGGCATCAAACCCAGCTACGTCACGAACATATTGTTCTTGAGTTGTTATCTCCATCGTGAAAACCAACACACCAGAAGATATTATATTCTCTCACATAACACCATATTTAGTGGCACTTTTTAAGATCCGCATCACTAGTAATACTTGATTTAAGCACACACCCCAAACTATAAATGTTAAACTTCAGTAAACGTTCATCCCGCACCAGCTGGAAATCATAAAAGCAGATATAAACCAGACCAAAATGATATTTCATAAATCACAATATTTATTTCTATCAAGAGGTGCACCAATTTTTGGTCAAGATCTTGTATTGGCAATGCAAGAGTCCAGCACTCTGTAAAGTCTCCTCCCAAGGAGCACATCCCAAAGATTTCAATGAATTTATTCAGAGGGGCCAGCTAATGATTCTCCATTCTACCTCCCAACCACTTTCACAATCTGATCCTGATGAATCTTGACATTGGTATCCTGCAATATGGCCATGATGCATTTCTACACGGTTGTTTAAGAAATGAAAAGCTACACACTCCATCAATTAAGGTTAGACAAACTGGTGGTGCCAAACATATAAAAGGCTAGAAACACAATTATCACTGCAATAATGATCCAATCACAGACTCTTAAGCATTTGCTTATTTTAACCCAAACAGAGACTATTTTCTTGGCAGGGCAGTGTAGATTTTTAAATTTTCTGAAGAAATTTTAAGTGCATGAAAAATTCCATCCTATAGCATTATTGTTTTGGCTGTTATAGTCCACCATGGTGAAAAGTTTAATTTTAGAAGCGCACATCTGCACAAGAAGTCACCATCACAAACATGCTGTAAATCATGGGTTAGTTATACGATGTGAATCACAGTAGAAAATTGTCAAAACAACATATTCAGATAAACTAAGGAAACTGTGAAGAATTAGTCATTTTGTATAAAAGTGTCAGCCAAATGCATAAATAAATTAGACCTGTCCTGTCTTACATGAACACAAAAAAAGTTTTAAACGTGAGCAAAGTATCGCTTCTCACAGAAAAGATTTGTCAAACACGTGTAAAACAATGATGACACCGATGATACATCCCATGGGAAAGAATCTTGATAACACCCACAAAAGCAGGTAAATAAATACTTTTAGATTTTGTTTCTCCGAGACATTAAATAGAGACACCTCCTGTTCCTAATGTTTTTCGTCAAGGCCCCAGTAATGTCACATGCTTCTATTAAATCAGTGGTTCTCAGCTCCAGTTCCCGACACCCACTGCTCTGCATATGGGCTCTTTACACGGCGGTATTTCCGGTGAAGGTGTAAGGATGCTCGATAACTTCCGCCGGTCGTAGAGTCCAATGCAATACCGAGAATTTATATTGAATTTTATAATCTATGGTTATACTAAAGAAACACTAGTCACAAAAACAGATAAAACAGACACCCCTCGTTGTGTTTATGCTTCTTTTTAAAATTATGTTAAATAAACATAACTATATATAAAATTACATCTAAACGTATGAACGTTTCGTTTCAAAGACGGGAGGACAGTAAATTTTGAAGACTCTGCCATAATCCCGTTTTCCTTGGTTTTCCTCCGCTTTAATCTCCACAACCGGAAATGGACGAGCATCCTTGCGTCAAATGCGGAATTTAAGCGTGGATATAGCCCATTGTGTATGTCTCCCTTATTTAACACACCTGATTCAGATCCTCAGCTCGTTAGGATAGCCTCTATGAACTGAACTGTGTGTCAGGCCATGTCCACACGGACACAAGTATTTTTATAACCAGAGTTTTTCCCTCCTGCGTTTTAACAAAAACCTCCGTCCACATGAAAACGCAAAAACAAGACATTAAGCGCTGTCAAGAGCATGCAACACCAGCAGGAGGCGATATAAACCTAACCGTAAAGCCACGTTAGCCAATCAGAAGCCGTCAGCGGTGCAAAAACTCCGGTTTTGCTGTCTACACGATAACACTGCAACCAGCGTTTCAGAAAATACTCACCCTGGCAGGGGTTTTCAAAAATGCTCGGTTTCAGTGTCCTGATACTGCGTTTCCGTGTGGACGAACGGCCGAACTGCGTAAAAAAAGTCACGGTTATAAAAATACCCGTGTCAGTGTGGACATGGCCTCAGATAAGAGAGACGTAGCCTACAAAATGTGCAGAGGACTGGAGTTGAGAACCACTGTATTAAATGAATCTCAACAATGTTCCAAACTGTCTTAAAACTTCAGTCATGTCGACTCTCTGAGAGATTGGCATGGTAATGGATTTGGCAATGTTAATGTTTTTGGACATGGCGTCTTGGCGGAATAGATCTGACACTGCTGTTGCTGCAGATCAAGTACTGTGACTTGCTACTGCCAATACATTCACAGGCATTGCTATGAGCACATAAGATATCCCCAGTAGCAGATCTACACAGGTGGAGCTGGGGAAGATGGAGGGTTTCTTAAGTGCGCTGCATGCTAACAGCAACACTACCGGTATTTGAATATTAAGCCGTAGCTCATTGGGCGCTGATGCAACAGCAACCAATCAGCTGCACTGTGTAGATGATGATATGATCACTACCAAATGAGTTAAAGACCTAAATCAGCCTGCACCATCTAGAGTTTCATGCCAGAACTTGGTATGCTTTCAATTTTTAACATTTCTCATATAAATCTCTTCTATGACCAAAAGATCTGAGCTGCTATCAGACATTAATAATAGCAAAATTCAATTAAATCCCATATACTCTATGTCTACATCTGTCTCGTTCTTTTCAATTCTTTCTCCCAACGAATTTCAGTCAATACAGTCATCGAGTTAACTTCAAGTTTCTTGATCAACAAGCGGGCCTGTGTAATAAAGTTTCTTATTCAACATTACTTAGATCCAGCCTAACCTTTCCTTTCAATCATGAAGGAGTATTTCCTATACAAGTTCCCTCTCCGATGTGATTCGTTAAAGCTTCCACAGAAGACCTTAAAGAAACAAATGATTCTCTTTTACATTTCAGGCTCCACCTTTGTTACAGCAAAGAAAGCTTCACCATTAAGACACTGACCTGCACCATACAAAACAATTTGAGCTGACTGGACACAGAGTTAGGTGTATGTTTCAGGCTCTTTATTGAAAAGGCAGATTCACTTTCCCTCATAGCTTCTTGCTTCTGGGTTCAGAGAGACACAGACAAAGACACGCTAATCCTTCATTATCTTTCTCAGCACATACTGTTTTGGACGCGATGATGAAAGCTAAACATTCTGTTGCTTTCGTCATTCTCAACGCAGATCAATAAACACTTGGAAGATCTCTTACGTTTTGAAGTAAAAAAGGCGTAGGCTACTCTGGCTCTGGACATAATACCTTATAACATAATAAGAGATGTAGCATTAGCATGATAGCATTAGCATGATTTCCACAGGTGTGAACAACTTCCCTACAGGAAATTGTAAGTTAAAGTCTCTAGATGGAAAAGAAAAGATAAAAAATAGAACAACAAGCACTGCTCTGATCCTGAAACATGAATGACCAAACGAATTATGTATATAAAAACAGTATTCTTTCAATATCTATCACTATATACTAGATACATGGATTTAATTGTATTTAGTTACATTAAGTTATAAATAGGATGCATTTATAAATGCAATGTTTTCAATTAAGTTTCATTTATTCGGGTGTGAATAGGCTAAAGTCATGTAAAAATGGATATTTTGCAGCTCCCACAGACCACATAAGTGATATAAATTCACATGTAACTTTTACAAGCAAATTTGCCTACTTTAGAAAAAAAGTGTGATTTTTGTATTTGGCTTCTAGTTTATTATCATTTATATTAGCAATTACACAGCTTAACAGGGTTAAACGTTCATTAAAAAATAGCCTTACAAATAAGTAAAAACAAAACAAAAAAGTCTCTCACGTAGCTGTGAAAGTTTTCTAGTTTTTAAAGAAATGCTTACTCTTATTTGATATTAAAACATTGCAGTAAAAAAGAATAACTACACTAGCTACGCTAAAACATATCTCCATTTACAGTATCAACATCTTTTCAGTTAATGTAACTACAGTAAGCCATTCAGTTCAATTGCAACTGTACATGTGAGTCAAATATGCACAAATATGCATTTGATTTCAATCATGTCCTTTACTGAAAACATTTTTGAAAGACCAACAAATTCAACATCATCACTAGAAAGGATAATATGAAATGAGAATTAAGGTGAAACGAGAGCGGAAAATGTGTGTTTGAAATTCAGTAATGTAATCGTTCTTTAACATTACACCAGATTGCTTGAGGCAGGCCAGTACAAGGATGGGAATTTCATTCTCTCCATTATACCGAGCCTGTTTTCCTGAAACCTAATGACCAACAACCTATCCTATATCCTTTCCCACTCAAAATTAATCCTAACACGCCAGTATGTTCTTCATTTGCGCACATGATGTTTTTCAAATAAAGTACATTTTAAAATATAAGGCTGACTGTCTTATAGAGAACTTCGAGAGAACTTTAGCTTCAAAGTTTGTGGTGTTAATGAGTCTAACAACAACCCTTAGACCCCCAGCCACACACACACACACACACACACACACACACACACAGAGAGAGAGAGAGATACTTGGATGATGTCTTCAGCCCAGAGGCCTAATGTTAGTCATTAGGTTTCATCCACCTGTCCTCATTTTGGATGCACTGATTGGTTCTCACAGAGCAGGTATACTTGCCCATGCCACAAAAGATTTCAGATTTCTCCCCTTATTTGCAAGTGTATGTACCTTAACTTATTATTAGCACCTTACACATCAATCAGAGATGCATCTTCCAGGGACACTGTGCTTCTTTGTAACACTGTTTTCATTGGCACAGGTATTTATCATATAATCTGTTCATGATTTATCATTCATATCATTTGAAAACCTTGTGCTTAAGTTGACCATCATATGTTTCTTTGTTCTAAGGTAAAAGAAGCTTCAGCAGGCAAGTATTTAATATTAATTTCTATGTACTTATTTTAGTAATGTTATAATTATGTATCATAAATTGTCTATTATAAGACACAACATTTAAATGTAATAATTAAACATAGCAAAAAATTATGAGAAACTTTATAAATGCATTTACCTAAATATATTGCATTAATATACTATTATATTTTGAAAGTGAATCATAAGACACTAATTATTGTAATTTTGTTTTGTCTCCTCCAGGCTGTGACATAACATCAGTAACATCACCCACTGCATCATCTCTCATTGTAAAATGGAGCAATTTTCCCGGAGCGACAAACTATGTTCTGGAGGTCAAGGCTGTGAATTCAAGCAACACAGCACCTGTTTCTATTCCACCACTCGCTCCGTCCACTGTGGAGAAACTGGTCCAAGGCTTAAGACCGGGACAAATTTATCAAGTGACTTTTAAAGTGTTTCTGTTGAGTTATGTGACATGCATCAGCTCCCAGATGGCACAGACACGTAAGTCATCGACCCACACACATATGGCAAGCCGTTTAAGCTTAAAATGTTCCCAGTGTTACTCGCCGTAATTGAAATTTTACCAGTAAGAATTCAGTTAGAGAGCTCTAAAATTCAATTCTTACAAGCAATTATGATTAGAGAGCTCTCTAATTCAATTATTTTTAGTAACAATTGAATTAAAGAGCTCTCTAATTGAATTCTTTCTAGTAAAAGTCATTCTGGGAACATTTTAAAGCAGCACTATGTCGTTTTTTCAAACTTTATCATATTTTTCCAAAACCCTTGAGATGGCACATCGACTTGCAATAGGTTGAATGACAGGTCTTCCATAGCCTGACATGGTCTGTATCGCTTTTAGAGCCCAACGAGCGTTTTTGTTTGACCTCTGTATGTTGTCATGGCTGAAGCAGCAAGTAAAACCAACTAGCAAGTGCGTCAGAAACAGAGTGCGCGGGCGATCAGTTTACTGTTGGTAATGTGATGTGTAGCGTCACACCTCACCGCATCCAATGTAGACTGCATTGCTTTGTTTTGAGGGCGCTTAACTCACTCGAGCATCCCCGTAGAGCCGGGGCGGCCAGCTCGAGACGTGAAAGTATACTGATTACTGAGTTTGGTAGGGGCTACATTCTTGCAAGTAAATAATACATGATTAGACGAACAAAATAATCGGTCAGGGGTGCGTTTCCCGAAAGCATCGTTAGCCAACTATGGTCGCAAGTTGGTCGCAATTTCCATTGAACTCTATTGGTAATGACGGAACTTGCGACCATAGTTGGCTAACGATGCTTTCGGGAAACGCACCCCAGGATAACTATCCTATGTCTGCAGGCTGATAGTCATGTTTGTTACTTATTTTTCTGGTGAAAGTGTCTTGCCTCAGGCTATAGTACAAATCGATTTTTTAAATTTGCAAATTCATCTATGGTAGCTTGATATTATAATATTGACGACCTGGCTATTATCTACCAACAAACATTGAATTGAATTATTATGTAAAACAGTAGCCAATAAGCTAACGTTACTATAAAGACGCTGGTAAACGTGAGCTACGCGATCTTTTGAGTTAAAAAAAAATAAAGCCCATGACACTATATTCATAAGACATGCTGAAATATATGCCAATGTACCTGGGATAAAGACATTTCATACACAACGCAATGCATACGCAAGTTCGGTGGTATCGCTTGTCAACAAATGGACTGCTAGTTTAACCATGACAGATTTTACGACAGTAGTAGAGGACAATACTGTTTCCCAACTGTGGGGGGACCCCGAGAGCAAAATTTAAAAAATACGAGAATGCTGCTTTAGCTAAAATGGCTTGCCAGACACACATCTTGACAAACTGGTTTTTATTCTGAACCCATGTAATTTCATTTTTTTTACTTGCAGTTCCCGCCACCTCGCAAATATCATTTTCGAAAGCAATATCGAGCACCTCGATCAAGTTTGAGTGGTCCAGTGCGCAAGGAGCCGATAAATATTTTTTGATGGTGGAGGGAACTTTCCACATTGAGACTCACAACCTCACATTCACCACGCTACACGGACAGGTAGACAACCTCCGCAACAATACCGCATACAACTGTTACGTCTATTCCTCTAATGCCGCAGGAATCGGCGCCAAGAGTCTTGTTAAAACCATCAGAACATGTAAGTCTACTCGGTTCTTCCCAGTTTCGCGCAATTTGAATACTGTTAGCCTGTCAATGCAATCTTAACTTCCACATCATATTCTTGTTTTACAGTGGTGCAGCCTCCAGATGGCGTGAGTGTGAGCGAGTTGACTTCGAGCATGGCTCGCGTATCATGGTTCAGTGTCCCAGGCGTCCTGCTCTACCAGGTTTCAGTCACAGCCAGTAATAAGCTGGGAGTTGGCCCTGTTCTGAGGAACGTCACCAGCACCGCTGTGAATATCTCAAGCCTGGAGCCATGTTTAACATACACAATAGGGGTTGCCTCAATCAACATGTTCCTAGAACCAGGAGAGCCTAAAAACATCAGCTACACAACTACCAGTGAGTCGCACCAGCATAAGGATGAATCAAAGTGAAACCTTTGAATGAAACCATTAAGATAAAAGAATAGATTACTGTACTTGTGTGTTTTGAATGCTTCTAGTCTAGCCTTTCTACAAGAAAGAGGACATTTTCTAGACCAGAACCAAGACTAAACATAAACCAGCCAGGATCTGGATTTTCCGAATTCTAACATGTCACTTCTTGTTCTTCTCAGCCATTTCAACAGTTTCCTCCATCTCTGTGGAGTACAGTTGCGTTACCGCCATGGCATCGGTTAGTTGGGTTGCAGTATTTGGTGCCATGTCGTACCGTGCAGTCATAACAGATGGCCAAGGACGGTCTCTTAACTGCACATCGACGGACACAGCCTGCCAGATCCCAATGCTGAATTGTGGAGAACTGTACTCCGTACGGATTATAGCCATTGCTAACTGTGAAAGCTCCTCCGACGGCAGCTACATCTTTGAGACAGGTAAAGATGCCCTCTCTCAAAGGTCACGCTCACACCTGATTCAGTCCTCTGGGAGATGAGCAGGAAATCCTCTCACAGTGTAAGAAGTCTGAGAAGGAACACACCCAGGAATTATGTAGATTAAATGAGCTCTAGAGTCTATTGAGGCCCAGATTTAATGGGAGGTTGTGTGGTATCAGGTGGCAGGATTGTTCCAGTTACTGTGTCAGTCTAAGCCCCTAAGTTAGTAAATCTACCTTCCTGCTCTAAGGTTGTCTTTCTCAGGTTGTATTTTTATCTGCTCTCGGGCCCTGTTTACACCTGGAATTAAAATGCGTTTTGTTCGTCCACTTGTGATCTGATCGACCAACACATATCTTAATACCCGGTGTAAACAGGGCCTCAGTCTCTCTCCAAAAGGTTTTCTGTCATCATTTACTTGCCTTTATGTCATTCTAAACTTGTATGACTTACTTTCTTCTGCAAAACACAAAAGAAGATATTTCGAAAATTTTCAGCGTGTTTTGTCCATACAATTAAAGTCAATGGGGTCCAATGTTGTTTGTTTTGACTTGCATTGTATGGACCAAAAATGTTCTTTTAAATATCTGCTTCAGTGCAATCAGTAGAAAGTTGCACAGGTTTTGAACGAACTGAGGGTACGTAGTTGGTAATGATTCATTTTTTTTGGGTAAACTATCCAAACCAAAAAGAAATTGGATGTTTTATCTGCAAATTAATTTCTCTCCCCATCTCTCAAACAAACACACAGCACCCTGCCCACCCAAAAAACCGCTGCTGTACCGTGAGTGTTCCAGTAACGTCATCTTGTTTTCGTGGAGTCCCACCAACAGCACGGCTTATTACCACGCCCTGGCTATTGACTCGGGCGGCCATGTAACCGATTGCATCACTGTTGACACCTCCTGTTACTTCACCGACACTGTCTGTGGCGAAAGATACAGGTTCTACGTCAGCTCCATCTACTCCGGAGGACTAGACTGCAACAGCGGAAACACACAAGAAGTGGTGGTCAACACAGGTGAGCTATTGGCAAAAAATATTATTATAAATATTATTAAAAAAATATTTCATTTTTTCCTGATACGACAACATATAATATGAATATTGTAATGAACGTGCTATCGGTACTTCACAATCAATAGATCGAGAGAAGCACTTAAAATTTGTTGATAGTATAGCATAACAAGAGATTTATAAGCTTTTCGACTGGCAACAACCCAAGTGTAACAAGGTGGGGGGAAAAATCTCCAAAAAGTAAACGAATAAAAATATCCCCAAAAGTTGGGAAATAGTTATACCAGTTAACAAACATTTTCGGGAATAAGAAAATGCTCTCCGGGTCAAAATGACCCGAACACAACACACTGGTTAAAAGGCAATTAATATTCAGTTCTATTATCGATACTATTGGATGAGAACAAAATTTGAACTGCATTGAGCTGATAATGACACTACTATCTTCTGCAGAACTGGACTAGTCAATCATAATTGATGATATTTTACAAGACTTTATTTTCCTGTTAATTACTGGGAAGCTGCTTTGACACAATCTACATTGTATAAAGTGCTATGTAAATAAATGTAACTTCAGTTGTTTTAAGGATCATTTTTAATTTTGTCCCTCTCTGTCGCCTTACACCTTTAGCTCCATGCTTGCCACAGAACGTCCGCACAAATACAAACTGTAATAACATCGGAAGTGCCGTCACTTCTTGGGACGGGCCTGAAGGAGCCCAAACCTACACTGTGGAGGCCCGCGGTAATCGTAGAGATTTCTACAACTGTACGTCTCAAAACACAAGCTGCACACTAACAGGTCTGGAATGTGGAGAGAGCCTGAGCGTGTGGATTGTTTCGACTGATGGTGACTGTACTACTGATCCTGTGCTAGGAGAGGTGGCAGATACAGGTTAGCATGTGAACATACAGATGCATTTTGGGTAATGTGAATTATTGCAATGTAATAAAATGGGGTAATGCTTCACAGCTTTACAGTACAGTACTTACAGTGTACTTACCGAGAAAGTACTGCTAATATAAGGTAGTAAGTACATGGAACAAGGGTAGGTTTAGGGGTAGGTTCAGGGTAAGTACTAGTTATTACCCAGTAATTGTAGTTGCTAAAATAAGTACATAGTATTTACATGGGTAACTGGACTGTAAAAGGAAGAGTTACCTGAACATGCCCTTACAAAAAAACAAAACAAAAAATCATGGCATGGTATGGGATGTTAATACTCTTTATCTTCCATGTAGTTCCCTGCATACCTCAGAATGTGTCCGCTGTGGAGACTTGTAGTTCAGACACTGCCTCTTTAACATGGCTCTCTAGCAACGGTGCCATTTTCTACATCGGAATTGCGACACACACGGATGGAACAGTTCACACCTGCACTGCCATGACGGCAGAGTGCTCATTCCAAAACCTGAAATGCGGCGAGACGTATGATGCGTTTGTCCTAGCAACTAACCTGCAATGCAACAGCTCTGAGAGTCAACATGTCCTCCTACAAACAGGTAGGTGCAAAAAACAAACAAACAGACAAATAAAAGGTACCTGATAATTAAAATGTCAAATATCAATATCATATATAAATAAAATAAAGGAAATGAAGGGCAGAGTGAATAAATAAATTTAAATGAAAAAATTACAAGTTGTCATATATAAAATGTAAAATAAACTTAAAATAAGGCTAAGAGGATGAAGACCAAGTCCCATATATTTTAAAATATGTAAAACAGAAAATAAAAGGGGATGAAAAAAGAGAACAGATTTTTTTTATATATATTTTACAAAAAAATGTAAAGCAACAAAAATTTTTTTAATAAAAATGCCAAGATATTTAATAGGTAAAATGTAAAAAAAAAAAAAAAGAAGAATATGAATAAAAGGGCTCGGATATTAAAAATAAATTTATCAATATACATAAATCTGGTTTATTTATAAATTAATCTAATATATATATATATATATATATATATATATATATATATATATATATATATATATATATATATATATATTAGGGCTGTCAAACGATTAATCGTGATTAATCGCATCCAAAATAAAAGTTTGTGTTTACATAATATATGTGGGGGCACTGTGTATAATTATTTATATATAAATACACATACATGCTTGTATATATTTAAGAAATATTTTCATGTATATATTGTATATAGATTTATATATAGTTTATATTATATATAAATGTAAATATTTTATATATAAATAATATTTTTTTCTTAAATATACATGCATGTGTGTGTATTTATATATATATAAAATAATTATACACAGTGCACCCACATATATTATGTAAACACAAACTTTTATTTTGGATGCGATTAATCGTGATTAATCGTTTGACAGCCCTAATATATATATATATAAGCTAGTTAAGGTTCATAAATGTACAAATTTACAAAAATTAAAAGGGTCAAGATATTTAAAACGTAAAAAAATGACCATTAAAAATAAAAATGGATTAAATAAAAGCGGCCAGATATTTAAAGTAATGCAACATAATAACAAAAAAAGTCAAATAAAAGCAGATTATTAAACGAGTTTTTTTTATATTTTAAATGTCATAAAAAAAAGCTGTCCTTATGAAGGTAAAGCAAATGAATTTCTGGTGCACAAAGTAAATCTCCTACATTCCGATTTGCAGCCCCATGTGCTCCAGTCAGCGTGGAGGTCTCCAGAGACTGTGCAGGGAATCGTGCGACAGTGAGCTGGCAGAGCCTTCAGGCTGGGGGTCTGTACACAGCAGTACTGCAGGGTGAACATGGAGTCACGGTTAACTGCAGCACCAGCTTTAACAACTGCACAGTAGACCTGCTCTGCGGAGTCAACTACAACGTCACAGTCTCAAAGAATGATGGACACTGCAGGAGTCTGCCATCCACACCCATTCAGATACAGCCAGGTAACAGTCACCTGAGCATGCACACATTTCCAAACACCAACAGATCTTTGAAGCTGACTATGTATCTCCTTTAGCTCCCTGTGACCCTCAAAATGTCACAACTGTGCTCCAGTGTGACACCAACTCGGCTATCGTGACATGGGCTGCCAGCACAGGAGCTAATGGGTACACGGCAATGGCAACAGACGGGCAGCAGCAACGCTTAGCTTCTTGTCACACGATGGGGACTTCCTGTCAGCTGACCTCTCTGCCATGTGGGATGAGACTGAACGTGACTGTCCAAGCTGATGGAGTGTCCTGCAACAGCAGCTCTCAACCTAAAACTGCAGTGGTAACAGGTGTCCGCTCATGCTAACTTTTGCTGATTCAAATTAGTCATAACAACATTGTGTAGAGAAAACTATAATGTGAAGCGGCCCTAAAATGTATATGAATTTTAATGCATTCGATTCAAGCTGCATTTTCTCAAAACTATCTTCACTTTTCACCTTTTTTTTAAAACTAATATTAAATATATAATGTTCATCACATTAACAATGAATAGAAACACACTAAACAATGTTTGAAAACCACCAAGAAATACTTGATAATTACTGTTATTTCATGACATTCATTCATTTTACCAATTATTTTTTGGGGCCACATGTATTACAAACAAACATAAATAACATTCAAGTTTGGGGTGAGTTTGCTTTTAAAGAAATTAATATTTTTATTCAGCATGGACACACTTAATTGATCAAAAATAATGATGCTGAAAATTCACAGGAATAAATTACAAATTATATATAAAAAAACATGTATTTTATAGTGTAATAATATTTCACAATGTCACTATTATTACATTATTTGTGATCAAATAAGTGCAGCCTAGGTAAACATGAGAGATATATTTCTAAAACATTTTTTAAAAGTTTTCAACAGTAAAAAACTTTTTTTAAATTTACATTTATATATGTAGCCTGATTATTTTAATACAGCTTCCTCCTCTCCCTTATCTAGCCCCCTGCATTCCCACCCATGTCACTGCCACTATAAACTGTACCTCCAACACTGCTTCTATCACCTGGGACAGTGCACTTGGTGCCACTTGGTACTCGGTAAAGGCGGAAGGCAGCCAAGGGTCCAAAGCATCCTGCAACAACACTATCACACGCTGTGATATCCCAAACCTGCCATGTGGCCAGCAATATTCCATCACAGTCATGGGCAGGAATGGTGACTGCATGGGCCCGGCTAGCCAGCCTACCACTCTTGTCTCAGGTACTTGAACTCAGCTCATAATGGTTGGGGACAACAACCCGGCTGGGCCATTAAGAACCTCCCTAGCAATCTCCCAGAACACCCAGCAAACACATAGCAACATCCTAACAGTTTTGTCATGACAAGCAGCGTACTGCAGTTTGAGGAATGAACCTTTTTTATACGTTGCAGCACCATGTCCTAATACTGGCATTCAAGCCAGACTGGATTGCCGCACCAACTCAGCACTCATTTCTTGGACACCGGGCAATGGTACACTAAGCTCCAATGTAACATTGCAGTCTTTCCAGGACGCCCAAAAGTACAGCTGCTTCACCAACGGCTCCTCATGCAACATCAGCTCACTTCAGTGTGGTCAGCACTACAACATCAGTGTTACAGGATACGGCCAGAACTGTTCAACCTGTTCTAAACCCCTGGTCACTCTAGACACAGGTATAACATTCAACAATAATTCAAACAGCAATTAGTGTAGAGCCTAATTTAAACCCTTTCTAAATGTTTTTTTTTTCTAAATCTATCATGCTAAAATGTTGAGCATCACATGATTTTAATCTTTTCTTTCCAGCTCCATGTGTTCCCACTCAAGTCAATGTGTCATTATCCTGTGGGTCTGACACTGCGTCTGTTTCCTGGGCAGCATCTAGTGGCCTTGTTTCCAACTATATAGTAAAAGCTGAAGGTGATAATGGAATTACGCACACATGCAACTCCAGCAGCACTTCCTGTAACATCAGCGGCCTGGTGTGTGG
The DNA here is from genome assembly GCA_038021265.1 of Cyprinella venusta. Classification (NCBI taxonomy): domain Eukaryota; kingdom Metazoa; phylum Chordata; class Actinopteri; order Cypriniformes; family Leuciscidae; genus Cyprinella; species Cyprinella venusta. The sequence continues at coordinate 15,126,433 of CM075870.1, read as the reverse complement.
TCAGGCGTACAATGTGTCAGTCACTGCTATGAGCGTCGACTGCACTGGGCAACGTAGCGAAGTGCGTCGTGTCAATACTGGTTAGTATTTCATCTACAGTATAACCTTATAATTGTTTAGCCATACTCATCATCCATTTGACTAGTGGAGAATTTTGCACACAAGTTTGTCTAATGTTTAATGTGGTATTTTCAAACTCTAGTATATAGTTGTCTGCTGTACTTGAAGTTTGAAATGTTTCTTAAAGTCCCCCTGTAGTCAGTCATTTGATCCCTTAAAACTCATCTTTGATCACCAATTTTACATATTTAAAAAAACATTTTTGAAAACAAAATTCGTCATGCCAAAAAATAACTTAAAATGTAGCTCTACACCTTTGCCTCATTTAGTATACGTGGATCTATGAATATGTAAATCAGACCCGCCTCCACTCACTCGAACCAGGTCAACAACTCATTGACGATCACACCTCGATGTGATTGGTTACATGCTAGTTTGTGATGTCAGAAACAGCAGCGATTTCACAGCACGTTTTTGAGACTATCTTTGTTTCACTGCAGTTTTAAGGAGAAAAAACTCTTTGTCTTTAAGCATATAAAACCCCCCCGCATAAACAATATTAAAATCTTGATTTTAACCACAGGGGGAGTTTAAAAGCATTTCACATTAAAAGGCACAATTTAAAAACGTGCGATGGATGTGTAGCATTCAAGCAAACAGTACAGCCTTGACAAAAACAATAAACATCACATTTAATCTCTACAACATACTTGTCTGCTACCCAGTAAAAAATTATTTGTTCCATGAACATTCCTACAGTGTTTTGGTTCCTAAAAAATGACATTAGAAGAATGTTAGGGGAATGTGTTTTCAGGCATCTAATGTACATGGTTTAACGCAAATGTGTTTTAACTCTTTTCTCCCAGCACCCTGTGCTCCTCAGTCTGTGGTCAGTCAGCTCTTAGACTGCCAAACAGGGGATGTTCAAGTTAGCTGGCAGTCGAGTAACGGGGCGCAGATCTACTATGCTCAAGCTAAATCCACTGACAAGGTTCTGGGGTGTAACTCCACCTCCACATCCTGCGTAATCACTGCAATTGGCTGTGGGCAGACATACAATATCACTGTGTCTGCAGAGGGCAACGGCTGTCGCTCCAACAGTGTGACCAGTCAGGTCACGGCAGGTGCAGTAGCATTTTGACAAAGTTGATGGCTACCATTCTAAATAATGAGTCCTACCAATTCAAAATCTATATATTTAAAGTCAACATGAAATCAAAATCAACTTTATTTACTTTCTAATACACAGTCCTGATCTTACTTTGTGCAATTCTTTAGTGCATGTTAGAAAAAGTCTATTCTTTCATCACAATTAAACAGCAGTCCAGGGAAACCCAGTTCAAACACAAAGAAGCCCTAGCAACATCCTAGCACTACGTTACTTCACCTTTAAATAATATTCTTGTCTTTTCTCTTCAGCCCCATGCCCTCCACTGAATATCCAGTCCAGAATGAACTGTGGCAACAACACAGCGAGTGTGTCCTGGTCCCGTGGCAATGGAGAACTGTCCTTTTTGACAAAACTTGAATGCTCTAATGGACAGACGTATATGTGCAGGACCAATGAAACAGGATGTGACATCACTAACATGATGTGTGGACAAACTTGCTCGGTTAAAGTAGTGGCAGAGGGACGTTCATGCAACAGCTCTGTAGGCACTGGATCACCAATCATAACAGGTAAGAGAAATAGCTGGTTATATCAAACCTTCTTATATTGAATTTATGATTAGGCTGCTCCGAACATCTTTATCAAACATCCTAATCTTTTTTTTTTTACTGTTTTTAACTATATTCTAATTTGTTTTATATAATTTACCCAGCTCATTGTGTACCACCAAACCAGATAAATGCGCCGTAGTAGCCACTTAGATCATCTTAGCAACCATGTGGCAACACCCTGACAACCATCCACCATGTAAAAATACAGTTTTGCAACAGCATTTTGATGTGTTATCAATTTGTCATGTTGCAGCACCATGTCCCAATACTGGCATTCAAGCCATACTGGATTGCCGCACCAACTCAGCACTCATTTCTTGGACACCGGGCAATGGTACACTAAGCTCCAATGTAACATTGCAGTCTTTCCAGGACGCCCAAAAGTACAGCTGCTTCACCAACGGCTCCTCATGCAACATCAGCTCACTTCAGTGTGGTCAGCACTACAACATCAGTGTTACAGGATACGGCCAGAACTGTTCAACCTGTTCTAAACCCCTGGTCACTCTAGACACAGGTATAACATTCAACAATAATTCAAAGAGCAATTAGCGTAGAGTCTAATATAAACCCTTTCTTATGGCATCAAATAATCTATTGCGCTAAAACGTTGAGCATCACATGATTTTAATCTTTTCTTTCCAGCTCCATGTGTTCCCACTCAAGTCAATGTGTCATTATCCTGTGGGTCTGACACTGCGTCTGTTTCCTGGGCAGCATCTAGTGGCCTTGTTTCCAACTATATAGTAAAAGCCGAAGGTGATAATGGAATTACGCACACATGCAACTCCAGCAGCACTTCCTGTAACATCAGCGGCCTGGCGTGTGGTCAGGCGTACAATGTGTCAGTTACAGCTATGAGCGTCGACTGCACTGGGCAACGTAGCGAAGTGCGTCGTGTCAATACTGGTAAGTACTTAATCTACAGTATAACCTTATAATTGTTTAGCTATATTCATCATCCATTTGACTAGTGCAGAATTTTGCACACAAGTTTGTCTAGTGTTTACAAGGAGAACTTGTTAAACTCTAGTATATAGTTGTCTGCTGTACTTGAAGTTTGAAATGTTTCTTAAAGTTCCCCTGTAGTCAGTCATTTTATCCCTTAAAACTCATCTTTGGAACATCACTTCGCTGGCAGGGAAGGAGCCTGAGATTGTGCGTGAGGTTGAGAAGTGAGGTAAAGGTTGACACCCAGAGGGGCGTGATTGGGAGGAATGCCCCTCCCGACCTGAACCCGAGCGGTGTTCAGTTATTGGACTTCTGTGCTAGTTACAGTTTGTCCATAACAAAATACCATGTTTAAGCATAATGGTGTCCACCAGTGCATGTGGCACCAGGACACCCTAGGTCGTAGGTCGATGATTGACTTTGTGGTCATTTCATCTGACCTGCGACAGTATGTCTTGGACACTTGGGTAAAGAGAGGGGCGGAGCTGTCAACTGATCACCACCTGGTGGTGAGTTGAATCCGATGGCGGGAGAGGAGGCTGGACAAACACGGCAGACCCAAGCGTATTGTAAGGGTTTGCTGGGAATGTTTGGCAGAGTCTCTTGTCAGAGAGATCTTCAACTCCCACCGGATCCAGAGGGAGGCTGGAGATAATGAGTCTGAGTAGATCATGTTCTCCACCCCCATTGTCGAAGTGGCTGCTCGGAGCTGTGGCTGTAACGTCTTCGGTGCCTGTTGAGGTGGCAATACCCGAACCCGGTGGTGGACACCGGAAGAAAAGGATGTCGTCAAGCTGAAGAAGGAGTCCCATTGGGCCTTGTTGGCTTGTGGGACTCCTGAGGCAGCTGACAGATACCAGCAGGCCAAGCAGACTGCAGCCCTGGTGGTTCTGGAGGCAAAAACTCGGGCCTGGGAGGAGTTCGCTGAGGCCAAGGAAATGGAATATCGGCTAGCCTCGAAGAGGTTCTGGCAAACTGTTCGGCACCTCAGGAGAGGGAAACAGTCCCCTACCAACTGTTTACAGTGGAGGTGGGTGCCGGCTGTTCACCTCAACTGGGGATGTCATTGGACAGAAGGAAGGAATCTTTTGAGGATCTCCTCAATCCCGTCGTCACGTCTTCTATTGAGGAAGCAGAGGCTGAGGGCTCAAAGGTGGACTTGTACATCACCCTAGCTGAGGTCACCAAGGTAGTCAAGAAACTCCTCGGTGGCAAGGCACCGGGGGTGGATGACATCCACCCTGATTACCTCAAGTCTTTGGATGTTGTGGGGCTGTCTTGGCTGACACGTCTCTGCAGACCTGGGTGGTGGTCCATCTTTTTAAGAACGGGGACCAGAGGGTGTGTTCCAGCTACAGGGGGATCAACTCCTCAGCCTCCCTGGGAAAGTCTATGCCAGAGTACTGGAGAGGAGAACACGGCCGATAGTGGAACCTCAGATTCAGGAGGAACAGTGCTGTTTTCATCCAGGCCGTGGAACACTGGACCAGCTCTTCACTTTCTACAGGGTGCTGGAGGGTTCATGGGAGTTTGCCCAACCAGTCCACATGTGCTTTGTGGATTTGGAGAGGGCATTCGACTGTGTCTCTCTTGGCGGCCTGTGGAGGGTGCTCCGGGAGTATGGGGTCCTTTCTAAGGGCTGTCCTGTCCCTGTATGACCGAAGCAGGAGCTTGGTTCGCATTGCCGGTAATAAGTCAGACTTCTTCTCGGTGCATGTTGGCAGGGCTGTCCTTTGTCGCCCGTACTGTTCACAATTTTTATGGACAGAATTTCTTGGTGCAGCCAGGGACCGGAGGATGTCAGGTTTGGGAACCACACGATTTCGTCTCTGCTCTTTGCGGATGATGTTGTCGTGTTGGCCCCTTCACACCAGGATCTTCACTATGCACTGGGGCGGTTTGCAGCCGAGTGTGAAGTGGCTGGGATGAAAATCAGCGCCTCCAAATCCGATGCCATGGTCCTCAGTCGGAAAATGGTGATTTGCTCACTTCACGTTGGTGGAGAGATCCTTCCTCAAGTGGAGGAGTTTAAGTATCTTGGGGTTTTGTTCACGAGTGAGGGAAGGATGGAACAGGAGATTGACAGACGGATCGGTGCAGCTTCTGCAGTAATGCGGTCGATGTACCGGTCTGTTGTGGTGAAGAAGGAGCTGAGCCGTAAGGCAAAGCTCTCGATTTACCGGTCAATCTATGATCCTGCTCTCACCTATGGTCATGAGCTTTGGGTCATGACCGAAAGGACAAGATCCCGGATACAGGCAGCAAAAATTAGCTTTCTACGCAGGCTGGCTGGGCGATTCCTTAGAGATAGGGTGAGAAGCTTGGTCACTCGGGAGGAGCTCAGAGTAGAGCCGCTGCTCTTCCACAACGAGAGGGGTCAGCTGAGGCGACTCGGGCATCTGATCCAGATGCCTCCTGGATGGTCTTACCGGGGAGATGTTCCGGGAACATCCCACTGGGAGGAGACCCCGGGGAAAACCAAGGACACGCTGGAGAGACTATGTCTCCTGGCTGGCCTGCGAACGCCTTGGTGTCCCCCTGGTAGAGCTGGAGGAAGTGTCTAGGGAGAGGGAAGTCTGGGCATCTCTGCTTAGACTGCTGCCCCCGCAACCCGGCCCCGGATAAGCGGAAGAAGATGGATGCATGGATTTTTGAAAAAAAAATTCTTCATGCCTTAAAAAAGCTTAAAATTGAGCTCTACACCCTTGCCTTACTTAATATATGCAGATCTATGAATATGTAAATCAGCCCTGCCCACACTCACTTGAATCAGCTCAACCACTCGTTGACGATCACACCTTGATGTGATTGGTTACATGCTAGTTTGTGATGTCAGAAACAGCAGCGATTTTACAATGCGTTTTTGAGACTCTGCAAACTCTGCAAAAACTCTGCAATGGTGTCATCGACGTCGACTGAAGAATTTCCTCATGATTTGTCTTAAATCATATAAAAAACCCCACATAGGACTATAAACAATATTAAAATCTTGATTTTAACCACAGGGGGAGTTAAAAATCATTTCACATTGAAAGGAACACTTTAAAAACTTGTGATGGATGTGTAGCATTCAAGTAAACAGTCCAGCCTTGACAAAAATAATAAACATCACATTTAATCTCTACAGCATACTTGTCTGCTACCCAGTAAAAAATTATTTGTTCCATGAACATTCCTACAGTGTTTTGGTTCCCAAAAAATAACCGAAAGGAAACCTTTTACTAACATTAGAGGAACGTTATTGGAAAGTGTTTTCAGGCATCTAATGTACGTGGGTTAACGCAAATGTGTTTCTCATTCATTTTTATAAATACTTTATTCTATGAAGAAAACTTGATGTGTGTATCCAGAATATTCCATTAAAAACATGCTAAAGGAATTTTTTGTTTAACTCTTGTCTCCCAGCACCCTGTGCTCCTCAGTCTGTGGTCAGTCAGCTCTTAGACTGCCAAACAGGGGATGTTCAAGTTAGCTGGCAGTCGAGTAACGGGGCGCAGATCTACTATGCTCAAGCTAAATCCACTGACAAGCTTCTGGGGTGTAACTCCACCTCCACATCCTGCGTAATCACTGCAATTGGCTGTGGGCAGACATACAATATCACTGTGTCTGCAGAGGGCAACGGCTGTCGCTCCAACAGTGTGACCAGTCAGGTCACGGCAGGTGCAGTAGCATTTTGACAAAGTTGATGGCTACCATTCTAAATAATGAGTCCTACCAATTCAAAATCTATATATTTAAAGTCAACATGAAATCAAAATCAACTTTATTTACTTTCTAATACACAGTCCTGATCTTACTTTGTGCAATTCTTTAGTGCATGTTAGAAAAAGTCTATTCTTTCATCACAATTAAACAGCAGTCCAGGGAAAGCCATTTCAAACACAAAGAAGCCCTAGCAACATCCTAGCACTATGATACTTCACCGTTAAATAATATTCTTGTCTTTTCTCTTCAGCCCCATGCCCTCCACTGAATATCCAGTCCAGAATGAACTGTGGCAACAACACAGCAAGTGTGTCCTGGTCCCGTGGCAATGGAGAACTGTCCTTTTTGACAAAACTTGAATGCTCTAATGGACAGACGTATATGTGCAGGACCAATGAAACAGGATGTGACATCACTAACATGATGTGTGGACAAACTTGCTCGGTTAAAGTAGTGGCAGAGGGACGTTCATGCAACAGCTCTGTAGGCACTGGATCACCAATCATAACAGGTAAGAGAAATAGCTGGTTATATCAAACCTTGTTATATTGAATTTATGATTAGGGTGCTCCGAACATCTTTATCAAACATCCTGATCTTTTTTTTTACTGTTTTTAACAGCCAACCATATTCTTATTTGTTTTATTTAATTAACCCAGCTCATTGTGTACCACCAAACCAGATAAATGCGCCGTAGTAGCCACTTAGATCATCTTAGCAACCATGTGGCAACACCCTGACAACCATCCACCATGTAAAAATACAGTTTTGCAACAGCATTTTGATGTGTTATCAATTTGTCATGTTGCAGCACCATGTCCTAATACTGGCATTCAAGCCAGACTGGATTGCCGCACCAACTCAGCACTCATTTCTTGGACACCAGGCAATGGTACACTAAGTTCCAATGTAACACTGCAGTCTTTCCAGGACGCCCAAAAGTACAGCTGCTTCACCAACGGCTCCTCATGCAACATCAGCTCACTTCAGTGTGGTCAGCACTACAACATCAGTGTTACAGGATACGGCCAGAACTGTTCAACCTGTTCTAAACCCCTGGTCACTCTAGACACAGGTATAACATTAAACAATAATTCAAACAGCAATTAGCATAGAGTCTAATATAAACCCTTTCTAAATGGCATCCGATAATCTATCACGCTAAAACGTTGAGCATCACATGATTTTAATCTTTTCTTTCCAGCTCCATGTGTTCCCACTCAAGTCAATGTGTCATTATCCTGTGGGTCTGACACTGCGTCTGTTTCCTGGGCAGCATCTAGTGGCCTTGTTTCCAACTATATAGTAAAAGCTGAAGGTGATAATGGAATTACATACACATGCAACTCCAGCAGCACTTCCTGTAACATCAGCGGCCTGGCGTGTGGTCAGGCGTACAATGTGTCAGTCACAGCTATGAGCGTCGACTGCACTGGGCAACGTAGCGAAGTGCGTCGTGTCAATACTGGTAAGTACTTAATCTACAGTATAACCTTATAATTGTTTAGCTATATTCATCATCCATTTGACTAGTGCAGAATATTGCACACAAGTTTGTCTAGTGTTTACAAGGAGAACTTGTTAAACTCTAGTATATAGTTGTCTGCTGTACTTGAAGTTTGAAATGTTTCTTAAAGTTCCCCTGTAGTCAGTCATTTTATCCCTTAAAACTCATCTTTGGAACATCACTTCGCTGGCAGTGAAGGAGCCTGAGATTGTGCGTGAGGGTGAGAGGTTCCGACTAGAGATAGTCGGGACCACCTCTACGCATGGCTTGGGCTCTGGAACCACACTCATTGAGAGAGGATGGACTCTTCACCACTCTAGAGTTGCCCATGATGAGAGGCGATGAGCTGGTGTGGGTTTGCTCATAGCCCCCCAGCGCAGCCGCCATGTATTGGAGTTTCCCCCAGTGAACGAGAGGGTTGTTTCCCTGCGCCTACGGGTCAGGGATAGGTCTCTCACTGTCGTGTGTGCCTACGGGCCAAACGGCAGTTCAGAGTACCCAGCTTTCTTGAGGTCTCTGGGAGGAGTGCTGGAAAGTACTCAGACTGGGGACTCTGTCGTTCTACTGGGGGACTTCAACGCTCATGTGGGCAATGACAGTGACACCCAGAGGGGCGTGATTGGGAGGAATGGCCCTCCCGACCTGAACCCGAGCGGTGTTCAGTTATTGGACTTCTGTGCTAGTTACAGTTTGTCCATAACAAAATACCATGTTTAAGCATAATGGTGTCCACCAGTGTATGTGGCACCAGGACACCCTAGGTCGTAGGTCGATGATTGACTTTGTGGTCATTTCATCTGACCTGCGACAGTATGTCTTGGACACTTGGGTAAAGAGAGGGGCGGAGCTGTCAACTGATCACCACCTAGTGGTGAGTTGGATCCGATGGCGGGGTAGGAGGCTGGACAAACACGGCAGACCCAAGCGTATTGTAAGGGTTTGCTGGGAATGTTTGGCAGAGTCTCTTGTCAGAGAGATCTTCAACTCCCACCTCCGGTGGAGCCACGACCGGATCCAAAGGGAGGCTGGAGATATTGAGTCTGAGTGAATCATGTTCTCCACCCCCATTGTCGAAGTGGCTGCTCGGAGCTGTGGCCATAAGGTCTCCGGTGCCTGTTGAGGTGGCAATACCTGAACCCGGTGGTGGACACCGGAAGAAAAGGATGTCGTCAAGCTGAAGAAGGAGTCCCATTGGGCCTTGTTGGCTTGTGGGACTCCTGAGGCAGGTACCAGCAGGCCAAGCAGACTGCAGCCCGGTTGGTTCTGGAGGCAAAAACTCGGGCCTGGGAGGAGTTCGCTGAGGCTATGGAAATGGAATATCGGCTAGCCTCGAAGAGGTTCTGGCAAACTGTTCAGCACCTCAGGAGAGGGAAACAGTCCCCTACCAACTGTTAACAGTGGAGGTGGGCGCCGGCTGTTGACCTTAACTGGGGATGTCATGGGACAGAAAGAAGGAATCTTTTGAGGATCTCCTCAATCCCGCCGTCACGTCTTCTATTGAGGAAGCAGAGGCTGAGGGCTCAAAGGTGGACTTGTACATCACCCTAGCTGAGGTCACCAAGGTAGTCAAGAAACTCCTCGGTGGCAAGGCACCGGGGGTGAATGACATCATCCCTGAGTACCTCAAGTCTTTGGATGTTGTGGGGCTGTCTTGGGTGACACACCTCTGCAGGCCGGGGTGGTGGTCCATCTTTTTAAGAACGGGGACCAGAGGGTGTGTTCCAGCTACAGGGGGATCAAACTTCTCAGCCTCCCTGGGAAAGTCTATGCCAGAGTACTGGAGAGGAGAACACGGCCGATAGTGGAACCTCAGATTCAGGAGGAACAGTGCTGTTTTCGTCCAGGCCGTGGAACATTGGACCAGCTCTCCACTTTCTACAGGGAGCTGGAGGGTTCATGGGAGTTTGCCCAAACAGTCCACATGTGCTTTGTGGATTTGGAGAGGGCATTAGACTGTGTCTCTCTTGGCGGCCTGTGGAGGGTGCTCCGGGAGTATGGGGTCCTTTGCTAAGGGCTGTCCTGTCCCTGTATGACCGAAGCAGGAGCTTAGTTCGCATTGCCGGTAGTAAGTTAGACTTCTTCTCGGTGCATGTTGGCAGGTCTGCCCTTTGTCGCCCGTACTGTTCACAATTTTTATGGACAGAATTTCTTGGTGCAGCCAGGGACCGGAGGATGTCAGGTTTGGGAACCACACGATTTTGTCTCTGCTCTTTGCGGATGATGTTGTCGTGTTGGCCCCTTCACACCAGGATCTTCAGCTGGGACGGTTTGCAGCCGAGTGTGAAGTGGCTGGGATGAAAATCAGCGCCTCCAAATCCGATGCCATGGTCCTCAGTCGGAAAATGGTGGTTTGCTCACTTCAGGTTGGCGGAGAGATCCTTCCTCAAGTGGAGGAGTTTAAGTATCTTGGGGTTTTGTTCACGAGTGAGGGAAGGATGGAACGGGAGATTGACAGACGAATCGGTGCAGCTTCTGCAGTAATGCGGTCGATGTACCGGTCTGTTGTGGTGAAGAAGGAGCTGAGCCGTAAGGCAAATCTCTCGATTTACCGGTCAATCTATGTTCCTACTCTCACCTACGGTCATGAGCTTTGGGTCATGACCGAAAGGACAAGATCCCGGATACAGGCGGCAAAAATGAGCTTTTTACGCAGGCTGGCAGGGCGATTCCTTAGAGATAGGGTGAGAAGCTTGGTCACTCGGGAGGAGCTCAGAATAGAGCCGCTGCTCTTCCACATCGAGAGGGGTCAGCTGAGGTGGCTCAGGCATCTGTTCCAGATGCCTCCTGGATGGTCTTCCCCTGGAGGTGTTCCGGGAACGTCCCACTGGGAGGAGACCCCGGGGAAAACCAAGGACACGCTGGAGGAAGTGTCTAGGGAGAGGGAAGTCTGGGCATCTCTGCTTAGACTGCTGCCCCCGTGACCTGGCCCCGGATAAGCGGAAGAAGATGGATGCATGGATTTTTGAATAAAATTTCTTCATGCCTTAAAATAGCTTAAAATTTAGTTCTACACCTTTGCCTCATTTAGTATATGCAGATCTATGAATATGTAAATCAGCCCTGCCTCCACTCACTCGAACCAGCTCAACCACTCGTTGACGATCACACCTTGATGTGATTGGTTACATGCTAGTTTGTGATGTCAGAAACAGCAGTGATTTCACAACGCGTTTTTGAGACTCTGCAAAAACTCTGCAATGGTGTTGTCGACATCGACTGAAAAAATTCCTCATGATTTGTCTTAAAGCATATAAAAAAACCCACATAGACATATAAACAATATTAAAATCTTGATTTTCACCACAGGGGGAGTTAAAAAGCATTACACATTAAAAGGAACACTTGCGATGGATGTGTAGCATTCAAGTAAACAGTGCAGCCTTGACAAAATAATAAACTTCACATTTAATCTCTACAGCATACTTGTCTGCTACCCAGTAAAAAATTATTTGTTCCATGAACATTCCTACAGTGTTTTGGTTCCCAAAAAATAACCGAAAGGAAACCATTTACTAACATTAGAGGAACGTTAGGGGAATGTGTTTTCAGGCATCTAATGTATGTGGGTTAACGCAAATGTGTTTCTCATTCATTTTTATAAATACTTTATTCTATGAAGAAAACTTGATGTGTGTATCCAGAATATTCCATTAAAAACATGCTAAAGGAATTCTTTGTTTAACTCTTGTCTCCCAGCACCCTGTGCTCCTCAGTCTGTGGTCAGTCAGCTCTTAGACTGCCAAACAGGGGATGTTCAAGTTAGCTGGCAGTCGAGTAACGGGGCGCAGATCTACTATGCTCAAGCTAAATCCACTGACAAGGTTCTGGGGTGTAACTCCACCTCCACATCCTGCGTAATCACTGCAATTGGCTGTGGGCAGACATACAATATCACTGTGTCTGCAGAGGGCAACGGCTGTCGCTCCAACAGTGTGACCAGTCAGGTCACGGCAGGTGCAGTAGCATTTTGACAAAGTTGATGGCTACCATTCTAAATAATGAGTCCCACCAATTCAATATCTATATATTTAAAGTCAACATGAAATCAAAAGCAACTTTATTTACTTTCTAATAAACAGTCCTGATCTTACTTTGTGCAATTCTTTAGTGCATGTTAGAAAAAGTCTATTCTTTCATCACAATTAAACAGCAGTCCAGGGAAACCCAGTTCAAACACAAAGAAGCCCTAGCAACATCCTAGCACTACGATACTTCACCGTTAAATAATATTCTTGTCTTTTCTCTTCAGCCCCATGCCCTCCACTGAATATCCAGTCCAGAATGAACTGTGGCAACAACACAGCAAGTGTGTCCTGGTCCCGTGGCAATGGAGAGCTGTCCTTTTTGACAAAACTTGAATGCTCTAATGGACAGACGTATATGTGCAGGACCAATGAAACAGGATGTGACATCACTAACATGATGTGTGGACAAACTTGCTCGGTTAAAGTAGTGGCAGAGGGACGTTCATGCAACAGCTCTGTAGGCACTGGATCACCAATCATAACAGGTAAGAGAAATAGCTGCTTAAATCACCTTGTTATATTGAATTTATGATTAGGGTGCTCCGAACATCTTTATCAAACATCCTGATCTTTTTTTTACTGTTTTTAACAGCCAACCATATTCTAATTTGTTTATATAATTTACCCAGCTCATTGTGTACCACCAAACCAGATAAATGCGCCGTAGTAGCCACTTAGATCATCTTAGCAACCATGTGGCAACACTCTGACAACCATCCACCATGTAAAAATACACAGTTTTGCAACAGCATTTTGATGTGTTATCAATTTGTCATGTTGCAGCACCATGTCCCAATACTGGCATTCAAGCCACACTGGATTGCCGCACCAACTCAGCACTCATTTCTTGGACACCGGGCAATGGTACACTAAGTTCCAATGTAACACTGCAGTCTTTCCAGGACGCCCAAAAGTACAGCTGCTTCACCAACGGCTCCTCATGCAACATCAGCTCACTTCAGTGTGGTCAGCACTACAACATCAGTGTTACAGGATACGGCCAGAACTGTTCAACCTGTTCTAAACCCCTGGTCACTCTAGACACAGGTATAACATTAAACAATAATTCAAACAGCAATTAGCATAGAGTCTAATATAAACCCTTTCTAAATGGCATCCGATAATCTATCACGCTAAAACGTTGAGCATCACATGATTTTAATCTTTTCTTTCCAGCTCCATGTGTTCCCACTCAAGTCAATGTGTCATTATCCTGTGGGTCTGACACTGCGTCTGTTTCCTGGGCAGCATCTAGTGGCCTTGTTTCCAACTATATAGTAAAAGCTGAAGGTGATAATGGAATTACGCACACATGCAACTCCAGCAGCACTTCCTGTAACATCAGCGGCCTGGCGTGTGGTCAGGCGTACAATGTGTCAGTCACAGCTATGAGCGTCGACTGCACTGGGCAACGTAGCGAAGTGCGTCGTGTCAATACTGGTAAGTATTTCATCTACAGTATAACCTTATAATCGTTTAGCTATACTCATCATCCATCTGACTAGTGGAGAATTTTGCACACTACAAGTTTGTGTAGTGTTTAATGCAGAAATTGTAAACTATAGTATATAGTTGTCTGCTCTACTTCAAGTTTGAATCATTTCTTAAAGTCCCCCTGTAGTCAATCATTTTATCCCTTAAAACACATCTTTGATCACCAAAATTACATATTTAAACATTTTATTCTTGAAAAAAATGTCTTCATGCCATAAAATAGCTTAAAATGTAGCTCTACACCTTTGCCTCATTTAGTATATGTGGATCTATGAATATGTAAATCAGACCCGCCTCCACTCACTCGAACCAGCTCAACCGCTCAATGACGATCACACCTTGATGTGATTGGTTACATGCTAGTTTGTGATGTCAGAAACAGCAGCGATTTCACAGCGCGTTTTTGAGACTGTCTTTGTTTCACTGCAGTTTTAAACTCTGCAATGGTGTCGGCTGATGAATTTCCTCATGATCTTAAAGTATATATATATAAAAAAAAAAACATAGACATACAAACAATATTAAAATGTTGATTTTCACCACAGGGGGAGTTAAAAGTATTACACATTAAAGTATCATATATTAAAAGGCACACTTTAAAAACTTGCGATGGATGTGTAGCATTCAAGTAAACAGTACAGCCTTGACAAAAATAATAAACTTCACATTTAATCTCTACAGCATACTTGTCTGCTACCCAGTAAAAAATGATTTGTTCCATGAACATTCCTACAGTGTTTTGGCTCCCAAAAAATAACCAAAAGGAAACCATTTACTAACATTCGGGGAACCTTAGGGGAATGTGTTTTCAGGCATCTAATGTACGTGGGTTAACGCAAATGTGTTTCTCATTCATTTTTATAAACACTGTATTCTATGAAGAAAACTTGTTTTGTGTATCCAGAATATTCCATTAAAAACATGCTAAAGGAATTCTTTGTTTAACTCTTGTCTCCCAGCACCCTGTGCTCCTCAGTCTGTGGTCAGTCAGCTCTTAGACTGCCAAACAGGGGATGTTCAAGTTAGCTGGCAGTCGAGTAACGGGGCGCAGATCTACTATGCTCAAGCTAAATCCACTGACAAGGTTCTGGGGTGTAACTCCACCTCCACATCCTGCGTAATCACTGCAATTGGCTGTGGGCAGACATACAATATCACTGTGTCTGCAGAGGGCAACGGCTGTCGCTCCAACAGTGTGACCAGTCAGGTCACGGCAGGTGCAGTAGCATTTTGACAAAGTTGATGGCTACCATTGTAAATAATGAGTCCTACCAATTCAAAATCTATATATTTAAAGTCAACATGAAATCAAAATCAACTGTATTTACTTTCTAATACACAGTCCTGATCTTACTTTGTGCAAAAGTCTATTCTTTCATCACAATTAAACAGCAGTCCAGGGAAACCCATTTCAAACACAAAGAAGCCCTAGCAACATCCTAGCACTACGTTACTTCACCTTTAAATAATATTCTTGTCTTTTCTCTTCAGCCCCATGCCCTCCACTGAATATCCAGTCCAGAATGAACTGTGGCAACAACACAGCGAGTGTGTCCTGGTCCCGTGGCAATGGAGAACTGTCCTTTTTGACAAAACTTGAATGCTCTAATGGACAGACGTATATGTGCAGGACCAATGAAACAGGATGTGACATCACTAACATGATGTGTGGACAAACTTGCTCGGTTAAAGTAGTGGCAGAGGGACGTTCATGCAACAGCTCTGTAGGCACTGGATCACCAATCATAACAGGTAAGAGAAATAGCAGGTTATATCAAACCTAGTTACATTGAATTTATGATTTACACTATCGATCAAAAATCTGAGACCAGTAACATTTTTTTAAAAAGCAATTAAAAATGTTATTTAGCAAGGATACAATATTTAAAAGTCACAGTAAATACATTTATACTGTTACAAAATATTTATTTTTAAAATAAATACCCTTTTGAACTTTCTATTTATCAAACATACTGATTTTTTTTACTGTTTTTAACAGTCAACCATAAACTAATTTTGTTTTTAATATAATTTACCCATTTCCTTGTGTACCACCAAACCACATCAATGTGCCATAGTAGCCACTTAGATCATCTTAGCAACCAAATGGCAACACCTTGATAACCATCCACCATGTAAAAATACACAGTTTTGCAACAGCATTTTGATGTGTTATCAATTTGTCATGTTGCAGCACCATGTCCCAATACCGGCATTCAAGCCATACTGGATTGCCGCACCAACTCAGCACTCATTTCTTGGACACCGGGCAATGGTACACTAAGTTCCAATGCAACACTGCAGTCTTTCCAGGACGCCCAAAAGTACAGCTGCTTCACCAACGGCTCCTCATGCAACATCAGCTCACTTCAGTGTGGTCAGCACTACAACATCAGTGTTACAGGATACGGCCAGAACTGTTCAACCTGTTCTAAACCTCTGGTCACTCTAGACACAGGTATAACATTCAACAATAATCCAAAGAGCAATTAGCGTAGAGCCTCATTTAAACCCTTTCTAAATGTTTTTTTTTCTAAATCTATTGCGCTAAAATGTTGATCATCACATGATTTTAATCTTTTCTTTCCAGCTCCATGTATTCCCACTCAAGTCAATGTGTCATTATCCTGTGGGTCTGACACTGCGTCTGTTTCCTGGGCAGCATCTAGTGGCCTTGTTTCCAACTATATAGTAAAAGCTGAAGGTGATAATGGAATTACACACACATGCAACTCCAGCAGCACTTCCTGTAACATCAGCGGCCTGGCGTGTGGTCAGGCGTACAATGTGTCAGTCACAGCTATGAGCGTCGACTGCACTGGGCAACGTAGCGAAGTGCGTCGTGTCAATACTGGTAAGTATTTCATCTACAGTATAACCTTATAATCGTTTAGCTATACTCATCATCCATTTGACTAGTGCAGAATTTTGCACACAAGTTTGTCTAGTGTTTAATGCGGAAATTGTAAACTATAGTGCACAGTATATAATAAGCTCCACTACCACATTGTTTCTTTGTAGAAACAACACAAAAAACAATATTGAATTTATCTAGCATTCAAGTGGACAGGACTGAATATTCTTTTAAAATAATGTCAGCCATGTACTTATTTTGTTTTCTGTAATTTACCCAGCCCCTTGTGTGCCACAAAACGTGTCGGCCAATGTCACCTGTAGTAGCAACATAGCAAAGGTAACCTGGGCGAGCAGCCAAGGGGCGGAGCTTTACTCAGTGACAGCCAGCAGTGTCACTGGCCTCTCAGCTAACTGCACCTCGGCCTCCACCTCCTGTGACCTTTTAACTTTGACCTGCGGACAATCTTATACGATCACGGTGAAGGCCAAAGGCAGCAACTGTTGCAGTGAGAACAGTGCACCACTTCAGGTCCAGACAGGTAATGAAATATAACACAACCTTTAGTGCACAACACAATTTTAACACAATCAAATCCCAACCAGTTTATTGGTTGATTCTTGTAAAATCTGAAGAA
The DNA here is from genome assembly GCA_038021265.1 of Cyprinella venusta. Taxonomy (NCBI): domain Eukaryota; kingdom Metazoa; phylum Chordata; class Actinopteri; order Cypriniformes; family Leuciscidae; genus Cyprinella; species Cyprinella venusta. The sequence goes on along the minus strand of CM075870.1, from coordinate 15,109,475 downwards.
TGGCATTGAAAAAATATTCATTTGACATGCTTTAACATTTTGAATGAAAATTCTAACAATGTAAGTCAAGTTTTAATTGTCAAACTTTTTTCTTTGCAGTGCCATGTGTACCTGGTCATGTGCAGGGCAGAGTAAACTGTACGACTGGAGATGTGTCTGTATCCTGGGATCAAAGCGTGGGTGCCGTTTCCTACACGGCAGTTGCTTGGAGTAGCGGTGGCTATGCTTCAGCGTGTAACAGCACTGGAACAGCATGTGTCTTCTCAGACCTGCTCTGTGGGATGAACTATAGTTTGGCCGTCAGCGCGAGTGACCGTAGCTGTCGCACTGCACCGAGCCAACCAGTTGTGCTGAACACAGGTACCTAAGGAAAAAATAATAATAAAAAAGTGAGTTACACTTTATAGGTGTCCATGTTACAGGGTAATTTAAGTACTGGGTAATAATAATTGAACTTTCTATAGGGTTATGGTCAGGATTAGGTTTTGGTTTAGGGTTAGTTGCATGAAATTATGCATTTATTACAGTACATGTAATGTAACAAGGACACTGTAAATTAAAATGAAGTGTTACCAAAAGGTGTTTCCCAAAATAATTGAAAGGTTCTCATTTACTGGTGTAAATATTATTTAGCTAATTATGGTAATTGTTAATATTTCATTTCACTTCAGTGTCCTGTAAGACACAGAATGCTAGTGCCCTGCTCAACTGCGACACCAACTCTGCTGTTGTAACTTGGGAGCTCACTGATAACCTCACGCATCACACGGTCCAGGCTGTTGGTTCTGACGGACATCGCATCAACTGCACGGGCTCTGACCACAGTTGCACACTATCCGGAATCCACTGTGGCCAGAGATATAACCTAACCGTCACTGCCATGGATGGAGTATGTGACAACAGCAACACATACCTCACTCTGCAGTCAGGTGAGTCCACTGCTTCTGTTGTGCTCCTGATGACAGAGCTCAGATTTAACACAGTTTCCGATGTGGGATATTCTAATCTGTTGTCATATGTTCAAAATACACATAAACCAGGGGTGCCCAACCCTGCTCCTGCCGATCGACTGTCCTGCACAGTTCATCTCCAACCCTAATCAAACACACCTGCCTTAATGTTCAAGTGTTCCTGAAGACCTTAATTGGTTGCTTCAGGTGTGTTTGATTAGGGTTGGAGATAAACTGTGCAGGACAGTCAATCGGCAGGAGCAGGTTTGGGCACCTCGCTCTGACATAAACAAACCAAATGGCCATGTAGATGTATGCTTATCAACATTGCAAGACTAATAATGAATGTCCTTTGAAATGGTCCCTGTTTTCTCTCTATTTAGCTCCATGTGCACCTAGCAATGTTCAGACATCTTTGCTTTGCGACATCAACAATGGTAGTGTTGTGTCTGTGTCGTGGGTACAAGCCAACGGGGCGGAGGCTTTCATGGCTGTGGCCGTGTCTAATGATGGCCATTCCTACTCTTGTAACACCACCACTGCCTCCTGTAATCTGAAAGAACTGCAGTGTGGTCAGAATTATAATGTTTCCGTCTACTCAATGGCCAGTGGCTGCAGGGGTGTGAAGAGTACTATGTCTCAAGTGCAAACAGGTGCGTGTGTGAGGATTATACTTTATCAAGTAAAGACTGTATGTCACCAGTCAACTTCAACAGTCAACAGTCAACATCCCTTTAACAACTTAAAGGGATACTCCACTTTTTTTTGGAAATTGGAGGCTCATTTTACAACTCCCCCAGAGTTGAACCGTTGAGTTTTACTGTTTTTGAATCCATTCAGCCAATTTTCTGATATTTACAAGAATTTCAGTAACCAGACAGTTTCTGGTCTCATAGACTTCCATAGTCATTTCCATTTTTTTCCTACAATGGAAGTCATAGTAGATGATTTTCGATATGACTCGAAAACGGTAAAACTCAACTCAACTCTGGGGAGTTGTAAAATGAGCCTATTTCCAAAAAAGTGGAGTATCCCTTCAATTAGCAACCAAATATATATAAAGGCCTAACAAGTATGTCATGAACTCTACATTGTGTTATGGATTTGCATGTGAAATGAGTAGGTATGGTAACCTTGTGTATAGCATGTGCAGTTCGGCAAGGAGTACACCATCATTGATTTATTGATTTACCTTTTATCGTTTCCTGCTGAAATATTTGGGACTGCCTCGCCCTTCAATAACAGATTGGTTCCTTTTCTGTTTTCTCAGCTCCATGTCCACCTCACAACGTATATGCAAATGTGCAGTGTGATTCAGGGTCTGTGCTGGTGAGCTGGAGCCCAGCAGTGGATGCCAGCCAGTTCAGAGTGGAAATGGAGTCCGCGAGCACTGGTGTGATTTCCTCGTGTAACAGCACAAACACGCAGTGCTCCATCGGACATGTGCCCTGTGGAGAGACCTTCAACATCAGTGTGGTGGCACTGAGGGGCAGCTGTCAGAGTCAAGCAAGCAGTAACTTCAACATCGCCTCAGGTTGGACACTAAAACAAGAATGCTCTCTATTACAAATGGATGGATGGATGGATAGATACATTTCAAAGTCCATACGTTCCTTATGCGCTTTATGTCTAACCTCTTCTCTCTACAGCTCCATGTGCCCCACAGGGGGTTAATGGTACCGTGGACTGTGTAACTAACTCCGTATGGGTATCATGGGAAGTGGATAAGGGAGTGGAGTCTTACACGGTGCTGGCTGTTGGGGACGACGGTCTCAATGCCACGTGTTCCAGCACAAACTCCACGTGTAATGTGCCTGACCTTGGTTGTGGAAAGGGCTACACCTTCCAAGTCACTGCTTCAAACGGTGCCTGCCTGAGCCCACCCAGCAACAGCCTTCAGCTGGAGACAGGCAAGAACATCTGAGAGCTTCAGCCCTATCATTTGAGACCATGGGTCTCTTAGGCTGAATCCCGATTCACCCCTTGGCAAAGGGTGAATTGGGATTGAGGCTTAATCTTAATGTATGTTATCTCTCTCTCCAGCACCTTGTGCCTTGTCATCCATCGTGGTGGTGGCTGAATGCCAAAGTTCTGTTATCATGGTACAGTGGCAGAGGGCACGCAGAGGAAATTCCCTCTACATTGTCACAGCAGAGGATCAAGACCGTGCCTTCATTTCCTGCAATAGCTCCACCTCTTCCTGCAACCTTACCAATGTGCAGTGCGGCAAAGAGTACACCATCATTGTGTCTGCTTCGGCCAACCAATGCAGCAGCCTTCGCAGCCCACCCTACAAGATCAGAACTGGTACAACCATCAATATTGTTATACCTACCTAGTAAAACAATGAGTTTAATAAGCAAGTGATTAGTAATCAACAGCTGTTCATTAGCAAGTTGCGTTTTATATAGGCCACCATCACTATTATTATTGCTCCAACTTGGAGGTTAGGGATTTGAGCCTTAACGCTGCCATGTCATTCCTAGGTGATGCTAACAACCACTTGATACACAACATATGGATTTTGGGACTTTTCTAGTTAAATAATTGCAATTGCACTTTATAAACCAGGGGCTTCTAATCTTGCTCCAGGAGAACAACCTTCTTGTAGACAGTGATGGAGTACTCGAGTCCTGGACTCGGACTCGAGTCCTAGACTCGGACTCGAGTCCGACTCAAGTCCTCATTCTCTGGACTCGAGTCTGACTTGAGACTCCACTCTCTGGACTCGTGACTTGACTTGGACTCGTGGACTGATGACTCGGACTCGCATTACAAACCGAACCATTACAGTTGGACCAGTTTTCCTGCCGACCAAAATCTGCACTTGCGCGACCACCTAACATTCGAACGAAAGCAGAACGAAACTCATTTTGTGCTTCACGAACCTTTATCAGTTTGGACCATCAACAACAGTGCAGCGCGATCCGAACTTGATCAAGCGACACTTCAGGGCTACCAACTCTCATGCATTGAGCCAATTCTCACGCTCTCACGCCACGGGTAAAAAAAAAAAAAAAAAGCGCACCCAGGTAAAAATAAGAATTTGACAAATTCTACAAACAATTTTAGTTTGCCAACAGTTAATAATAATAAATATATATAGACCTTATGCACCAGAGAAACGTGGGCGCCGTCATCTTTAGAATATTGTCTTTGAACTTCCGTTTTTGCGGTCGCTCTGTATATTTCTATGGCATCGCTGTTGAGGAGTAATTAGCTGGTGAAGTGGATTTACTTATTGTAGAGTTAACAAAAGTTATCATGAGCATTGTAATGTTTATCATAAGCATTGTAAAGCAGATGTCTTAAGAAATGACACATGGGGCTTGAGACTCGACTCGGACTCGAACTCAGGTAATGGTGACTCGACTTGGACTCGACTCGGACTCTTTTTTGGTGATTCTTACTTGGACTCGAACACTGGGACTCGAGACTCGACTCGGACTCGACAGTAACACTGCTTGTAGAGTTGACCTTCATTGGCTGGTTAAAGTTTAAGCTAAACTCTGCAGGAAGGTAGTCCTCCCAGAGAAGAATTGACACATTGATCTATCTATCTATTATATATACATTTTACATGTGCTTTCTTTGCACCATATTCATGTTGTTCTCATTTCTTCCTTTGATCCTCTACAGCGCCCTGTCAGCCCTCACAAGTACAGGCCTATACAGACTGTCAGTCAAAGGCCGTGTTCGTGTCATGGGAGCCATCTTACGTGGCACAGTCATACCTGCTTACTGCAGTCAGCAGAGATGGAGACTTAAAGACATGCAATACCTCGTACAATAACTGCACACTAACTGACCTGCACTGCAGCAACACCTACAATGTGTCTGTTTTAGCCAGTAATGAGAACTGCACCAGTCTGCCAAGTACTAACGTCACATTCAAAACAGGTAAGAGTGACAAACTCTTTTCCTTTAAATTATGTGAACAATATTTTTGCATTGTACAAACTTTCATTGCGATGTCTTTATTCTGCAGTGCCATGTGCACCAACCAATGTGACTGCAAACATACAATGCGGGAACAGTAGTGCCTCCTTGTCATGGGTGGGGAGTACAGGGGCAGTGGCCTACGTGGGAATTGCCCAGTCAGAAAATGCCACAAAGGTCTACTGCCAGAACACTGAGACTTCCTGTTCTTTGATGGGCTTAGTGTGCGGCACCGTTTACAACTTTACAGTGCAGGCAACTGATGGCACCTGCAACAGTTCCTTGAGTAAACCTCAAATTGGTGGAGCAGGTATAACAATTATCTGCTTTCTTGGAACTAACCTGCAAGTATTTGAGTAGTCCCCTAAGGGTGTTTCATACAAGTGCTTTTAGAGTAGACTTGAATCTGTTTGACATCAACGTTCGTTTCTTTGGATTGGAATGCTTTCTGTACTTGCGTGTCCACCAAAAGAACCACACCCAAATTTGCTTAAAAAGGGAGGTCTGGAGTACAGTTAAAGTCCACTATAGTACAGTTGTTAATTAGTATGAAAGCAATTTGGCCAAATTTTCAATCTGAATTGCTTCTGATGATGGACTACAAGATATTCAAAGACCTACAAGAAGAGCGGCAAATCTAAATTTAGTCAACTAGTCGTTATCTTAAATGGTTAGCAGCTACTTATGTTGAAGATGTGTTTACAAATCAGATACAACATAAAAAGGACCCCAGACCAAATGTGGAAGCGTAACAGCTGCAACTTGCACAAAATTTGAGTGTAGTACAGACAAATCCATTGTAAAGGCAGATACTAGCATTTTAGTTCTGTTTCTTTGTGATCTCCATTGGGAAAAATGGTTTTAAGTCTTGATGTCCATCTCTTTCCCTCAGCTCCCTGTCCTCCAGCTGGGTTGAGGGTTGTCCCTCGTACAGCAGTGAATGACACTCAGATCTTGAGGGCGTCCTGGTCTACCGTGAGTTGCCCTAATTCTGAATACCTCTTTGGACTCAAGGGCAGCATTCAAGGCAACAGCCAGGCACTCTTTGACCTCACCTCCTATTGGACAAGTCGCACGTTCTTTGAGATGCCTCTCCCTTGTGGCTCCTCCTACAGCGCAACCATCAGGGCGAGGAACTCTGCCGCCTCAAGCGCGGAGTCTGTTGCGGTCACTGGAACCACAGGTGCACAATGATTAATAATCATAGCACTACCTTCCTACATTCGTAAATAGTAATGAAGATGCTTAAAGTGCAAATACATACATACATAACTCATCTGTTCATTTGTTTCTTTCCCCCAGTACCTTGTGCCCCTCTAAATGTGACATTCTCTGCATTATCGGCAGTAGTGGCATGGCAAGCGTCTTTATTTGCTACGAACTACACCGCGTATGGGGTCTCTTCCTCTGGTAGGATGAAGCTCTGCATGACCTCACAGCTCCTCTGCTCAATCACCAACTTCAGTAGCGGTCACATCGTCGTAACTGCCCTCAATGCTGCTGGACAAAGTGAAGACTCAGTGCCTGTTTTTGGTAAGTAGTACAAGTAACAAATAATGAAACATCAGATCTGTAGAAACATGGGTTGTCAAGATGTACCTTGTTTTGGTGAAAGTCTTGTAACCTTTGACAATGTTCATCAATTGCCAGTGACCGCCGTCCGCAGGAGGTGAGACCTGGCTCGAAGTCAGAAAGGTGAGTTGATACTCAATATAAACGGAAAATTAAGAACAATTTATGGAAAATTGTATGACTTCTCAAATTGGTGTAATAGGCCTAGTTTGGGAAAATGGCATGTTCAACTTAACTAAAGAAAATGAGACCATGAGGGAGGAAATACAGTCTGGTGTGCTACTTTGGCGATCATTGATCATAAGTTGATAAAAGATGGAAAATCTCTTTCAGTGGAAAAACAACGTACTTCCTTTAAAAAACAAAACAAACAAACACAACACTACCACCTGTACATCTATCCCTCACCGCCTCCTTTCACATGCAGTTGAGTAATTCCACTGACAACTGTTTCAAGATTCATTCACAACAGATTTGCTTAACACTTTCAAATGTTTTTAAGAAAAGTTAAACAATTTAAAAAGCCTGCTAGTATTAACCACCTTCTCTCCACACCAGGCCTGCACAACTCTGAGTGAATGCATCTCGTCGCACTCAAACTCTTGCCTTTGACATTTTTCCTAAAATCTTTGATACTTTTGCATGTTACATATTCCAGTGCAAGGTTCATTTTTTTCCCACAAAATGTATGGGTGGAATAGATTGACAGGGTAAAAGATGTGTTAACATGGTTTCTTTTTAAATGTTTTCTAAAATCTTTTTTTCTTCTCTGGCTGAAGGATTTACTTTTATGCAAATGCCAAATATTTATATACACAAGTCTATATATATACACACATTCCTGTTTTTGTATACGAGTCAAGTTATTAAACAGCATTTCTCCATGTATTCAGTCTTATAAATTATGACGTGTAAAGCACATGTAAAATAAATTAACCATACACAAAACAGCTACTGTTCCAATAAAATGAATGTTCTTATTATGAGCTGACAAGGACACAACAGTGACCTATTCTGAGAGGGGGGGAAAAAACTGTATTAAACATCTCCGAATTAACTACTCATGCCATTAAACAATGTAACAGACATTACCGATTCAGAAATAATGGATCAATAAACTTAACACATGTTCAAGTAATTTCGAGAATAGGAATGACTAGATTGCATTCACAATGCTTTATGGGAATAGGTACTCTTACTGATTTTCACTCTTCCATAGTAATAGCAACTTTACAGATCTCTAGGATTATGGGTAGTACAATACATCAAAATCATCAACAATTACCCTTTAAAAACTAAAGTTGAAATCACACAGCAAAGCACGTCTTAATTTAACAACCTGAAAGATCACGGTAGGTTTGTCTTGAAAGGTTTACACTATCAAAATAAGGAATTTTTACTTGTAGAACCCCAACTGTTACTTTTGCTTACTTTAAAAAATAAACACAACTGAGCAATTCTGTTTCATACAAGATTTTTTATTAGAAAATGAGATGCAACAGAGCAATGAATCAAACAGCAATGTAGGCACAGCTTTCAGCAGCGTGTGCACAAACTTAACTCTGTGGTCAACTGTGTTGAAATTTAAAACATTCTCTGAGCTCTATGTACAAAGCCATTTATGAGAATCCTGAAAACAAATTGGGGGAAAAACTGGACTTTAAAAAAAAAAAAAAGGATTTAAAAATGCCATTTTCAGTCCCGCGATCAGAAACTGAGAGAAAATTACATTTTTAATATCTACACAATTGGCTGATAATAGTGCAAGGGAAAAAAAAAAAATTCCAGGCTTTTCCATTTGTTTACTTGAACACAAGTGGTGCACAGAGGATTATAGATAAGGACATGAAGTAATAAGAGAGGAACCGGAATAAAGGAGGGAATCTGAGAGAGGAGATTGGATCAGGGAGACTCCGCTCGAACACTGTTTGTTCTTTCACCGGGTTCGGGACTGTGGCGATCTTGTTTTACATGTTCTCGTCCATTGCTGGATTCTCTACGGTGCGAGCGCTCTTTGCTGCGACTGCGCTTGTGTGACCGCTCCTTACTATGGCTGTGATCCCGCTTCCTGTTCTTCTCCCCTACTTCCTGCCTGCTCCTGCTGCCTGAGCGAGAGCGTTTCTTACTAGATCGCTCGGTTTTGTGTTTCCTGTCTCTGCTTCTGCTCCTCGAGCGCTTACTCCTCTTTTCTTCCCTGTGCTTTCTATCCTCTTTATCTTCCTTGTGCCTCCGCTCTTCTCCCTCTCTTCTCTTGTCTTTTGACCTCTCCTGATCTTTATGATGCTCTCTGTCTTTCCTGCGACTACGCTCTCTCTCACTCTCTGCCTCCCTCTCTTTATCTCTGTCTTTCCTGTCATTCCGCTTCTCCCGGCTCGGACTGAGACTCCGACGTCGTTCCTTGCTACGGCTGCGTCGACGTTCTGTGGTTCGGTCTGGTGTTCTTGAACGGCGTCTATCTCGATCTCTCTCCCTGTCCCTCTCTCGGTCCCTGTCTCTATCCCGGTCCTTTCCCTCCCTTTCTTTGCGTTGACGATCTCGTTCTCTTTCCAGTTCACGGTCGAAGCTGGCACCATGTTTTTCTTTGTGATGGCTGCGACTCCGGGAACGATTTTGTGATCTCTTGGGACTCTGACTTTTCCTAGGCGTCCTTAACACACAAACATAAGAACACAAATCATTGAACAGAGCACACACATAAGGCACCTTGTCAAATAGGAGAGAGAGTGGGATAATTTTGTATTAGCAATGATATTTCTTACATTATAACATTAAAAGATATGAAAGACAGTATCTGCTGTAGCTAAGTAACTCATAGTAGAAATTAGTTTATGCATTTCAAAAGGAACTACAGCCTAAAATGGTGAACAAAACTTTGGGCTACTGTTTAAATTATGTAAACTATAGGGCTGTACTGTCTCAGTCGATTAGTTAATTTATTGGTCGATACGTTCTGGTTCGACAAATTCTGATCAGTCAATTTTTTTTGCCGGGTTCATTAAATTTGAAGAGCTCATTTCATCAGGTGGAAAGCACTAACTTCCCCCTTGTTTTCACTTGTTTTGGATTAGCCCAACCCACTGGAGAAGAGAGACAGATAAGTAGGCTATAGAAGGTTTGATGCTGAATATTTAGTTAATTGTGGGTATTTAATAGTCAACAAAGACATCGACAGTGTGGCAGCATTTTGATAAAATTGATAATGAGAAAAAGGTGGAATGCAAAGTGTGCAAGCAATAGTTTTGCCTTCCACAGCTTGACTACAAACAAGACATCATCTAGAAGCGGTAAGCTAGCTTGTCTGCCCTGTCTGTTTTGAGAAACGTTAGGCTTTATGAACATATCAGAATTGGCATATCAGTTATGCACCATTTCATTTCTGCTTTTGATCTGGTTTGCTTAATAAATATTCTTTTTTTATTAAAGTGGACGTGACTTTTGTGTTTATTAAGAGTAAACGCTTTAAGTTAATAGTCTATTATTCATGTCTCAGTCGTGAAGCTGAGCTCATGTTTAGGCTCAGTGCAAGGACATGCACAGAGTGGCTGAAATTATAGTGTCTGACAGTCAAAACTTATAACTCAACAGTTCTTGTGATATCACTACTTGACAACAGTGCTATTTTCGGAAATCATAGGCTATGATATTGTGTCAGACTCATTTCAGTGCAAAATAATTAGATAAAAAACAATTTAATATACTATAAATAGCCTACTAGTTTATGTTTATTTATAACCAATTTAAGCAGACAACAAGGCTACCAAAGTCCTGCACACAGTACACAGCTAATTAACTTTTTTTTTTCTAACGTCATTTTCAGTCGATAATTTCAGGACTTCAGTCGACCAAGATTTTCTTTGGTTGAGTACAGGCCTAGTAAACTGTTAACTTATGTAAACACATGAGTCAGAGTAGCTACACCATAAAACTTCCCATGAACAGATTGTTACAATACAATGCAGCTGGCAGACATTTACCACCGAAAATCAACAACTTAATCAGACTTGAATTAAGAATGTCCATTATGTTTAGTATGATGGGTGGAAAATAAACAAAACAAAAAATAATTAACCCTCTGAGACCTAAGGGTATTTTTGCAATAAATTTTCCGTCTGGTGTCATTTACTAAAAAAGCTTGTAAAACATCAACCCTTTGGTGCATAGACAATTGACACACCTCTTTGTTTTCAGGACAAATTGAACTTTCAGAATATTTGTGTTACATTGATGTCACCTTAATGTAAAATAAGTTATGGGACCATAAAGACAAATGAAAAAATAAATCGGAAATGGAATCACTCAAATATTTATTGAAATCACACACAAATAAATAAAAGCTAAGCAATTTTCCTCTGGAAAATAGTTTGTTCATGTCTTTGGAGTCCTGGAGCACAGGAATAAACATTATAACTTGTACAGAACCAAAACTATTGACATTTTTCCAAAAGAAGTCCAGGCGATTCACTGATGCCAAGCCTCAAAACAGTTCAGCAGTCACACAAAGGTCCACATCAAAGGTTTTGCGTTTCTATTTTATTTATTCTTTTATTTATTATGTACTTTTTATTCTTTTATAATAGATTTATACTGCTATAATACTTTTTTACAGTAAATAAATAAATGGCACTTCAGCTGGGTCTATCCTGGTAATCTAGTTCCTCATCCGTCAAAAAGCTCTGTTCTCCTGAAAATCCATCATCCTGCAATGCACCAAAATAGACTAGCGCTTTATTTACGTCAATTTCGCTGTGTTTCTCTGTGAATAGCGCGTCTCCGTGCGTCTCTATCTCTCTCCACTATATCAGCGCTTGGTTCCTGCGCAATGACGCACACCAATGTTTACGACGGATCAGCCTGTAATTGGTCAAAAACCATCACGTGAACACATCACATGATATCCGGAATGGCCGCTAGCATCGAGCTAGCGGCAAAAATGACGGAATATTTATGAATTATGAACTTCAGGGGTATCAAAATTGACATAAGCGTTTGGATTTATTGCTGAAAACCTCTGAAAGGAAGCACAAGTTCCAGGCTGGATGGAAAACCTTCTGTAAAGGCTAGAAAGACACCAAAGACACCCCCGTGATGGCTAGCTCGTTAGCTTTCTGCCGAAAAAAACGGTAAGAAAATCGATAAATCTGTCATCGACTTATGTTAACTTTTATCGGAGGTGACGTGTGGCATCGTCGACGATGCCGTCGGGCTCAGGGGGTTAAAAAGCATCAGTGGTAAAAACGTAGCTTCACGCATCTGTGCCAAAATTACTAGTATTATTGGGACATTATCCTATCCCACCCAAGGCTTGTCTTGAAACTTTAAACCATTAAAAATGGTTGGTGATCTTTCAAGCAACATGACAAACACTGATCATGGCTGATCTGGTTTGCCAAATAATCTCAGCCCACCCACACACAAAGACTGTACCTGGAACGGCGTTTATCTCCATGCCTTGCTGAATCGGTTGCCACCTCCTCCTCCTCCTCCTCCTGCTCATCTTTTTGCAGGGGTTTACGTGGTCGGCTCTTCATGTGCTGGTCAATTGCCTTCTGCACAGGAACAGGTATTCGTGGGAACAATGTTGAGAACCATTCCAGCTTGGTCAGGAAGGAGCGGAGCATCTCACCGACTGTCATTACACATCCTCCTCCAGCCTTCACGTCCAACTCCTGATCACAGAGACAAGGAAGGAAAATCATTAACACCACAGCCTTAGACAAGCACTTATCGCATGGCCTCTGTTAACACAACACTAATGATTAGACCCCTAAAGCCATTACACTGTAAACTGTCCAAAATAAAATGCTTTATTTGTGATGACCAAATACTGAGTCTTCACCTCTGCTCTCACCTGACTTAATATTCGGTATTTAAATGTGCCCTAGAATGTGAAATTAAGTTAAATAACAAGAGTTCAGTACATGGACAGGAAATACAGTGTGTATCTCAAACACCATTGTTTTCACCTTATTTAAATCTCATTTTTTAAAAACACCCCTGAAAAACAGGTGAATCTCCACATAACAGCGACTGTGACGCAAAAGTAGGGATCCTTAAAATGTATGCCTCCAAACATTTGCATATGCCAGCCCAAGTTCAAAGGCAGGCTGAACTGCGCAGCAGAAGCATAGTAGTTGCTAAGTGTTCGGATGGACACATGAACACAAAAGTATTATTTAGTTCCTTCATCTGAGACTCTTAAGAAACAATGGCTTAATTTTATTTTCTTTGGAAATGCACCGACAACTTCCCAAAGTTGTGTATGGTCCAGACATTTCACTGACGACTGTTTCCTCAACTTGGCCAATACGGAGCTGGCCTCGAACGCCTGAAAATAAATCGATCGAGCTAGCAAGCAACAATTTCTGATGTGCAATTGTTAAAGTTCAGACAGGTAATCTTTCTCTCAAAATCATTCACTACTGTTGCACTACTATGCATCAGTAAGTCACCATTGCATCACTGACTAAAATATCATCTTCACATCGTTTCTTTTAGCAGGACAAAAGAAGTCTTATTTACATTGTGAATAAATTATATACTGAAAGCGATCAAAGAGCAATATTGCAAAAGCGGAAACTTATCTGGATAACTCGTTATGAAATCAATGACGCACGTTACACTGCACAACGAAGCTTTTACTGTATTTACATGATCGTGTCTGCACTGGTGAAAGCATTAGTGAGACTGCAGAAACTGCGTTGCAAAAAGATTGTAGTAAAAAAGTATAATAGCTGTAGTAAAAGTATTCGAGAGTTTCAAATGTAACACATAGATATTTCATATGCAAGCAAGTCAGCCAGTCACAGCAGTGGGCGGTTACACTGAATGCCACATTAGACACGCCCCTTCAAACAGAGCGTTCAAATCAGAGGCAAAATTTAGGGAAAATGCCTTTTATTTTTAAATTATGACTATTTTTGATCTTAAAAACATACTAACATAAGGGTAACCCAGGACACGTTATAAATAAAATAACCCCATTCTAGGGCACCTTAAAATAATATTGTTGTTTTTGTTTGTTTCACTATCATTTTGGACTTTATGATAGCAAATGAACAGCATGAACAACAGTAATGCCATTGTACGAATTAGTTATTCACGAGTACATAAATCTGGTCAGGTAATGGCCAATCCTCCTTATATAAAATAAAAAGGCATTTTCTAGCCTGCTGGTCTCATGTCAACATTTAAATACATGATTTTAAATGGAACTGCCTGTCTGCATTAATTTTTATTATGTCAATGTTTAATAGTTCAAATGACTGCATGAGCTTAAAATAATTGACTTCCACAATGTCTCTTACTATGCACTGACTCAAAATAGGTGCGATGCTGAGGAGGCTGCAGGTCAGCTGACATATGATGCACCGGTGAGTGTGAAGGGGTGGAGTGGGTAGGTGAGCTTTTCTAACTGCACTCAGGAACGCCAGCCAAGAGTGTGGAGCACACCCTATATCCAATCCACCCGCATCACAAGGGCCATCTGGGAGAGAGAACAGGGCAGTCAGCCAGAGACACACAACCACCAACATGCCTGGCAGCAATGTTTGCTCAATGCGAATAAGATCTCCTTTACTGGAATATATTTAATATATTACTAAATACATAATTAGCGGGTGTGCAGGTGCATGAGAGACGAGCCAGCACCCCGTAATGGATATCTGATATTTACAATAAAATAGAAATCTCTGAGTCATTGAGGCAGTGTCATATACAGACTGCCATTATCTGGGCTAAGAGAATATGGCAAGCAATCACTGATTTCTTATTAAGCACTGAGGACCCACCTTCACATCTAGCTCAAACGACCATGTGCAAAGAATTTGCTTGTGATTTAACAGCGTATCTTGTAGGGAACATTAAGCCAAATGAGGTCAAAGGTTGAAGGACAGCAATGTGCATCACAATCAGCATATGGCCTAAAGCTTTCTGATTACAACTATGTACATTAGAAATAAGAGAGAGATTAAGGCATTACCCGTGGTGACATACCTCCTCGTCGTCAAGGAACTCATCATACCAGTCAACCAAGTCAGGAGGAGGTTGAGTATACCTGAAATACACATGACATAAGTGTGTATTCATTGGGACGTGCTGTGGTCAAACTCAGAAATATGCAGTACACCATCCAAAATAATGTAGCATGACCTAAATTTTCTCATATAGGAGTCAAAATCTGCTAAGGGGTAATAATGGAAAAACAGTTTTAAAAAGTGATTTTGACTTATTTACAACAGGATCTTCCTTTTAAATAAAAGGTTTTTGATATGAGACCATACAAACAGCTTTTGCATTAAACCACTCCTTTCCTGGTACAAAAATGAACTTGCGATAGATGAATGTAAATTTTTTGACAAGCCAAACTTCGTTTGGCAAAATAAATATATTTAACTACTCAAAAAGCATTTAGAATGTCAAATTTCACCCCTTATGCACGGTATCATGTCCATCAAAAACTTAGGCTGGCTATCGGATGGAATATCAGAACTAAAAACCTTGACATAACACAAACATGGGCAGCAATCACTTAACCGAATATATGCCGGCTAAGAAATGAATACTTATTACCTTACGATTCCTTCTGTTTTCAAATCCACATCATTTGAATACCACGACATCGATGTCTGTCAAAAAAATAACGTGCACAACACACGTTAGTATTTGCGGGAAGCAGGGGTCCAGCGTGCACACGCATTTCTTGGAAAACCCACACTACCTGAGGTTTTGAACGAGTCTTTCCGATAAGATGGAGAAAAATGGGGGCTTCAACATGCTGTCTGTCCAAGACGATAACGTGCCTAATAAATAACGCACTCAAGTATAAATTTGTTCTTTACTCTAAGTGGTTTAAAGATTTAACATTTGCTCTAACTTTGATCAATGCTTTAATTTCCAAATAAATTGTTTTTTTTTTCCTTTCATGGTGTGCTATATTTAATTACCACTTAGCAGATTTTGACTCGGATAATTTTGGGCTCTTCTGCTCTACATATTCCTTAGCAAAGACATCGAGTTTACCCTCCACGGCAGTGTTAAAAAACTAAATATTAAGAAAAAAGACAATTGGAAATTAACCCCTGAAACAAAGAAACTCAGTTAACGTTAAAACATCTGAGGTGGATCCAAGTCATACCTGATGTACATAAAGCCCAGTGCCCTGATATAGGGTGAATCTGTGTGGGTGATGAGACCCATCACTTGTTTGCGGGTCAGTTTCAGTGTGAACAGCTTATACAGCAAGCAAAATGCAGTGGACACGATCCCACCAGTCCCAACTCCTCGAACCTGCAGGACAAACATCATGAGATTTAAAGCTAAACTCATGCTTTTAGATCAAGCGAATCACTCCCTTTATTTAATCAAAGTGACGAAGAGGATGGGAGGATGAAGTTGGAGGTCTCAAGGCACGTACTTCTACTTACCCCTCCGCACATTCCCGTCTGTCCCGCTGTCTTCCTGCTGCCTTTTTCCCATGGCTCCACATGGTTGACCTGATAATGAAATTTAAATTAGATTAACATTAGCCTTAAACGTATTCAAACCTGGCAATAAATTGAATACAACTATATTATACAACTCACCACTGTTCTAAACTATCACCAAAATCACATCAATCCAACCACACGCTTTTTTCAAAATAAATAAACTTGTATTAGTGCACTAGTGAAGCTAATCATTTTAACCTTACAAACACTTTTACTTACAGAGAATTCTTTAAAATCAGAATCGTGGAAAATCATTATAATAGGAAAGACAATAGAATTTTATTTGTTGCAACAGTACTGGCTAATGTAAAGTTATTATGACTTTAGTAATAAAAATAAAGGGCAGATCATAGTACCAAGAACGACAGAGAAATAATATTAAAATTACTTTAATAATTTTCTTTCCACCTGATTAAAGATAAAACATTGACAGCTAATCCATTTAAGGGACATTTCACCCAAAAATGCTGTCATCATTTACTCACACTCAAGTTGTTTCAAACCTGTATGCCTTCATGGTAACACTTTATTTGAAGGGGTGTGCATAAGACTTACATGACACTGTCTTGAACATGAAGGAGTCTTTATGAATGTTTATGACTATGGATGTTCTTGTCATTAAGTGAATTATGAAGCTTTTAATGCAAGTTGACATTGTTTAAAAGGTGTTTGTCATGAAAACTAGTCTTTAACAAAGACAAAAATGTCTTGATTATGACAACTTTAATGAGAATGCCCAATTTGCATAATTAAACATACAAAAAATGGAAAAACTTGCAACACTATTTTATATACTTGTGTAAGTAACTGTTAACTTAATCAACTGAGCACGTTTCATGCAGTTATATATTATTTAAAATGTTAACCCTATTCACCTGTAGTGTCTCGCCTTAATAACTGTAGAAACTGCTGTTGGTATGGTGATTTTATGGAACCATAAATACGTAGCAGCTATTCACTTCACTATTCGGACTTTCACTATTCACTTTTGTTGAATGCTTCTCAAAACCATTAGCTAAAGAAAAAGTTGACTGAAGGGGTCAATAATATATTGAAAGACTAAAGTTATAGGGTAATATATATATATATATATATATATATATATATATATATATATATAAAGTCAGTGACAAGAGTTTTGAACAACGTGGTTGAGTTGATGACAAAAGATTTATTTTTGAACTTAAGCTAGTAACTTAATTTCTGTAGCTAACGTTACATTTGAACTAGTTAGCATAGTTAGCAGCTAGCCTTATAGCCCAACACGGTATACTTTAGCATACATCATAAACAAAGCAAAATTCGTTAATTAAATAAAAAATATTTAACGTTACGTCTAAAAGAAAAACAACAAATGAGCCATCTACTCAAAGCATCAATAACATGAAATGGAAAAGTAAACCGCGGGCTTCACGGGATGCGGCCCAGGTTTGTTTCACCACCTTGAAGTAAATCTCGTCAACCACCTCGTGGTACGTCTTGAGCTCGTACAGCTGCACCTTGAAGTAGGGAGACGACAGGACGTTTGTCAGGATCATCGGGTTGAGGTTCATAGTCTTCTCGTTGCCCCATAACGGCAAAACGTTGCCGTGTTTCCCGCCGGCCGGTTTGTTCACGGCCTGCTGCTGTTGTTGCTGCTGACTAACCGCCATAGCAGGGCTTTCACAACGCCATTAAAATTCAAAACGAAATAAAATGACCGTTACCCCAAACAAATATATCTACAACGCGTCCAACGAGGCACGCGAGAGGCGGACCGACGTATCTTAATTCATTCGAATTAATTTTATATATCTTTTGACTGTTTTCTATGTAATGCTGGAAGACGCACTGGAAACGTTCTGTTACGCCGAGACGAGTTGTGGGGACAAGATGGCGCGCGGAAGAGGAACGGCGGAAATGGAAGCAAGCATGTGGGTTGCCATGTGTGTAACAGTGAACTACTCCTCTCCAAAATGAAGAAATTTGTGAAAACTGCGAGTAAAAATCATCACTCGTTCATGTGTTTAAATGGATTAAATATTTATGTAGTCCAATGTGACAACAAAACGTTTCGCTCACAGGGTGGAGAGAAAGTTAATTGAATTTCCTAGGAAGAAGTTAAAAAAAAGACTTGGCAACACGGTCCTCCAGCGTGGTTCGACTTCGATATGGCTTGTACCCATGCTTATTATTCCTGATGTCTTGCAGGCCATAATATTAATTATTGTTTAAGTCTATTTTTCCATATACTAATAGTGTTTGGGTAGCATTGATGGTCCAAATGTCATTTTCTTGCCCATTAGGTTTAAGATTTGTGTACAGTAAAGTACTTCTACAGCATGTTTATAAGATATAGACTATTATGTGGAGTGTTACATATACTTTACGTTGATATAATACATAAGTGTGAATTCATTAAAAAAAAAAAAAAACACTCAGCAAGAGCCACATTAGATGTGGAATAAGACAACTGCCTGGCAAATCAGCAATATGATGACAAATCAAAACTACAGAACCAAATACATTATATAACGGTTTTATTTTGTTATTCTTAAAATGCAACATATTACATGTTGAATTTTGACTGTGCATTTAATTACATAAATTTTATGCAAAAAACAAACAAACAATAAAATAAAACAAATCAGGGAAAGACGTTCATGGTTGTACTTTTTTAGATTTCTGTAGGCAGTATTCAAAAAATATGAAACAGTATTTAAGAAATCTTCAGGTATATACTTGATGACCTTTATCATTTGAAACGTCAGATATTTCTTTCTTTTTTTCCCCCTCTACTTTTTAGCTTTTATGTTACAACTGAAAAACCAGAACATAAATGAAATCCACGTTTTCTTTATATACAACCAACTAAAAATATACAGCTCTGTAATCTACAATATGAAATCTGATAAACAGTTCTTTGTTAACCTTTAAAATTGGCACGTTTTTTCAAACAAATTCTTGCAATAATAAACTATAACATCTCACTCATTTTCAACCCCTTGAAAAAAAAAAAAAAAAAAAAAAAAAGGGGATCCTGAATCAGGTCTTCTGCATCGCTGCTTAACTGAAAAGAGAATGCCTGTAAAACTAATTTGGATTATGCCATTTTAACAGAGGCTTCTCATTTCTACTGACTTAAAAAAACAGTCAAGTATACCAGTTAGTACCTCACTAGTTTGTGGGTTTATTTGACATGGTGTTGAACCAATAGCTACCTACAGCACAGACCAGCTGTCCTTTGTTTACTGTATAGTTATCAAGTTTTCTTTTAAATTAACCTTTAAACTGACTACCTTTATGAGTGGTTTCACAAAAAGACTTCTATCAGAAATATGATTTCAAGTCTACTTGAAATCAGTAGTATACTAAATATACTAATAATATAGTATAATTTATTTTATCCCCATATTCAAATTAGCAGCATCCGCTAAAGGAAACACAGGACAGTCCAAAGTGCATCAGTCCATGTCATTTGATTGAGTCCATCCATGTGATTTTTTTTTTTACAAAAAAAAGTTAATATAAAATAGGTCTGAAATACTGCAACACACCTTTTCGATTACACCAGTGGTTCTCAGTGACCTGAGACCTTTAACCATCTATTTTTGGTAAAAGAGTACCAATCCAAGCATTTCCTGTTACTGTGAGCTTTTGTCTATCATCAGAGCTTGACCAGTAGGGGGAGCAGTGATGTCACAAATCCCTAGAGCCCATGAACGTGTCAGGAGCCCAGTATAGAACTGCTGCTTATGACTGAAGACAACTGCTGTCTCCTCCTTTGACACAGGATATTACATAACCGTCCACCGTGGATGTTCAGTCTAGCGTTTTATAACCACCTGTTCAAAAGCTCCAGCACCAACCCTGAATGACAGAAAGGGAGAGAGAAAGATACACATTATATTAAATTACTCAATTACATTACCACCATACCAGAATTAAATTACCAAAGTACCTCTCTACCTCTCAATAACATGCTTCCCGTAATGGAAACACAATGACACAATGAACATGCATCACACAAGGACAGCATAAGCAGAAGCTGTCCATTGCTGTAGTGACCTTGCGGCAGGGATGTTAGATAATATATCTCACCTGGTGTGCTGAGAGCCCAGTGCTGTGCTTCCTCCTGGCCCAACAAACAGACGAAGACCCTCCTCTGCAACACACATATTTAGACTATATTGATTTTTTTAATAAAAAATTAACATATCAAATGGTGGACAATAGAATGGGCAAAAGCATCTCTTATACTTTCACTGAAGAATTTGAGTCATATTTAGGGGTCACAATATCATTTTTTACCACCCAGAGCTCTAGCAACCACATAGCAATCCCTTAACATCACAGCATCAACTTTTGAATGAACAAGCACCAGTTTGAAGATGCGCATATAATCATCATATTACAATGATTTCTGAAGAATCATGTGACACTGAAGTAATGGTGCTGAAAATTCAGCCATCACAGAAATACTGCAGATTACATTTCAAAATACATTAAAATAGTAACCAGTTAATATTACTTTTTTTTACTGTATTTTTTAATGAAATAAATGCAGCCTTGAGGAGAATAACAAACTTATTTCAAAAACATTAAAAGCTATATTATATTATATTATATATATATATATATATATATATATATATATATACACACACACACACCAAAGGATTATTATGAACACCATACTAATACTGTGTTTGACCCCCTTTCGCCTTCAGAACTGCCTTAATTCTACATGGCATTGGTTCAACAAGGTGCTGAAAGCATTCTTTAGAAATGTTGTCCCATATTGATAGGATAACAGATTTGTGGGATCATGATGCACATCCAGGGCACGAAGCTCCCGTTCCACCACATCCCAAAGATGCTCTATTGGGTTGAGATCTGGTGACTGTGGGGGCCATTTTAGTACAATGATCTCGTTGTCATGTTCAAGAAACCAATTTGGAATGATTCAAGCTTTGTGACATGGTGCATTATCCTGCTGGAAGTAGCCGTCAGAGGATGGGTACATGGTGGCCATAAGGGATGGACATGGTCAGAAACAATGCTCAGGTAGGCCGTTAAACGATGTCCAATTGACACTAAGGGGCCTAAAGTGTCCCAAGAAAACATCCCCCACACCATTACACCACCACCACCAGCCTGCACAGTGGTAACAAGGCATGATGGATCCATGTTCTCATTCTGTTTACGCCAAATTCTGACTCTAACATCTGAATGTCTCAACAGAAATCGAGACTCATCAGACCAAGCAACATTTAACTAAATGCATTGAAGCAACTGCCATGTATGTATGTACTTATGTATGTATGAATCTATGTATATATATATATATATATATAGAGAGAGAGAGAGAGAGAGAGAGAGAGAGAGTTATAGTAGCAGCTGCAGGTTTAATGTTGCTGTCTCTGAGGTCTATCCATGAGTCAGAGAGAGAAGACGGGAAATTCAATCATCTGTTTGTTTGAGACTGCAGTAACCATAGTAAACATTCATTTGACAAAACCACAATGTGGCGCATAGTATTGCAACTGTGCATCTGCGGTAAAACAAAACTCAGAATTTCCTTATTCTATAGCTTGAGTCTACAGATCTGAATACAGTTTGTACCCAATATAGGACAGTGGAACACTCTGTAGTGTAGTGTAAAGCTCTGCACGAGCTGGTCATACACAACATGTTTTCGTGTGTGTGTCCGCCATTGGTTGTTCACAGCCTGTTGCTATGGAGATAGGAATGATGTTCAAATGTAAACTATTTTTAATATTTCTTAAGCCATTCAAAATATATTTATAGAGGTAGGCCTATTTCTGTCTTTATATATGCATGTGTATGTGTACCCTCCCTGCCAAAACATAATGTAGCCCTGGTACCTTAAAACTCCACTTATACTGTTCATTTGTTTTTATCTTTATATAAATGCTATTTTTTAAAACTTTCTATTCATCAAAGAATCCTAAAAATGTGTATCACTTTCCACAACCAAGTAAGAAGCAACTGTTAACCAACATTGATAATAAGAAATGTTGCTTGAGCACCAAATCTGCATATTAGAATTATTTTTAAAAGGATCATATGACACTGAAGACTGGAGTAATTCAGCTTTGCCATCACAGGAATACATGACATTTTAAAATATATTAAAATAGAAAACAGTTGTCTTAAATAGATAAAAATACAGTTATTGTGAAATATTATTACTAGGAAATGCAGCCTTGTTGAAATTGGTGAGACTTTCAAAACATAAAAAAAAAACGAGAGGGTAAAATCCGTTTTTACATTAATATAGCCTCTTTAAGATCTGCTCTATAAATAATACATGCATCAAGGTGCTTTGTGTATTTCAGGAAAGGTCTGTTAAATCAAAGTTGTTCTAATAGTACCTTCATTACTAGAATCCAGTATGCTGTGGCTGAAGTCCTGACCCTGCAGGATCGTCTCAATGATATCATCAGCATCCACTCTGGTAGCGTCCATTCGCTTTAGCTGACACTCAACAGAGTCCTGCTTTACAGGGTGTCTGAAATAAAAACATACACACTTTGTTAATGGCTTCATTTAAATGTTTCTCAGAAAAACATTTTTCAGGAAGAGCTAAAGCACACGTTTACCTGTTTGCTGTGATCCCACTGTGTGACGGTGTGGCTAAGTCCTGGGGCAAAGGTGTGCGGGACTCTCTGTCCTCACTGGGCTCTGGTAGACTGCCAATCCCAGTGGAGGCACTTCCCGCAGACAAGTTCCTCCTGTGAGAGAGCTCCGTCAGGCTGGAGGAGCACGAGTGACCTGTGCTGTAGCCTACAAGGATGTCCAGACTCATCAATATTAGGATATAATATTATGCAAAAAAGCCAAAGTATAATAGAATAACTAGTGGTGCACGAAATATCGGCCGCCGATATAATATCGGCTGATATGGTCAGTTTTTTTACACATTGGTATCGTTCTGATGTCAAAATAGGGCCGATGTGAACAGACCGATAATCAATCCTGTGTATTTGCGAGTTTGGGGGCGGGGATGTTTGGTTTTTGCAAAGCGAATACATTTCCAGCTTAAGTTCTGTCAGTTTAAACATCAAGCGCAAGAAGCTGTTTTCTTTCAACCTTACTAGGCATATTTTTGTCCCGCCAAAGCCTTTTTTGACCGGTGAGTGATATAGACGACTGACTGCTGTGCTTGTTTAACTATGAGAAGGAGCAGAGAGAGTGAAAGCCCCGGTCGCGCGCCGTCTTCAATCTGTCTTGCTCTCTCTCCCTCCCTCGCGCATATTAATGAACTCAGTTGACTGAATAGGCTTTATGCACGATCGCTTCCGCGTTTTGTCTCAGCCCGCCCAGTTACATCCGGTGCTGTGACAAAAGCCGGTTTTGCATTAGGTGGAGACAGTGGCAAATTACACTTGCCATTTACAAAAACTTCGGTACTGTGGTAAACGTGAACGATGTTAACAACACTGTGAGGCAGTTAGCTGTCACACATTAGAGTAAAAAAGAAAAGGGCTTTAAATTATATATTTCGAATCGAGCTACATCGACAACTTTGAGGGTGAGAATTCTCTCGTGCGAAATCCGACTAGCAAGTCAGTTTCTAAAATCTTTGTCTCTGTGTCTGAGAAAATGAATTTTATTAAAGTTTTGAGAAAGCAATATATATATATATCGCAGAACAGTAAACGCAATGTCATTTTTTACCAATATCGTGCAGCCCTAATCCACACTATGTGTTTTCTATACAGAGATATCGACATCGCTAAATATCGGTATCGGCCATAACAGCAACATTAATATCGGTTATCGGTATCAGCCACAATTCAGTGCATCACTAAGAATGACAGAAAAGCAATACATTTGGTGTGAATGAACAGACCAGATAACTTGGACTGCTGGCTGGCGTAACTGGCGTTTCTTGAGTGGCCACACTTTCCAACTTCATCTGGAACAGAACCATGACTTAAGCCACTTTTTCCTAGGTTTTCTAGAAGATAAAATCCAGTGGATTGTTAGCATCATTGTGAATTTTGGGATGGTTGAAATGCAA
This sequence comes from Cyprinella venusta, assembly GCA_038021265.1. Taxonomy (NCBI): domain Eukaryota; kingdom Metazoa; phylum Chordata; class Actinopteri; order Cypriniformes; family Leuciscidae; genus Cyprinella; species Cyprinella venusta. Next base: position 15,085,500 of record CM075870.1, on the reverse strand, counting down.
ACTGGTCTTTTTTACTCAAGAGTAGGGATGTGCGCTGGTGATGTAAAAAATATGAGATAGGAGTAGAAATTATATTTCAATGTTTTTGTGTACTCTTGTTGTAAGACTGGTAAAACCGGAAGAACTGGAAGAGAGGGCTACTCCCTGAGAAAACAAAGGAAATTAATATTTGAACTCTCTCTTGAGAAACTAGCAAACATACTGAATCAATTACCTACATTTATTTCCCTTCACTCCTTCCCCCCCCCCATCTCTTCGCTCTCTCAAACAAAGGTCTCATCCCCAAAGAAGTAAAACAAAAGGTAATACAGTTTTTAAGAGTTTAGAGATATCTCGCTTACAGAGGAGGGTGGGTCTTTCATGCCAAATGGCATCCTGTCCTCAAAAGGTGTAAACTGCCATTAATACAAATTCTCACTGTTAGCACATGTTTAGGTTTCAGTCTAGGTCTAAGTCTATAAAGAAATGTCTCAGCGTGATTTTGCAGCCGGATCAGCCCGTAACACTGAATGTCCTCAGACGCTCAGCATCACTGTATGTATTTTTCCTGATGTCAGGTATACATCTTTTACACTTCATCTCTGAACATTTGATGTTTTGTTTTGATTATCTTTGAATTAATTATGTAATTGGCATGATAAATTGTTAAATTTGATTTTATTCTGACTTATTTTCCCAAGTAGATTAAGCGAATGCGTATGTTACCGCAAATTAGCTTAAGGTAGTAACGGACTAGAATCAAGTTTTGAGTGGAGCATAGGAGCATAGGGCCCACCAATTGCGATTTTAGAGTTCCGGCTAATATTTGGTACTAATTCAAGTGTACTTGGACTGTAAAGGCTAAAGAATTTCCGTTTAGGACAGCAAAATCGACTAACCTAAATAGGGTTGGTCTTACCTCTGTTTTAATGTAATGTTGCTCTATCTAACTGTTTGTGGGAAACCATGGCATGACCAAACCAAAGCTACAACCAGAGAAGTAATATTGGTCAGCTTATATACTGATCATGACCTCTGACTAGAGAGAGTGTTATTTAAATTCAAGTTTATACAGATCCATGGGAACTATATAAAGTATCTTAGATAGAGTACACATGAATGCAACCATCTAAGGTATTAGTCAATTACCTCTGTTTATTGACCAAAAACGGATGAGTTTGAGATTGTGAAACCAGAGTTACGTCAATTTTTACAATGTCTTTAATAACTTTTCTGGGCCGGCAAGTTTCAATAACATAGAAGCCTATGGAGGAGTGAGACAGCTCTCATATTTAATCAAAAATATCTTAATTTGTGTTCTGAAGATGAACAAAAGTCTTACAGGGTTGGAACAACATGAGGGTGAGTAATTACTGACAGAATTTCAATTTTTGGGTGAAATGACCCTTCAATAAACTGGTAATATTTATATCTGTAACACGACTCGGATGAACTGTAATAAAGTGTGCGCTCTCACTTTCCCTTCTGCCGTGATCACTGATCAGTAACGTTAGGCCTATCGCTCTGGAGACTGTAAACTGGATCACGATCAGTTGGTACAGATCCATTCTCGAGTAACTACGAGAGTAAATGACGACTGCTATGTTCATTCTTACATCCAACAACAAACCACCTCAATCGCTTAGAAGACATTCTTGTCTACAGCTGCTCGGTGTCGAAGTAATGGCTGAGTGTGTACAGCTCACTCAGGGCAGGTCTATGCTAATACGGCAGTGTCCGTCAACAGTTGTGGGAGGGGCTTGTGGAAAAAATGCATCACATTGCCCCGAATCTAATAACGGGTTGTTCTGAGACAGTGCTTATAATTTATGGGGATTTAAAAAAAGTAGAAAGTTCAAAAGAACAGCATTTATTTGAAGTAAAAATCTTTACATTATTCATAAATGTCCTTTCTATGACTTTAGATCAATTTAATGTGCCTTTGCTGAATAAAAGTTAAACTACCATTCAAAAGTTAAGCAGCTAAAACTGTTTTACATACATTACATAAATGTAGCGTAAAAATATTCCGTAGTTTATATAGGTGGAAGATTTTTTTCTGTGTGTGGATTGTCAAGGTACCTGTACAGGTAAGAGTTGCTTTCTGTGTCTCTCCTCTTCTGTCCTCGTGTAGACATGTCTCTGTGTCTCCTGGAAAACCAATGGTCATTGATGTGGATGGAGGCCTGGAAGAATAAAGAAAATGTCATCATTAAAAACAAGTAAACATCATCAAAAAAAAAAAAAAAGACTGTGAGTGGTGCTTGCCGTGGCAAAACTCTGCACTATGCAATTATTAGGGTATTTTCCGTGATTGCTAGAAAGCAAACTCCCAAGTCTGTACAATGCTCTGGTGCTGAGATATGTGGTCTTAGTTTTGCTATTACATTGCTAGGGTGCTCTAAATGGTTGCTATGGAGTGACTAGACAGTTACCAGGGTGATAGTAATAGACAGGACAGATGCCTTCCTGAATCAAAAGAGCCAACCCCTTTTGCTCTATGATGTTCTGAAGCTGAGATAGAGCTTATTCATGCTGTCATACAGTTGCTAGGGTGTTGTAAATTGTTGCTAGGGCGTGGCCAAACAGTTTTCAGTGAGATATTTAAAGACTACCTGTTAGTCTGTATCAAAAGAGCCCATCCCCGAGTCTCTTTGTTGTTCTGCTGCAGAGACACAGCCAATTAATTTTATTCTGGTTGATAGGGTGCTCTAAATGGTTGCTAGGATAGACAGTTGCCAGGTTGATATTTAAAGACTGCATCTTTAAATCAAAAGAGACCACCACCCACTTGTCAGTACAATGTTCAATGATCCATCCTTTTTTCAATATTAAGTCTATGGGGTGGTTGCTAGGGTGCTATAACGGGTTGCTAGGGCATAAAAAGTTTAAATGTAACTATATATTGGCTACTTGCTAAGCTGAGTCAAATGAGCCCACCACAATTTGGCGTTCTGATGCGGAGATACAACCTCACATATTTACGGCAATGTAAATCTATGGGATTTTATTTCGACCACTTTTTTTGCCCGCCGGACGAACATTGTAAGATCAATTGAGTCACAGCACACCTATCCTCAATAAGCCATATGATTTGACACCACATTCATGGGTCAACAATAAAAGGTGCGGCATGAGTTACATAATGAGTAAGAGGAATAACAATAGTGATGCAAGCACCACTAATACGTTTTTCAAAAAAAAAAAAAAAAAAGAGGTTGGAAAAAAAGTCCAATGTTTCAAGAGAATGAATAAATAAATAAAATTTTGTTACTTTAAGATATTTTTGCATCTTCCGAAGCTCAAAATCTCCAATTTGTTTAACTGAACAGCATGTAATTTAAAAGTATGGAATTATTAAAATTTCTCCAGTGTTCAAAGTCATAAAGTGTTGAAAAAATAAATAAATAAATAAATAAATAAATAAGGGTGAGTAAAAACCGAACCCAGTCAGGTCATGTAAAGTATACCACTATAACCACTGATTTCAGAAGGTTTTACCTCTAAAACTTGACAGTGACATAAAACTATGACGTACCAGCCAGAGCTAAAAGCACTTCCGGCGCAGTATGAGCACTCCCACACACACTATCACACCTCTCATGCCTCTCATAAACACATACTCACAGGGAAGCCACCAAACACTTTGATTTAGGAGTGCGTATGACTATTTTTGACAACCAACTATCCACGGTGTGATGATACAACTCTCACGCATTTCAAGAGGATAAATATATATTAATATCAGGTTAATGATATTTTCCACGGCCCAACCCAACCCTTACCCCTAAACTTACCTCTTTTAAAGTAGTAGGGACCAGTAAAATGTCCTCACAAGTTGATTGATACGCACACGCGCACACACACACGTTTATTTGAGCTGTGTGCCAACTAGCTTATATAACAGGAAGCACATCTTTCAATGTCAGGGTGCTTTGTGAGGTGATACATTTATCTCCCACTAAATGTCAACTATTTCAACATACACACAAACACATTTCGCACAGTTACACTGATCTGAAAACATACCAAATGTAGTGCTTCAAGTCTATTTAAGCAGAATGACATCAGCAGATAAAGCATCGAAATAAAGAAAACTTCAAAACAAAAAAGTTAATTATTGACAGTACAAATAATAACAAGTAATGTTATATTATATTACAAACAACCTTGGCATTACCAGTGCTGAATAACATTTAATTACAGTAACATTTAACACAAGAAACATTTCTTATTGTTATCGATGTTAAAAACAGTTGTGTTGCTTAATTTATGTGGAAACCTTTCAGAATTCTTTCATGGATAAAAAGTTCAAAAGAACAGCATTTACTGTCACTTTTGATCAAATTAATAATAAAGGTTAATATTATAATTAATATCTTTTAAAAAAGAAAGATCCCAAAACTTTGAACGGTACAGTAAACCTGCCACATAAACTAATTTTCTGAGGTTTTAGGCTGCAGACACTGAAAAAAACACCTGTGTGTTTGGCTAAAAGCTACCAGGAAGTGGTTGAATCAGACTTCCTGTGTTTATGCGGTCCCAGACATTGGTGTCAGACAAACCGTATTTCACTGCGGAAGAACACTGGCGCAAACTCATATACTGGCATCTGCACACGACAACATAAAAGCATCACGACAGCTGTGCCTGAATTGTCACATCAACAAGGTCATTCTAAGCCGCTGGGGTTCTCAATGTAATATCAATAATATCTTGTTGAAAAGACCAGTTTAGACCAGAATGAATTGCTGGTTTGGCATTGATCTAACTGGGTTAACAGCAAATCTCCACTATGTACAACTATGGTCACATCGTTACCAACAGAGTTCAATGGAACCTGCGACCATAGTTGGCTACCAATGATTTGGGGAAACGCACCCCAGTATGGTCTTTTTGTCTCATTAATTATGCCTCGTTAAACCAGGTGGTTCGAAGCTGAGGAAAGGCTCCAAAACATATGCTGGTCTTTTCAAAAGACAGATTCTGATTTGAATATGAAATAATTTTCAAATTTAAATTAAGGGAGAACTTACGTTTTAAAGCAGGGATCGCCCGACATTAGCTGCATATTGATATTCACCTAGAAAAGAAGAGACAGGTGGTGAATAGTTATATTAGATGTAGCAGATTGAATATTTCATTAACACCCATTACCCACTGAAAACATCAAATACTGGAGTATTGCGTGATAAATTGTATTTTCACGAAGGATATAGCCATGGCTCTAATATACAATATATATATTGTAGAAAGTTGACATTGTTTTCTAAAAGCAATAAACACAGAGCTAGCTTAGTCAAGGGGGTTTACGATTCTATGTTTTGCATAATTCCTATGCAATAGATAATAAATAAATTACTTTTTCACGACTGATACAGATTGCTATTATGTTGAAAGCGCACAACGTGGGAGTAGATAAACAAAACAGTCTTTATTAATATCCACCAGATAAAATTTATGAGATAACACAACCACTTAACATCGACGATAACAGACAAATGAACTAGGGAAACTCAGGGCTTAAACACAAGGAACAAACAAAGGGAACTAGAATAATCGTGATTAAACATAGCAACAAACTAGAGCGTGAATGAGTAACCTTTTGCAAACTTTAGTTAATTATGGAAACTAATATGGGAACTAAACCTAAGGGAACTAATAGGCAAACAGGAACAGAGCAAACAGAGAGAAAATTAAACTAAAATAGAACATACAAGTCTGGTAAATGAGAACCATTGTTGGGTGGTTATTAATCTTTAAGGGCCCAACAAATGGTACCATTTACCAGCAAATCCAATACGAAAAAAAAAACCCTTCCTGCATACATGGTAAAATAACTGTCATGCTCTGTGTCACATGAGTTTTTCTATAACAAACTTGGCTTCTATAATAAATATGGAAACATGTCTGTTTCCAACTGTTAGACTTCAAGTTCAAAGGTGTGCATGGATCTCTACAGATATAAGTGAAGGCCTGTGGAATTTTGTTTGCCCTCCAAACAGCTTCAGGCGGAGGTGGAAGGATACAGGGCTGCGGAATTCTGGGGGCGCTGTGAACAGCTCTAGGCGTAGGTGGGGGTTGTGGATTGGAAAACACAGCTCAACACAGGCCGGAGCATGACAGACATAACCCACATGAAACGGAACAACACCGCAAACAGATCTGAGAGGACCCACCCCCTAGCAACTGCATACTTATGATATAAATAAACGAAAGGATACAATATAGAGAGCATGTGATCTCAAGACAAAGGGGGCAAGTGTCTCAATCTCTTTGTGTGCATCTGCATTTTAAAAAGTTGTCCTAGTACTCTCACACTCACCTAAAGGATTATTAGGAACACCATACTAATACTCTGTTTGACCCCCTTTCACCTTCAGAACTGCCTTAATTCTACATGGCATTGATTCCACAAGGTGCTGAAAGCATTCTTCAGAAATGTTGGCCCATATTGATAGGATAGCATCTTGCAGTTGATGGAGATTTGTGGGATGCACATCCAAGGTACGAAGCTCCTGTTCCACCACATCCCAAAGATGCTCTATTGGGTTGAGATCTGGTGACTGTGAACTCATTGTCATGTTCTAGACACCAATTTGAAATGATTCGAGCTTTGTGACATAGTGCATTATCCTGCTGGAATTAGCCATCAAAGGATGGGTACATGGTGGCCATAAAGGGATGGACATGATCAGAAATGCTCAGGTAGGCCGTGGCATTTAAACGATGTCCAATTGGCACTAAGGAGCCTAAAATGTCCCAAGAAAACATCCCCCACACCATTACACCACCACCACCAGCCTGCACAGTGGTAACAAGGCATGATGGATCCATGTTCTCATTCTGTTTACGCCAAACTCTGACTCTACCATCTGAATGTCTCAACAGAAATCTAGACTCATCAGACCAGGCAGCATTTTTCCAGTCTTCAACTGTCCAATTTTGATGAACTCTTGCAAGTAGTAGCCTCTTTCCCCTATTTGTAGTGGAGATGAGTGGTACCCGGTGGGGTCTTCTGCTGTTGTAGCCCATCCACCTCAAGGTTGTGCGTGTTGTGGCTTCAAAAATGCTTTGGTGCATACCTCGGTTGTAACTGGTTATTTGGTTATTCCAGTCAAAGTTGCTCTTGTATCAGCTTGAATCAGTCGGCCCATTCTCCTCTGACCTCTAGTACCAACAAGGAATTTTCTCTCACAGGACTGACGCATACTGGATGCTTTTCCCTTTTCACGCCATTCTTTGTAAACCCTAGAAATGGTTGTGCGTGAAAATCCCAGTAACTGAGCAGATCGTAAAATACTCAGACCGGCCCGTCTGGCACCAACAACCATGCCACACTCAAAATTGCTTAAATCACATTTCTTTCCCATTCTGACATTCAGTTTGGAGTTCAGGAGGTTGTCTTAAACAGGACCACACCCCTAAATACATTTAAGCAACTGCCATGTGATTGGTGGATTAGATAATTGCATTAATGAGAAATTGAACAGGTGTTCCTATTAATCCTTTAGGTGAGCGTATGTATGAGTGTTTGTGTCTTTATACCTTCAGTATAGAGTTGTCCTGACGTGTGTTTTTGGTGTTGTATCCCTCCAATAGACAACGCCGCGTGGTGCTTCCTGAACCGGCAAACTCAGCCAAGTTCAAATCAGCAAAACCAAGCTGTGTGACACACACATTGCATCAATGCCAGTGATCTGGTAGAAAAAGTTGCCGTAATCCACAAATAAACAGAGCTTACCTTTGCAAATGTCTTCCCACCTTTCAGCTCCTTCATAAAAGAAACACACCAAAATGTATTCAATCCAACAGAAACACAGAAAAGAATGAAAGTGTTTATTCTTAGAGCCCAATTTAAGAATCAGAACAATCGTTAGATCGTACCTTTCTTACAGATATCCGAAAAACACAAGGTTCCAGCACCCCTGTCCCTGCATTAGCACACAACTTGCATAAGAAGGAGAATCTTTTCTTCCATTTAACACAATTCACAAGAACTGGCTCTCTGCAGAAGAAACCACAAGAAAAATAGTGAGACGTATAACACGATAAAAGACATATAACACGATAGAACTACAGATAAATAGAAGGATAGGTGGATGCATGGATAGATAGATAGATAGATAGATAGATAGATAGATAGATAGATAGATAGATAGATAGATAGATAGATACTAAAAGTTTATTTGAAAGTGCACAATATAAATAACTATAACAAATAACTGTACATCATACATGTATGATTTATGCAATAAAAGGTTTTCATTTAATAAACAAAGATATGTTTCTATTTTTTTTACAAATATGAAAGGGATCAGTGGAAGAAAAAATACAGTGTGTAACAGGATAAACATATCTCAGACAGTCTTAGCTCAAGTACACAAGAAAAATATCTTTAAGCCACACAATTACCGCTGTGTTATTAGGGAAAGTGATTTAGAAAAGGTATTTTATAATAATGTCTTTAAGCAGGAAAGGGATTAGCTTATGTCTGTTACGACATATTTGTTCTGGTTGTGAAAGACCACATTTTGTAATCAATATTTCGGAATAATGCTTCCTAGGAAGCAGCTGTGTTTCTCACTGACTGTATGAGTCAGTGTTGTACTGTACTCATTCATAAGGCTCTTCCCTTGTTTGTCCTGAAAATAGTAAAAATAATGCCACGGCAATGAAGTAACTTAAAACTGCATCTGCAGAGTTCAAAAGGAGCAACGTCTGGCATTCCGAGAGGGAATGCTACCAAAACCATTTTGTAAAATGCACACTGTTGCTATAACAAGTCCAGCCTTGACGGTTACAGGAAGGAAAATATTTGCTAATCGGACACTGCCCACTTTTGTCAACCTGTTGAGTCCATGTAGAACACACACCCCACACTCTTATTGGCCAGCCACATGTTTCTCTAAATAACAGAATTATCTAATCTACAATGCTTTTTAATATCTCGATATTAATCAGGGCAGGCAATTAAGCTAATAAAAAGATGAATTTTAATATCAAAAGCAACACTCTTCTTAATCACTCATAACATACTCAGACTCATAACCAAATATATTGTTTTACATTAATATTATATTTTATACATAAATAACTGTTGTCACTTAAAATAACAAACATATAATAAAAAAAAAATCCAGCATGACTTGCGATTGTCTCACCTCGAAGACTCCTCTGAAAAGCCACCATCCGTCAGTCGAACCTTGCAGAACAGAACTCCATTCACAATCGGGACAGATGACAGCTCCTCCAGCTCCACATCCACTTTAAACTTAAACCTTTTCTTTTTCATCATGATGAACGCCATTAATCAAATATGTGAAGGACGACAGATTTTCTTTTACACTCCTGGAAAAGGTTTCCAAAGAGAGGAACACAAACTCCTTGACGCGCGCGTTGATTGCATGAGTCAGTGTGCGTGCGAGACGATAGTTTTTTAAATGGTGCTGTGTGAACTGCGTCGAAATGACAACTGACGACACTTTAAAATAAAAGTCCTTCCAAAAAATCCCAAAAAAGCAGCCACCTCATTGGTCTAGCCGGAAGCACGTGATGATTCTTCCGCGAAGCCTCATCACTGATGATCAAAATATGACTACGCAAGGAAAGAACTATTGCCGACTTTAAACAGTAATAAAAAATAAACTGCAGGATTACAAATGGAGAACTTTTATTTTCTCGTCCAGAAACACTAGATAATTTTATTACAACTAAAACAATTTAGTGCCCCATATATGGGAACGGGATTAAATGTAAAACGTCTTCACCTTATGGCCTATAATGTTTACCTGTCATCCCAAAAAAGCAGCCACCTCATTGGTCTAGCCGGAAGAACGTGATGATTCTTCCGCGAAGATCATTGATGATCAAAATATGACTACGCAAGGAAAGAACTATTGCCGACTTTAAACAGTAATAAAAAATAAACTGCAGGATTACAAATGGAGAACTTTTATTTTCTCGTCCAGAAACACTAGATAATTTTATTACAACTAAAACAATTTAGTGCCCCATATATGGGAACGGGATTAAACGTAAAACGTCTTCTCCTTATGGCCTATAATGTTTACCTGTCATCCCAAAAAAGCAGCCACCTCATTGGTCTAGCCGGAAGCACGTGATGATTCTTCCGCGAAGCCTCATCACTGATGATCAAAATATGACTACGCAAGGAAAGAACTATTGCCGACTTTAAACAGTAATAAAAAATAAACTGCAGGATTACAAATGGAGAACTTTTATTTTCTCGTCCAGAAACACTAGATAATTTTATTACAACTAAAACAATTTAGTGCCCCATATATGGGAACGGGATTAAACGTAAAACGTCTTCACCTTATGGCCTATAATGTTTACCTGTCATCCCAAAAAAGCAGCCACCTCATTGGTCTAGCCGGAAGCACGTGATGATTCTTCCGCGAAGCCTCATCACTGATGATCAAAATATGACTACGCAAGGAAAGAACTATTGCCGACTTTAAACAGTAATAAAAAATAAACTGCAGGATTACAAATGGAGAACTTTTATTTTCTCGTCCAGAAACACTAGATAATTTTATTACAACTAAAACAATTTAGTGCCCCATATATGGGAACGGGATTAAACGTAAAACGTCTTTACCTTATGGCCTATATACAACATAATTTATTTGTAATATTTGGATTATTTACGTAAAATATTTTGTTCTAATTACATGAAACTTATTTGTCAAGTTACGTGTGCCAATGCACAATGCATAAAGTCTATGGGGAAAGGAGACGGCTGGAATTACATATGAATAACATATGTGTTATATAATATAATGGATAGAAATGGAATTTGCACAAATAATATTATTTCACTGTTAACAAACAAAAATATGAATATTGTATACAGGTTGTATTATTGTGCACTTTGATGCATAACAAACTGTATTGAAATCAACTTTCTGGTTGAGAGTAAGAGTGATTAAAATGGTTGCCCGACAGAGGGAGACAACTCATCACGAAAGCATTGACTTCTAGCTATGACTTTTAGCCTGTGAACATTCAGATTGCCGGTCATAATCAAAGATAAATAATCCCCCTTTTTATCATACTTTATAAATAATAGTGTTTAAGAGGGTGGTTTTATTTTTAAATGATGGGTTTGAAACAACTAGGATTATGCAGTATAGTGTTGTTGTGGGCATGAACAAGATTAAAACACTGAATGACATTAGCAGCTAAAAACTAACGAAAAACTTCTTTCAAGCCGTTTTTAAAAACTTCCATGACCAATCACAATCGACGCCAACAAATAATTAGAAACGACTATCAGCCAATCAGAAGGATTGTTACTGGCGCCTCATTTGCATTTGTAGCAGCCTCGTTGGCGCAGTAGGCAGCGCGTCAGTCTCATAATCTGAAGGTCGTGAGTTCGAGCCTCACACGGGGCAGGTAGTGTTTTTTTTGTCGTGATTTTAGAATTACGGAGTTGATATAAATAAGTTTGTAAATATTACACGGATTATATGTGGCCATTTCAATAATTAGAGTAGATAATGTAAGGAAACTTTGTCAATATTATACAACAAAATACAGATAATGTACTTTGAGACCGGAAAATATAAATAAAAAATATAAAGTTTGTTTCTAGACCTTTTATTATTATCTCACAGGTAAAATGGATGTTTATATATTGTTTTGCCCTATCTTTTACACACACACACACACACACACAATGGTTTATGTTTTCTTTTCAGTGTTTTACTTTATTGTAAATTCTGACAGCAGTAGACTCTGAGAGAGAGAGAGAGAGAGAGAGAGAGAGAGAGAGAGAGAGAGAGAGAGAGAGAGAGAGAGAGAGAGAGAGAGAGAGAGAGAGAGAGAGAGAGATTTCTGAATGATTCCACATGCTGAATGAATTCAGTGACACTCTCAGTGAACGGGACGCAGGCAGGGGCGCTTGTTTTCCCATCTCGGTCGGTTTGGGAAGGAAGGACTCATCCAGCCGGTGCAGCATGTGAAAGTCCAACACTGGCGACTTCCTCCTCTTTTATTTTTTACACATTTTGCAGCCAGTTTCTGATCAGAGATAAGCAATTCCACCGCACTGATTTCTCCACTGAAATGCCGTCATGTCACGCGTAAATGTCAGCTGGATTATTGCGGTGCTCGCGGTGGAGCTCGCGACACTGTCCGCCGCGCGCGCTCACAGCTGTCACGAGGTGAAAACGGCGTTTCAGGTGCGTCAGATCGGCCAGCTGAAATGGGTGCCGGAAACACCTGCGACAGGTGAGTGTGAACGCAACGGGCTGTCGTTTGTCATGACTGTGATGACGAAACTCTATCCATGTGTTATGGATATTCCTGCTTTGAATTTTACATGGTAAATATCAGTTAGCCTACTAACGTACGTTACATCTGCTTGTCTTGTAAAATAAGTATCCTCTGATTTTCCTCATATTTAGAAACTCTTAGCATCTGTATGTCATTGTGTTTATTTATTTAGCTTACTTGTTTTGACTAGTGTTATTGAAGCAACAATATCTGTGATTGATTATTTAGCGAGGTATTTTGATTGCTGTATCTGTATGTGTAATTACTATGGTAAATATTTGTATTGTGGTGAGCAACCAGGTGCTGTGGTTGCTATATTGACTCTTTGAATTCCTATAGTGTGCTCTATTGATGAAGGACATTCCTTAGGTTTTGACCATGACAACCACAAATATTTTTTTTTTTTTTGCTTGGGAAATTCTGCAATTGCGCAGAAGATGTGCAGAACAAAACAAGTGCAGTTTGATCACAAGGAATTTTAAAGGTAGTACCTAAAGGATGTGTCTCAATCAGCATTTGTTGCATGCACTACTAGTCTGTTTCTAGTGCTGTCAAATCGGTTCCTGAGTTACTGAAATATTTCCATGCTAAAAATTCTCTCAGTGCCCTGTTAAAAACCATCAGCTGCTCACTGTATTTACTTACTAGAAATGTTGTCATGTCTCTGCATGTTTCATGGTGCTTTTTAAACTTTTAACAGTTCACGCCCCCACACACTTAATGCATATTGAGTATTAAAATGCATGCCACGATTAGATATGATTTCTGAATTGAATATTCATGTAGAGTCAAGTTCCCTAATCAGCTTTATTATTGGAATTTAAGTGTAATGTTTCTTTCTTCATTCTGTTGCTCCTGATAGGGAAATGTAATTTCCATTTAATAGGTTTTTACAAGTTCATTGACTGATTTTTCCACCCTCAAAGTCAATGTTAATGCCCAAGTGTGCTAAGGCTCTCGACTCTGCACTGTAAATAATATGTCTTGGTAAACTCCAGACAAGGATCGTGTCAGGTTAAGGGAATCAGTGTTGACAGATGCATTCAGCCAGCTGCTTTGACACATGACTCAGCGAACAGGAGCAAGCCTTGCTGGAATGACATCGGTCGAGCTCACCGGTTACAAATACTCAGGGCCAAAGTTCTCACGGTGCACGAACTAACAGCCAAGTCAGGTTCTCCAATGACAGGGATGCCCATCTTACTCCTAGAGATCAACCTACCTGCATAGTGCATAGTGTAGTAATCAAATACTAATCATACACACTTGAACCAGGTGATTGAGGTCTTAAGGTTCATTTGAAAAGGTGGCTGGCTGCTGAAATAGAAGCCTTGATTTTTGTCAGTAATTTGCTTGACAGTTGGTCTATCCAACACATTCTCATCCCTTGGCGTCATATAGGTGACATTTCGTCGAAATACTACACACATGGCATTCTTTAGTGTCAATATGTTTATTACATGTCAGTTTACATGTTGTTCTCACAATGGCAGTACATAAATTATTTATACCTTTTCCCCCCTTCGCTTTATCTTTAAAAATGTCCTTTATAAAAAAGCCTTCTGCTTATGTATGTTCAGAAGGTCTTCAAGGGTTGTTGAACTGCACAATCAGACCAGCCAGTCATGAGCATTTGATCACTGGATTTACAGAAATCATTTCACCTGTAATAAGTGTTTTCTAAACATTGCAACAATGCATAATCAACTCAATGCATAATCAAACCCTGACGTAAAATATAATTAAATGCACTTCATGTTGTTGCTAGTAAAGAATGGAATATGTATTCTTTCTCTTTGTATTTTTATATCAGGGTACAAGATTATCCTTTTCAAATCAATAGAATGAACAAGTTTGGTTAAAAGTAAGCTTATTACATTACCTGAAATGTGCGATGTGATGCATTGTTAATTATCATTTAATTTGAAATATGTAACTGATTACAATTTGTAAGTAATCTACCCAGCATTGGTGATGAGCACTAGCCCCCTTTTAGGTAAGGTCTAGGTGTGCAGAAGAATTTGAGCATCATAAGAGTCTTAATGAGTCTGGTTTCTCGGTAGACAACTTGTGCTTTGGTACAATTTCTCCTGTTTATTTGACCGAATGCTGATTTGTAGAGTTAGCGTAGAAATCGTTCCTGTGGGAGACAAGCCCATACCGCAGCAAAACCAAAATTACAATATATCTCAGGTTAGCGCTTTTTGGCTTCCTCCTAAGATCATTAAAGTCTTTATTTTCTTTTTGCGGTCCACAAAATAAAAGTTTAAAGTGAGCCAAACGATTAAATAAGTTCTAAATGGCTTTTGTTGCAGATAGACTGGAATTCTCATTTTCTGAGTGACTTTCTCCTATGAGCAGAGATGTAGAACTCTCAGACTTTGTGCTGCCAATAAATGAACTTTGATATTGTTGAAAAGATCATACAAAAAGGAAAACGCTGTCATCATTTACTTAACCTCCTGGCATGTCAAGTCAAGTCACATTTATTAATATTAGCACTTTTTACAACACATATTGTTTCAAAGCGGCTTTACAGAGATGACAGGAAAATAATGCAACAACGTTTGTGTCCAGAATAAAGTAGTTCCACAGTTCAGCTTAAGTAAGTTCAGTGATGTTTTTAATTTTGTTTTGTAAACACTATAACTGATGGGCAGAAAGTAACTCAAGACACGTAATTAGAGTGACCAGCACTTTGGGATACTGAGGCCATTCTGAAAAAAAAAAAACATCCACCCACCCTTCCGTCCATCCATTAACCCACCCACCCATCCATCCATCCACCCACCCACCCATCCATCCATCCATCCATCCATCCATCCATCCACCCACCCTTCCGTCTGTCCGTCCACCCATCCATCCGTCCACCCAACCTTCTGTGTCCATCCATCCACCCTTCTGTCCGTCCACCCACCCTTCCATCCATCCATCCATCCATCTCTCTGTCCGTCCGTCCATCCATCCACCCACCCTTCCGTCCGTCCGTCCGTCCACCCATCCATCCGTCCATCCACCCACCCACCCAACCTTCTGTCTGTCCATCCATCCATCCATCCATCCATCCATCCATCCATCCATCCATCCATCCATCCATCCATCCATCCACCCTTCCATCCATCCATCCACCCTTCCGTCCGTCCATCCATCCACCCACCCTTCCGTCCGTCCATCCATCCGTCCACCCACCCAACATTCTGTCTGTCTGTCCATCCATCCATCCATCCATCCACCCGTCTGTCCGTCCACCCACCCACCCTTCCATCCATCCATCCATCCATCCATCCTTCCATCCATCCGTCCGCCCACCCACCCACCCACCCACCCATCCGTCCGTCCATCAATCTGTCCGCCCGCCAGCCCGCATGAGCTTCTGTTTCCTGTCTGACGCATTTGTATGCGTATGAATGGAAGTCAGTAGAACAAAAAGTGTAGTGAACGCCCTTTAATGTTGCAGACTC
This sequence comes from Cyprinella venusta, assembly GCA_038021265.1. Classification (NCBI taxonomy): domain Eukaryota; kingdom Metazoa; phylum Chordata; class Actinopteri; order Cypriniformes; family Leuciscidae; genus Cyprinella; species Cyprinella venusta. The sequence goes on along the minus strand of CM075870.1, from coordinate 15,069,757 downwards.
CTGGGTTCGCTCCCTCTCTTCAGAAGCGCTGACAGCATCTGAGGGCACGAGAATCACTGTATGTTCTCAGATCAGATGCCAAGCAAAGCAGATTCCTGAATCTCCACCTCTGAAACCCAGGCTCTCTTTGAAAAAGGAGTGTTCATAACTAATCATGTGAGTCTTTGAGCATGGATATTCAAGAGTTTTCAGTTTCCAAGAGTTAAAAAGAGGGTTAATGAAGTGTTAATTATGACTCATTTAATGAAATAAAGTAAGCAGCAATCAGATATTTAAAGAATAGTCAGTATCTCCTACACTGCAGACCATTAAATCTTGCTAATCCAGACCCAATTAAACAGTATTGGATTTCCAGACATCATGTAGGGTCAAAAGTTCTTTAGTTAATTAAGTTGCAGAGACCTTTATCTGTCTAGTGGGTTAAGCCATTCATATGGAGGTTTGTTAGCCACAGACAGTTACGGCAGTCTGACTTGCCTCTTGTCTGCTGCATTGTTTTATAATTATCTGGATGGATTATTTGCTGAGTAAGAGCTTCAGCCTGGTCTCAACAGCTATATTGTCTATTTATGGTTCCAGAAGTTGCTCACCCTGCATATCCAAGTTAAATTTATTGAGTAATGATATTTCTAATGTCTGATCATTTTTAGTTTTTTAACTGAGGATATATATATATATATATATACTTTTTATGTTTTTTTTTTCTTCAAATTTTCTTCTTCTTTAGTCTCCAGAAACTAAATGTGACTGGAATGTAAACAGCAAAGCCACATTGACTTAAACTAACCTGGATTGAATATCCCCACCACTCATTTTAATACTTGTTTGGAACATCAAATGCTTCTTTGATGGGGACTCTTGAGGTAAACGCTGTTCTGTGATGAAAGGTGTAGAACAGCCATGCATTCATGCTTTGAATCTCTGGCATGAGAAGAAAGACCATACGTCTTTGAATATTTACTCTTCTTCAGACTTTAACACCTGCAGGCCCTCCTCTTAGTCTCTCTCTGCCCTCAGCAAAACACCCTTTTAGTGCCTCCAGAACCCTGTATGTGAATGCCAAAGCATATTGGTATTTGCGTGGCAGATATAATATGGTGTTGGTGTGATAAACATTTACACTGGTAACCAGAAAGTTTTTGGTTCAAGAACTGTGAGAGTTGAACCATGACCATGTGTTCTTAAGTTGCTTTACCTGAGTCTTATTTTTTGTTCATGTTGTTTTGCTTGTACTGTGTATTGTTACAGTCTCCATTCATTTACATTTATGCACTTGGCAGATGCTTTTATTTAAAGCGCCTTACACTGCAGTCAATACATTTTATTAATTCTTTTGGAATTGAGCCCATGTTATTGCTAGCACCATGCTGGTACTGTTTGAGCTACAAGAATATAGTCAGTACTTGGTAGGATTGTTTGTTCCAGAATATCCCCCATTTACCAGTTCAATATGTTCTGTCTTTGAGTCCTGGTAAGAACTGGTCTCAGTCGTCTTCCCCTGATCTTCTTATGTGTCTGATTTGCTATCACAGACTTTAATTGGATTGAAGGTCCTGGCTTGTTTTTTCCCCCATTCCTCTCTCACCTTCAGCTTTGCAGAGTACTCAAGTGGAGAGCCCTAATTGGGGTCCACTTATTTTTTTGGAGATTTGATACGCTTCCTAGCGAAAAGAAAGATATTCTCAACAATAAGGATCAACCGATTGTGAATAATGTCAGCTCAGTGATGCACTGCTACTGAAAATTTACATGAATTGATCTTGTTTATGCATTGATCTTGTTTTGCACACTAAAGTGTATTAAAAATGTCACCTAGCTAGTTGGTAAACATGTTTAAATTTGCCTTGTATTTCTATTTTATTATTAAAACATTCTATATTTTTTTTCATAACATGGCAAATATTAAATATTTAGCTAAAAAGCTTTTAATTTAGCCTTTAAAGTTAGGTAGAAATGTCTAAATTATTGTTTCAAAGTATATTAAAAGTGGACCAAAGGTTCATATTAAAGATATTCATAGATGTTAGCACCCATGTGACTGTGGTTTCTCAGTCTTTTGAGTCTGACGCAAGAATTCCTGGTATGTTTTAAGGGCCAGGTCAAGGTGGAAAAATATCTACCATGTTTGAACTGTTGAAGCCAGGTAAGGATATTCCTGCTGTTTTGACCCAACTCCAAGTATACTTAACCAAGTTAAATTTACTAGGTAATGATATTTCTAAAATCAGATCATTTTATAGGTTTTTTTAGCTGATGATTTTTCAGCTGATGATATACTTTAGCACCAAAGCTTACCCCCTGGTGTTATTTTTTTTTGTTTCAGTGAAATGAATGGACTATATTTTAGTTTGATCATGTTTCGAACAAGTGGAGAGCCCAAATTACACCTTATTCCTGAATCAGACCTAAGTTTGGTCTCTTCTTGGCAGATTATTGCTAAAGTAATTTTTTAAAAATTTTTTCATATGAAATTTTCCAAAACAAACACGTTTTACTCTAAACCTATGAGAAGATCAAAGCCATAAATCTAAACAAGTTGTGTTCCAATTTGAGGTTAATATCTAAAAAATTTCGGTGAGATTTTCTTTGTGCGCAGAAACCAAACGCTTCCACTAGATGAAATTCGCTTCCCATTCGTTTCCAATGTGGTCATTTGACCATTTTGAATATTTTCCTTATTTTTGTTTTCACACAGCAAGTGCCAAAACCTTTGCCAAGTTTCGTGCCGACCCGATAAAGTAAAAAAATCCTTAAAAACCAAAAGGTTTTTTTTTATCGCACCAGAGGGTTGAGACAGGAATTCTAGGAACCAGTCCAGAGGTGGTATGTTCTCTAAGTTATTAACTTTAAAGGGTCAGTTCACCCAAAAATGAAAATTCCTTCAGTAATTACTCACCCTCATGATATTCCAACCCCGTAAGATTTACGTTCATCTTCGGAACACAAATTAAGATATTTTTGATTAAATCTGAGAGCTGGATCACTCCTCCATAGGCTTCAATGGGATTGAAACTTGCCGGCCCAAAAGTCCAAAAGTCTACAGTGTCGCTCAATGTTAAGTTTATCAAGTGCCGAGAATACTTTTTGTGCAATAAAACAAACAAAAATAATAACTTTATAGTGAACTATCCCTTTTGGACTCTTGTATGTCTGCAAATCACTTTGTGGTTCCACACTTTTGCCTCTTCTTCTGATTTCAGCCCAATCCGCCAGCTTTTCCTCTGCATCAGCTTTTCACTCTCTTACTATGGGCGCAAATGCCAGCCAGCGCTCCACAAAGCCAAACACCAGAGCCGCACGCCTGTGGCTTTGAGAAATGCAGGTGTGCTGCCCAGGTCTTTAGAGAGATGTTTTCTTTCCATATGGTTCATCCCAAAAACAGCACATCAGTTGTGGGTAAATATCCTGCTGGTTCCAGCGTACGCCAGCACTTCAAAGCAGCGAGAGCTTCCTGAGAAGAACTAGGGGGGAGCCAGGGGTTAAATCAGTTTGGTTGCCGTCTACTTTAAAGACTTTCCTTTCCCATAAAGTTGCTTCTGCACTTCAAGCATCAGGAAATTGCTTAAGTCTAAACCTAAATAAACCAGAACATTCTCGTCTCCATACTGAAGATGTCATGTTTGGGTTCTGCACAACTCGTTCTGGTTGACCAGTGGGAATTTTGGTCATTGGTAGTGACTGTGATGCTGCAAAAAAGGATGGAATAAAGACTTAATCCTGTCAATGAAATGAATGTTTTTTTTTGTCACCTGAGGGTGATTATGGGATCAGGTTGGCTAAGTTTGAACCCCAGAATAAGGAAGTGTCCACTCAGGCAGAACCACAGACTCCTTCTGATGTCCTAATTTACTCACCAGGGGCTGAATTCATTCCCTCATCTCTTAATGAAGACTTGGAGAAAGACAGGTGACAGGGATGGTTTCATTTTTGTTAAGGCAAATTCCCTCTTTTCTAAAGATTAATGGCAGCTATATATTTTCACTCTCATAAAAAAAAGTTAGTCCTGATGTTGCAAGGTTGGTTTTCCGCCTGGGAACGCTGGGTGGAGTGGGGAAAGTAACCATTCTCTCCAGAATAGGTATTTGAACCATTCAAATGATTTCTAAACACTTTTTTTAAAGGGATGGTTCCATTTGAAATTAATTTTTGATATGTTTTAGCTTACCTCAAGGGTATCCAAGATGTAGGTGTCTTTGTTTCCACAGTATTTTCAATTTTGACATTTTTAGGTCAAAGCGTTCTTGTCTGTCAGTCATATAATGGAGGTATATGGGGTCCTCCTCAAAGAGCATGCACAGAGAAGTCCAAATTAAACATGATTTAATGACTCGTAAATGTAAGTACACATTGATGGCCTAAGACACGAAACGAGCGGTTTGTGTGAGAAAACGAACAGTATTTATATTGTTTTTACCTCTTGTAACCACAGCCACGTCCAAGTGATATGAAGGCCTACAAATATCAAAATTGAAAATACTGTAGAAACAAAGACACCTACATCTTGGATGCTCTTGAGGTAAGCTAAAACATATCAAAAATTAATTTCAAAGTGAACAATCAATTTAAGTTGAAATAGTTGCCAACTGCCCCTTTAAAAGTTACCAAGAAAATGTTGGGTTAGGGTTAGGTAACAAAATGTATTTTTTGACTTTTAATTTGACCTATTGACGTATCATTTTTTTTTCTAAATATCTTTTCACACAACTTGTGCTGATAATGATTTAAGATGACCAGTCTCTTAGACTTCCTAAAATCCCTTTGTAGCCACCAAACCCCAGTTTGAAAATGCCTGTTCGAAACTCACCATTTATTTCTCCATGTGTGTTTACCACATCTTTAGATAATTTAAGCATGTTATGACCCTTCTATCGAATTAACTTTTATTTTATATTATTTATAATAAAATACTCTTTTATTAGAATTGTTATTTTTATGTCATGTATGTTAGTTATTCAAGGGCCTCTTAGTTAATTCTTTCTCTGCCAACTTCTGTATCATTAGCTGATTCCTGCTGAGTTAATGGAGCCTTAAAACTCCAGTCTCTCTCTCTTGCTTAATAAAGAATGTTTATTTTACATTTGCTTTTTTTAAAAGGTAAATCTTGAATTATAACCTGTAAATATTTTATAGTCACTCTATGGCCAGCTTCTGAAACTATTTTGAATCATATATTCATTCATATTTAGCTGAAAATGCTGATTAGAAATGCTGCCGTTACTGTTTTTTTCTTCTTTTTATTAAAGCTACACTGTGTAACTCTTTTAGTTTATTCTTAGCTAAAAACACTTAGTTCTTTCAAAAATATGTGTGCTCATTAATGTATATTTACTTCGTTCAAGTAATAAAGTATTCTCGTGAGTGTATAATATGCCATTGAAAATACATACGGGTAAGGGGTTCTAATGTCGGTCGCCATGTTGCCCCTCCATCTTGAAAGTACGTTAGCCAAAGAGGGACATACCCGTTAATTCAAGCTTCGCCTTTCGCGTTTACGTTTGAGTTAATACTCATGGACGAGGTCGAACTGGAAGCAATGTTAATCTTGGACTACATTGGCCACCGTAGGAGTTAAAACGAAATTGGAATTGAGAGGAACAGAAACTAATATTCACTGGATGTTCATATACCTTTTCACTGCTAGATGGGGGTAAAAATCACACAGTGTAGCTTTAAAGGTCAGTATGTTTCCATCATCCCTAAGGCATGTCTTGTCAGCAGTGGATTTGTGATCATGTCACATGTACCTGTATACGTATCTTTAAAATCTGACCACTGTTATTTACACCATGCCACGTGGCAGGTGCTTGTGGTTTTTACTTGTATTTGATGACCTGATGTAGACGAGGTCTGTCTGCCCACACAGCTATTGAAACTCAATCTCAGATAGTTGTTCAATAACGTCCCGTGAGTCACAGTAGTGTCTAAAGTGCATAGCGGACGTCTGTACAGCATGGAAATGGAATGAAGCTTCCTCACAGGCCTAACATCAGTCATCATGAACAGTCTGCATTTCTCACTTTTTCCATTGCCGTGTGTTTCTCGTTCTTTAGAAAAAAAGTGAATAGACTCAACAAAATGTATTAGTTTACATTACAAATCATGCAGCAAAGTGTTTTGAGATATTGTGTATAAGGAACTGTTTGAAAATAAGTCTTTATTAATTGGTAATCTGCCCTGGCCTGAAATCATAAAGAAATAAGTTGTTTTGTTTGTTTTTTTTTCTGCTGGAAAGGGTGTATATATAAGTTTTTGGCCATTTTTTAAAAATTTAGTTGTTTGAGGCTCGTTATTCTCAAAAGCCTACGCTGATGAGGAGGGTTACAACTTGTTCTCACACACTGTAACACTGAGGGATTTTTTTACAGAGTGAAAATGGCTATGAAAACATTTTCCCATGTAGCATTATAAATGAAAGCGGCAGTGGTTCTTTTTTAAACCTGGAATCTGTCATTTAATTACCTTTGGAAACATTTAGTTAAACGAACATTTCATGTCATTTCATAATGTTGTGTATAATGAGTGACAATGAATTGGAATATTTCAGAATAATGTGTACTGCAGAGAGTTTCCCATTTAGGAAAGTTTGCTTGGAAGTCATTTCAAAATGTACGTGCAATGGAAAATGCAGAACCATTATTCCACTTGTGTGTTAAAATATAGTCATGCTATTTAAAAGATTCTTGTTTTTGTTTTCATGTGCATAAGTTCATATAGACTGTTGGGAATACAATGGCCACACAAGGCCTAGACTGGTGGGTGCATGGGGTTCAATGCTGCTTTAACTGACTTAACCCTTCTGGGACCCAAAGCACGTGGTGCATCCTGAGTAATTATGTTTCAGCCATGAAGAGAGTGCAAGAGCTTTCTGAGGTTCAGGTTTCATTATACCATCTTTTCGCCTTCCAGAACTCTCCAATGCACAAGGCAAAGCCTCATTAACACTAAATCCCACCACTGCTGTGTAATAAGTTGGGGTGGTGATGGTTTGGTGTGAGAGACCCGGGTTCGAATCCACTATGAGACACCAATGTGTCCCTGAACAAGACACTTAACCCCTAGTTTCTCCAGAGGCGTGCGACCTCTGACATATATAGCAATTGTAAGTCGCTTTGGATAAAAGCGTCAGCTAAATGAATACATGTAAAATGTAAGTTGCATGCGACTGGTCGTATTGGTGAAAGACAGGTTTTTATTGTGTCACTAATGTTATTTGTACAACTTCTGTCTAACAAGTGCTGTTACTTTTTTCTCGTTTATTGTAGACGTGGACCTGTCGGTGTGCAAACACGCTGGGCCATCATGTTGTACACGAAGAATGGAAGAGAGCTACAAAGCTGCAGTCCTGAGAGACACCACCCAGAACATCAGATCATACAGCTTTGAGCTGAAATATCTCATTTCTGCACATGCCACCGCCTTCCAGGGTATGTGGATGCATGGATGGATGGTTGCGGGATGAATGGATTATAGACAAGTGAAATGGATTGTATGGATGCATTTATATGGAAAAGCTCATTGGAAAAATTGCCTCTATATATTGTATGTGTATAGGTACGAAATGTACTTATACATTCAATTCACTGCAGTTTCCGGTTGAAATGAACAACCTTTTTCATGAAAAATAATGATTACGGGGGTTGATTATTGATTGTTAAAGACACATGGCCAGATTTGCTAAACAGAGCAAATTACCGTGAGAGCGCACTTCCATAAAAGCATAGATGGGAGTGGAAAGGTCTGCGCGTGATCTACTGAACTGCAAATGAATGAACACAGTTTCCATTATGACCGACTCAATCTACTAAGAGCAGCACTAGAGCATTATCGTAGTGTCGCAAACAAGCAGAGCTGCTGTTAATCAGATGCAGGTGATCTACTAACATCACAGACACAAAATGGGTTAAGACATTCTTTTTTTGGACGTTAGGAAATTGCATAAACACCAGTAAATTGACTAGCTTAAACCTTAGTAAATGTCATTCATTTAAACACTCTCCTCTCATAAATGTTGTGTCTGAAAGGGAAACTCCTGCAAATGCAAATGCAATTGCAATAAATTCATCCAAAAAAAAAAAAAGAATTGTCCTGTAGCCTAGAAATCTAGACGCACCCTAGCAGCAGCAAAAATTATTTTGCAGCAAAGTGTGGTCTAGCAACTCTCCGTTGGCTTTCAAAGTGGAAAAACCAAACTCTGGTCAGGCCAATCACATTGTGTATAGAGTTGGTGGGCGGGCTTAACACAATGACAGCTGAGTCGTGACGGTTCTGCGCCGTGATTTTCCAAAGGTGATTTCCCTGCTACTTAAAAACAAACAAGATGCTGCTGGCGAACAGCGGTCTTTCGATTTGGCTTTGTCCGCGACTCTGGATGACTTGGAGTTAAGAGAACGTCACTTAAAGGAGAACTCCGGCGAACAATGAACCTTTGGTCTAATAAAACATCGGTACCTAGTCAACCGTTCTCTGAGATTTGTTTTCATGATAATCGAATGTAAAGAGTTTAATCTCTAAAAACTGTTTAGCGTATAATGCTAGTACTGGGGGCATTGACTAAGTAAAAAGAAACCGCTAGTTTATACCACTAACAAGGCTCAAAATAGCCCCACACTCACACAGTAACATAACGAGGCTCCATACATGCAAAACGAAGCATTGAGAACTTTGTAAGTGTACAGACTGTTTAATAAGAAGATACTTTATGAAGACACTTGACTTCGCGAAAACAGACAGGAGCCATCTTAAAAAATAGTCTCGATAAGTCGAACCATGAACGTCGTGCTGAGTGTGATCTGAACTGTATGAAGTTCAACGAACTTCTGAACTGTATGAATGGCGTTTGGGGATCGACTTATCGAGACTATTTTTTAAGATGGCTCCTGTTTGTATTCGCGAAGTCAAGTGTCTTTATAACGTATCTTCTTATTAAACGGTCTGTACACTTACAAAGTTCTCAATGCTTCGTTTTGCATGTATAGAGCCTCGTTATGTTACTGTGTGAGTGTGGGGCTATTTTGAGCCTTGTTAGTGGTATAAACTAGCGGTTTCTTTTTACTTAGTCAATGCCCCTAGTACTAGCATTATACGCTAAACAGTTTTTAGAGATAAAACTCTTTACATTCGATTATCATGGCAACAAATCTCAGAGAACGATTGACTAGGTACCGATGTTTTATTAGACCAAAGGTTCATTGTTCGCCGGAGTTCTCCTTTAAGTCATTCTTAAAAAAGGAAGATGTATTCGGAGTTTTGACGACCGGATACGGCAAAAGTTTAATAAATCAACTTGCTCCGCTGGAGGGAAAACGCATTGGACTCACTCATCCACAGCCGTTCGTTGCTCTGGTTGGTTGTGGCGCTATCCTATTGCGTGCAGAGGGATATTGAAAGACAACCTTTTATCCTGCCCCTCGGATTGAGGTATGCCAATTAAGAGTTCCCAGACCTAACATCTTGATAGGTCTGGCTTGCCAGGCTAACTGTCCTGGCAAATTTTTTCAGCGCAAATTTTTCAGTGCGTTACTCTAGTAAATCCTGACAGTAGTTTTTAATGCCAAAAATAAACCTGGATTTGGATACATGTATGGCAAATTTTCTGGTTAACTGTTTCTGTGTATACCTCTTTGTTCAACCGTAGTTTGACTTCTTTAATTGGTAGAAATGTTTTTCCCCCATGTGGTTTGGAATATTGTGATTGGTAGAGACACTTACGAGTTTCATCTTTGGCGCTGGTTGTATGTGAACAGGAAGCCTCTTCTCATCTCATCGTTTTGATTAAAGCCCCAGATGTGACTTTTAGGAAAATATGAACTAGCTGCAAATATTCAGAAGCATTTAAAGTCTTAAATTAATTATGTTAGATTATGTTCTATAAAGCCTAGTTAAATGAGGTTTGGTTGGGTTTTACTGTATTCATTCTTTAGAAGGGGAATTCAAAGTACTTGCCCACACTCTCACGAGTGTCGAACCCAGTGGCCAAACCATAATCGGCAGTGGGGCTTTAAAGAATCTCAGTCGTATGCAGCCTTGTGTGTGCTTTGGCAGAGAGCGCCGGTTGTTATTAAGGTCTTCTGTCAGTTCATTCATGAGTATCAAGCTTTGGTGTGAATGAATGAGCTCTCACATACACTATTTCAGTCCTGCGCTCAGGATACACTAATTTTAACACGATCTGCGGCCACAGTAACTCCACAGAAATGGACACATACTCTTACACGTTCTACATCTCACAAGAAGAGTGAAACCACATACATAGTTTTCGGTTATGCTCGTCACTCATCCCTTTGTCTTTCCCAGCCCGTTTTCTTTTGGCAACGTATCCACAAGACGTATCCAGATTGTTCACTGCATTCCACTGATGCGTTTCTAACGCTTGTGTCTCGAATGCGGAGATATGCGCTGAAGGTTTCGCCGCGACTGGTCACATGCAGTAGGAATGTTCAAACAATGGAGCTGATCGCCTTTTACGGCTGCTGGTGTGTGTGTGTGGTGTCTGTTTGAAAGACTGAGAAATCTATAGTCTATATACTGATTTATAGATTCTCAACCAAATTCTTTAGGTTCTGCATGGATCAGGGTTAGTGAGGAAGATTGGTTGTGTCTAACGTTTAACAAAAACTATTGTATAGGCATTCATTCACTTTCAATTGTTAGACCCTCAAGCATTTATTTTGACAGAAAGCTGCGGGAAGACCTTTCAGTTTATGTGGCAACAGGTTTACAAATGTTTTTTTTTTAAATTATCTGTCCACAAAAATGTTGGAAATTATGCAAATGTGAAACTTTTCATTTACTGAGCATTTACTGAGAAGCTCTGAAAGACTGAAAACACTGAATCATAAGATGCTCGCCTTAAAGGGATACTCTTTTTTTTTTTTTTTTTTTTTTTTTTTTGGAAATAGGCTCATTTTACCACTCCCCCAGAGTTACACAGTTGGGTTTTACCATTTTCGAATCCATTCAGACGATTTGTTTTAAATATATTTAGAAGAATATCAGTAATCAGACAGTTTCTGGTCTCATTGACTTCCATAGTATATATATTTTTCCTACTATGGATGGAAGTCAATGAGACCAGAAACTGTCTGGTTTCTGATATTCTTCTAAATATCAGAAAATCGACTGAATGGATTTGAAAACGGTAAAACTCAACTGTTTAACTCTGGGGGAGTGGTAAAATGAGCCTATTTCCAAAAAAGTGGAGTATCCCTTTAAAGGGACAGTTCACCCTAGAATTTCAACATTTCGGAGTCATCATTTACTCATAGCTCATAATGTCATTTCAAAACTCTACGACTTTGAAACTACACAAGGGTGAGTAAATGACTCATAATGTCTATAACTTTTAAAATCTGTAGCTTCTTTAGAAAATATTTGTTGTCAAAAAATGCCTCAGTGTTTGCTAAATAGTTCACCCAACAAAGAAAATTCAGCCATTTACCTGTATTAATTTCCAAACAGTTGTAACCAAACAGTTGATGGGCTCCATTAACTCCCATAGTATGGGAAAAATGTTCTTCAAAATATCTTCTTTTGTGTTCAGCGGAAGAGAGAAATCTATACAGGTTTGGTACAACTTGAAGGATGACAGAATTTTCATTTTTGGGTGAACTACCCGAAGACAATGGGGTCCAATGTTGTCTTCTTTTGTTTTCTGCAGAAAATTACACGAGGGTGAGTAAATAATGACAGATTTTGGGTGATCTATCCCTTTAAGAATAATGTAGAATAATGTATATATCGCCACATATTTGCAATGATTGTGAGAATTGTTTTCTGTAAACAATACAAGAGACTGCAAGAGACATTGTCTCCATCCTGGATTAATAATTAGCCTGTGGCGTACAGACATCCTATCTGATTACAGACTTAATGTAAAACTTAATTAGAATGTTGATTTTAGGTTTTCCATCATTACTGTAAGAGTATAGATCGAAGGCATGTGTTTGTTTAGGTTTCTGTCGGTGTGTGTGAATCTGTCTCTTCTCATCTTCTTTAAGGAAGTTCAGTAGACAGTTGATTATCTAGCTTCATCGTGACAGTGGTTATGTTAAGGATTTAAGGAGTTATTAAGGATAATGTGTACTCTGATCATCTCAGACTAAGAAGGAATCACAGAATTGAAGAGAAACTGGTAAAGGAATGTTGAGACACTGTCCGTGAGAAAAAGTTTAATAGACAAAGGCTTTGTTTGGAATGTTTATTAAATTACTGTCTGGTTTATTCCTCTATGCCAAACTTGGATTAGAGGCCATGTTTGGAATGAAATACTGTATGGTTATGAAAGTTTTAACATTTGCATCTAAATTTTTCATATTTTTTTCCACTGAATCTTTTCCTTACAGCCTTGAATTAATTTGTCAAAATTAAACATGCCATCTTCTTGGGTCGGCAATACCAGTGATCTTTTATCACAGTAACTGTATATATCATGACATGCTTATGTTTTGAAGATATTTCGAACTAAAAATGTATTCTTACTATGTGGTAATTTATCCAGTTCCAGTGAATTAATTACTTAACAATCGAAAGATACTTATCAGGGTTTTTATTTTCGAGTTGAAATAAAATTAAACCTAAATATTAGTTGAAAAACTTAAACTAATTGGAATTTAGAAATATTACCTCGGCGATAAACTGAAATAAAGTTTAATTTGAAGCACTAAAATGAAGTAATTAAGTAAAAAGTCATTATAAAACTAACCAAAACTTATTCGGAAATAAAATAATTTGAACCTAAATAGCAATCTAAAAAACACCTGACAACTAATAAAATGACAAAAGTACATAAGGAAATTAACATAACTCAAAATATAGAATATAATAATATAGAGCTAATATAGAATTTAAAATAAAACTGCAATAATAAATAAATAAATTAACACTGATAGGCTTGTCTATATATCTGAATTTGTTAATTCCCTGTCTAGTGTGTACCCTGAAGGGTTCATACTATATACTTTTATTATACATTACTGTATCTTTACAAAAAACCAGGATGTTTTTTTTTACTTTCCTAGTTGTGTAAAAAAAAGTTTCACATGGTTCATATGTCACAGCAAAGTCTTGTGCATTGCATTGCATTGCCATACAGAATCTCACTCTGCTTTCAAACTGCACATTTTGCCAAACTTTCCTTGTTCATTTTGATGTTTGATGGAATGGTAGAATGCCATTCTGAACAGAGCCAAAGAAAGGGAAACAATGAAGTGAAGGCAGTCCCAGGAGCAGCATTCAGGCCTTTTCCTCACTGGGGTTCATAATGACATTGACTAATTGTCTTTCTCCCTGTGGCCATGGGTAAGTGCACGAGTGAGTGTTTCTATGTCAGTGTCCTCAATTTTCCAAGGTGCAAAATAACAGATTGATGTTGCTTGAAGCCATAAGACAGAGAAGTGTAGAGAAGAGGCAAGAGAAGATGAGAAACTCACATGTTTACGTTTAACCACAGCTCTGGAATTATGCTCAGTGAAAATAGATTTGTGTGAAATTTAGTGTTAATTTCCACAAGTAATTACCTGTAAATCTGAAGTATAATGCTTATTTGTCAACAAATCATGCACAGTTTAAAAAGGTGCACAGTTTTGCTGTATAGCTTGCCCTTTGTTGCCCCTGCTTATGTCTTAACTACACAATCTGACTGTTCACAAGTTTGCTACATTTCTATATTTTATATAAGATTTAATTTAGGTTGTGATTGGGGGGGGGGGGGGGGGGGGCATGTTAGACAGCAAACCCTTTTGACCTCTTTTCACTTATCAAACAAATCTGATGCCGCTCACAGTGTAAGGCATGGGATTTGGGCCTCCAGTGCTTTAAAAAATTTCATAGGACACTAAATTGTATCGTATTCATGGAAAGTGCCAGTAGAAACCTCATAACTGCTTAGCACTGACAGTATAGTAGACGCCTTCTTGGTGGCCTCCTGCCAGTTGTGCTCTGGGGAAACCCTTCTCTCTCACTCATTCTCCAGTCTTTCATTCTGTCTGGCCTTTATTCTCTCTTTTCCCATTGTTGTTATTCGTCTTTCCCTTGTCTTCATCAGTGATCGCATGACTCTTAAAGTCCCAGAGGAATCCCCCTCCACTTATACGTCCTCCTCCCAAAGATCATTTGGCCTTTTTGGAGGGTAGATTTATCCATCGACTAATTGAGCTTGCCATGTTACTTCCTTAGCTGGCCCTGGACCACAACTTGTGTCCCCTAAAGAGGAAAAGAAAAATTTTGATTGAGATTGGATTGAGAGAGAGCGGCAGTTTGGCCTGAGCTGACGTGTTGACCCAAACCCAAAGTCTGATGTCAGTGGTGAGTGGGCTTGGGACAGGAAGTGATGCTCATACCGTACCTCTGAGCAAATTTAGTGGCTTCAGCCTCACACGCAATGCACCTGCTATGTCATTCCCATGGTAACAGTGGAATGGATGGATTCTAAACATCCCATCCGGCCCCTGCTGTCCAGCTGTCGTGAGATGGACGCCGGTGTTCTGGGAATGATGCTAGCCTGTTGTTCGCCGTGTAGGATGGAACGAATGCTTTTGTTGTTCAACAAAGGTTAAAGAAATATTTAGAGTGACCCAGCTGTCTACGTTCCCCTAAAGACTGCATGCTGAGCACTTCAGAGAGAAAAAATAAAAAGCAATTTGTCTGGAAATGTCCAACTTCAGATAATGAGAGACTGTGTGGGGCAAACAAACAAAACAAGTGACTGAAACTTTCTGTAGAAGTAAAAAAAGACAAAAAATAGTAGTTCATTGGGTTTACATACAGTAGATTACATTATATCTCATAAGCTGGTTTAATCTTGTCTAGATGGTTAATTAACTGAACTACCAGGTAGTAGACCTGCTTTTGATTTGGTTGACCATCATTGCACTAAGGGCCCTATTTTAACGATTTAATCGCATGGTCTAAAGCGCTCGGCGCAAGAGCACGTAGGACGTGTGTGATCCACTTTTGTTAGTTCAACGACGGGAAATGGTTGGGGTGCCCGGCACATGGTCTAAAAAGGTTGTACCCATTCTCTTAATGAGTAATAATTGTGTTTTGGGTGTTACGTACTGTAAATATGTCTCATTTCCCATTCCCTTTAAAAGCTAGTTTCACTTGCACCATGGCGGATTCGCTATTTACATGACGGAATTTGCAAGCGGAAAGACTGAACGCTTCTCCAGAGAGGAAACGGATCTGCTCGTGTGCGAGGTCAAAACGCGCAAGCAGACCCTCTACGGGACAAGTCGGATTCCACCATATCTTTATGTACTCATTAATAATCTTTTACATTTATTTTTTAATATTTGGCTAGTTTGTGTGTCGCTGCACATCCCTGTGTATTTAATAAGCAGAGTGTATGCGCATTGTGGACCCGCCTATAGGCACACATTACTAATGCGCTCTTTAAATAACCAAAAAATACTGCGCCATTGACCAACAAAAACCTGGTCTAAAGTCGGTCTATTTCAATTGCCTCAAAATAGCAACATGCCAACAATGCGCTTGAACACTCCTCGTTTTCAGACCAGTGCACAGCTCGGCGCAAATGCATTTGCTATTTAAAGAGTAACTAAACCCTAAACCAACTTTTTTTCGTTAATGATCTGTAAGAATGGATCTTTATTAATACCAGTCATTGATTCGAGTAACTTTTTTGACATTTGTGTATAAAGTGTTTTATTTCTACAATATATGGTGTAAAAACGTCTTAGTGCTGCCCTCTTCAGGTTGAACGGTGGCTACTGCAGTTGAATTTTCCACACTTCGTGACGAACGCAGGTTTCGGCTCACCACGCTCTTGGTACGAGTGCCAGTATAAAAACCAGCTTGTTTCGTCAAAACCACTGTAGCGAGTCAGGAGTTGGAATTGCGAGTATTGAAAACGATCAGGATAGAGTGTTTTAGTGTCTATTTCATCCCCTCTATCTCCGCTGGCGTCCGCCCACTTTTTCAGCATTTTTCAAATATTGCCAGTGGGTGGAGTCAGGCTCTGACCAGGGGTTTAGTTACCCTTTAAACAACGTAGCGCAGGATGTGGAAAATGATAACTGCGTCGGGCTGAAACTAGCAAAAAACACTTGCGTTGCTGCTGCCGCTGCACTGCGCCAGGTGTATGATAAGGCCCAAAGCTTGAGCAATAATAGTAATAGTGATGCTTACCCCAGAAAACTCTACTAATGAAAGATGTTTGAAAGGAAAAAAACAGGAAACAAGAGTACAAGTAGTGTTTAGGCCAGGGGGCGTCTGAGGAGAAAGGGAGTGGTATCATCTCCAGAGTGTCGTTGCGGCCACTTTCACACGGCTTTTAGGTTAGCGTCTAGCTGCTTCATGTCTCATTATTCACTTCATTACCTCAGACTGAAATGGACAACCAAACACACGATCCAAACCCAATCATGGCTCAAAATCTCCACCCTCTCTCCTTTTCTCTTCCAAAATCATTAGAGAGGGAGAGACAGTGAAGAGATGGTGGTTTGATTTCCTGTTGTTCAGTCTTTCCCAACAGCATGGCGAACCATTTTTCAAGAGAAAAAGCTGTCACCAATCATCACTAACATGCTTGAGATGTCTGAACAGCTGGCACTAGAAGAAAGTGTTCTGTTGGAAGAGAAAAACATTTTTCATTTCAGAATTAAGGGATGATCAGTCCTCCTGTTACATATGCCTCTTCCCGCCTTTCTCTCTCTCTATTTTTCCAAGTGTCTGATTTATACTTGATATACAACCGCATTTATTTGAAATAGATCTGTGTTGTAGCATTATAAATGTCTTTACTGTCACTTTTGATCAAATTAATGCATCCTTGTAGGTTTAAAAACTTTGCATTTGTGTTTCAAGCTTGAAGATTTTTTTCCTCAAGACTAAAAAAGACACACATGCATATAATTATGGGCAACAAAAGTATTTCTAATCAGTTGCTTTCCAGAAACAATTTGCTTTTATACAGCAATTTACCGCATTGTTTTTTGACTGCATGTCCAGAAGTGAATGATGTTGATTGGGGTGTTTGGATAAATTATCGGTGCAGCGATCTAGAGACAGACGTCACTCACCTTCAACCAGGCATGTCGATCACTTTATCTTTTAGAGCACACACACTACATCCGGCATCTCAGGAATTGTGTCTTAGTGACTTTTGATATAACGGTGCAGCCATTTTAATTACAATCTGATGAGAGAGATATTGGTGATACATTCCTCTGCACCCTCCACTTGTTTCCCTCCTGACAGCAAAGACGTTGCTGAGGGGAGGGGATTTGAAGTCTGCAGCAGTTTTGGACAGGTGGTTACGTCTAGTTTGTCTCCTAATGTGTCGCATTAAGTGCTGTTGATTTAACCTTATGTGCTCACATGTTTGTTTACAGAGCATTTATGAACTGGATTGAGTTGTAATTAATTTCAGTATGGTGCAAAAGAATGCCTTTAATTGGCTAATTTTATTTGAGCATTTATATGAACAGCACACTCTAAAAAATGCTGGGTTGTTTCAACCCAAATTTGGGTCAAATATGGACAAACCCAAATGTTGGGTTGAAAATGTAATTAAAAATGTACCGTTGAAAGTGAAAGTTGAAGTTGGGTTAACATTTTAAATAAGATTTTTAACCCAACATTTGGGTTTGTCCATATTTGACCCAAATTTGAGTTGAAACAACCCAGCATTTTTTAGAGTGCAGTAATTTATAACTTATATATATATAATTTAGAATTAAAATAAATTCTACTTCTGCTTATTTATTTATTTGTGATTGATGTCGATTTGTTCAAATTGATGCATTTATTAGATGGATCTTAATTTTCTGGATTGAAACTCGCATCTGTGTGTTGGAAATTAAGCTAACCATTAGTCCAATGATTTTTTTGTACACTTAATTACGGAGCCCCCCTAGTCTCACTTTGGCAAAAAAATAAATAAAAAATAATTATAACTATCTCGTGGCCTCAAGATAGTAACTTGTGGCCTCAAGATATTAACTCGTGGCCTCAAGATACTAACATGTGGCCTCAAGATACTAACTCGTGGCCACAATATAACTCGTGGCCTCAAGATACTAACTCGTGGCCTCTAGATACTAACTTGTGGCCTCAAGATACTAACATGTGGCCTCAAGATACTAACTCGTGGCCTCAATATAACTCGTGGCCTCAAGATACTAACTCGTGGTCTCAAGATAGTAACTCGTGGCCTCAAGATACTAACTCGTGGCCTCAAGATACTAACTTGTGGCCTCAAGATACTAACTTGTGGCCTCAAGATACTAACATGTGGCCTCAAGATACTAACTCGTGGCCACAATATAACTCGTGGCCTCAAGATACTAACTCGTGGCCTCTAGATACTAACTTGTGGCCTCAAGATACTAACATGTGGCCTCAAGATACTAACTCGTGGCCTCAATATAACTCGTGGCCTCAAGATACTAACTCGTGGCCTCAAGATACTAACTTGTGGCCTCAAGATACTAACATGTGGCCTCAAGATACTAACTCGTGGCCTCAATATAACTCGTGGCCTCAAGATACTAACTCGTGGCCTCAAAATACTATCTTGTGGCCTCAAGATAGTAACTCGTGGCCTCAAGATAGTAACTCTTGGCAGTATCTCGAGGCCATGAGTTAGTAACTTGAGGCCACGAGTTAGTAACTTGAGGCCACAAAATAGTATCTTGAGGCCACGAATTTATATCTGGAGACCAAGAGTTACTATCTTGAGGCCACAAGATAGTTATAATTATTTTTTTTTGCCAAAGTGGGACTAGGGGGGCTCCGTACTTAATAGCACCAATGTCTAGTTGTAGCAACAAGCAACAAAATCCATTCCCCATTTGTTTTTCAGCTCAGAGCAGACATGTTGACTCAATTTCAATGCATTTCTCCATCTTGTTTTTTAATCTCATTGCTCTCCGTTCTTCAGCTTCTCTTGCTGAAGTTGCATTTGGTAATGTGACGTGTTTGTTCATCACAGCTGTTTTAGTCAGAGGACAGGGACGTATGTATTGTCACTAATTAAAGTGGGATTTTATAGCCCCCCTACAGAGGTGATGAACTCATATCTGCATCTGACCCGTATGAAACACAAGCCCTTGGCTGGATTACGGGGCTTTCTGGGGTGGAAGATGATCGACAGATGATGTACTCTTCATGTCACGAACCAGCCAGCCCCTCGAGCGCTCTGAATGCTGACCGCATTGCCTTGCATTTAGGGTCTTGGCCGTGACAAAAGTGGGTCACACTCACTGTGGGTTATCAGGTTTACTGGATCAAACTTGTAGTTTTACAGTTGTATGTTTAGTGCACTAAGAGGTGCATGCCATCAGGGAATGTGTACATATCCCAGAAGAGTTGAGATGTGGAAACACCATTGTCTTTTATATCTTATCTTTCTTTTATCATTTTTCAGTTTTACTCATCTAACCGAATCCTTTCGCCAGCAAGCTGCGCGTTTAGGAAATGAGTCTTGGTCATTAGGTGGATTAATCCTCTCTAAAAGCCTTTAGTAGACCCTCTTAAGAGGCTATATAACATCCAATTACATGGCTGTAAATCTGGCTCCCATCTTTTGCTCACTGGCATTCCTGCAACACTGCAGTTCGCCAGCTCACAAACCAGTAACTTACAGTGTTACTTTCCTCAGGAGCCCAGTCACAGGGATTAATTCTGCCATCATAAACCTTTATTTCTCTCCATTGAGCTCATTTGGATTCAGAGGAGAGGCTTGAAATGGAATACTAGCATATGCTGTGTGGTATAGTTGCTATACTGCCACTGTTTAACAAAGTGTGATAAGTGTTTCAATCTGTTGTTTGCTACTTTTGTCACGGCCCTGTTGATGTAAAATGAAAGAAGTAGATTCACAGTCTTCGTTCCTATTGGTTGGCACTGTGCATTTGCAAAAGTTTGAATATTGCTGAACTTTGTTGAATCGCTAATGCTCATTAATGTTACCCACATTACCACCTCTTAAATGACAACTGCAGGCACAATGAACCTTTGGTAGCAGTCGAACCACGTATGCCGAGCCAAGTTCTGGCTCGTTCACATCTCACCAGCGCACTTGACTCGGCGTTCGTGATTCGACTGCTCAAGACTGTTTTCCAACGATGGCTCCTGCCTGTTTTCGCGAAGTGGAATATCTTCTTATTAAACGGCCTGTACACTTACAACGTTCTCAATGCTTCGGTTTGCATGTAGGGACCCTGATTATGCTACAGTGTTAGTGTTGGGCTATTTTAAGCCTTGTTAGTGGTATTAACTCGCAATTTTTATTTTCATTACTCTATGCCCCATATACTAGCATTATAAGCTAAACAGTTTTAGAGATAAAACTCTTTACATTTCTATAATCATGAAAACAAATCTTCAGAACTTCAACTTCAGAAGTGGGAAGCTCATTTCCAATAGCATGTGAAGGCATGCAACAATAGAATGTGATTATCGCCGATACCAATGTGAGGCTGATTGATAGGAGCATCCCTACATACTGCAAAATATCATGAGTAGCATTCTGAACATACCCAGAGTCTTAATTTTAAGGCAAACCGAAAGATAGAATCAGTAATATGTATCTCTTCTCTACAAACCAAACAAGCCATTTAAAGCTTTGCGATTTGCCTAGTAATAGTTCTGACAAATCAAATGAACAATGTCTGGCAGTTCTGCTCTAATGGTGAAGCACTAATGGAGCAACAAATGGTTTCAGATAGCTTTTCCCCAGCTGTCAGACCACTGTTGGACATTAAGTTTGCTGCGTGTGCTTGTCTGAGCAATGTCAGCCTTTATGTGGGTTTCTCATGGGAGATCTTCTCTCTTCATCCTTCTCCTTTTTTGTCTTATGTTTAAACACCTATTTTCATCATCAGAATCATCCCTGATTATTTTTATTGTCTAATTCCAACTGAGCAGAATCGTGTGAGCTTGTCTTTAGACGTAAACACTAAAAACAAAATAGGTAGAAACCTTTTCGTCTCAGAAGTTGCTAGGGAATTTCACTTATTAAAAAGAAGAAATTTTTTTTTCTCTTTTTTTTTTCTGCCAGAGCTGTGGCGTGAGGCCTCAAAGCCAAACACATTCACCTCTCTCAACTCCCTGTCTCTTTCTCCGTCTGCTTGTCCACTTCTGGTGCTTTTACGGAGCGTTCGTGGCATGAGGCTGCCCTCTGAAATGCTGTAACCTTACACTGGCACATTCTGCTGGTGGTTTGCTGCTCTCATTCCAACCATCTCGCCTATACGGGCATACATCTACACACACACACGCATGCACATTTACGGTTCAAATGCAGACACGAACACACAGCGGGACATGGCAAGTGGCCTTTCCATTCCTTACTTTCTCCTTCTACAATGCTCGCTTTCCTTTTTTTTCTTAGTGGCCTATTGGTTTGCATGTGCTCTGACACTTTAGGCAGTGGTGCTGATATGGGCAATATGAGTTTGAATCTGTGACATTTCACAAATCTCTTTCCTGTGTCTTCTTCACTGACCTCTCTGAAAGGATGTCTCAAGATTTAATGTCATAATCGTCCCGTAAGTGTAATTATTCCACAGTCTCTGTGTGTGATAATGGGGAAGGATGCAAAAAGTGTAACTTTTTTTAACATTACATCTTCATAATGCAATGGTATGAGATTCTGAAACTGCTAAATACGATGCAGCAATAAAGATGTCTGTATCACATACATGTACATAGATGCACAATTAAAAAAAAAAAAAAACAGTGCAGAAAGAGTGCCAAAACACATCCTGTGTTAACAGCACAGCTGTCGTTATTTGGGGGAGTTTAGTTGTTGTCCTGGTCCATTGTGATGGCACTGATGGAAGCTTCTGCAGCTTATGGAGTGAAATGGAGAGCTGTGCTTCTGTGTGTGTGTGTGTGTGAGTTCATGTGTATGTCTGTTGACCGGTCTCAGTTTCGGTCCAGTTGCCGCTGTTCCTCCATCCCCTAACATGCCTTCAGTCTGACATCAGTGGCCTTAGAGAGAACGGCACCCTGGGTACAGTCTGTGTGTGTGTTTAAGTGTGTGTGGTCATGCTCGACTACTGCGCAGCTGAATAGACAGGCAGCTCCTGCATTAACAAACCACTGACCAAACACAAGCCTAGGCACGTGTGTGTGTGTGTGTGTGTGTGAGAGAGAGAGAGAGGGCGACAGAAAAAACACAGACTAGAGCCACAGAATCCCTTTCCTTATTTTATTTGTCCTTCCTGTGGCACAAAAGTTTTGTGACTGGTTGAAAAGAAATAGTTCAGCTATATGAAAAATTGTTGACATTTGCTTCCCCATAATAGGGGTGGTGAAGGCTTTTGGTGTGAGAGACCCGGGTTCGAATCCACTATGAGACACCAATGTGTCCCTGAGCAAGACACTTAACTCCTAGTTGCTCCAGAGACGTGCGACCTCTGACATATATAGCAATTGTAAGTCGCTTTGGATAAAAGCGTCAGCTAAATGTAAATGTAAATGTAATTTGCTTTAAAGTCGCAATGGAGTCTAACTAACCCTATGCGTTACAGTATATGTTATTAAAGGTTTAGTTTGGTATTTTACACTTAAAGCCATGTTTTAAGATAGTTTCTGATGAAATAGACTGGTTAAGATTGAAATTTAGACAAATGCTGCTGTCCCAAGAATTTTAAGTTTCTGTTTCTCCATAGCGCCCCCCACCTACACAATGGTTGTGTAGGTGCACTGCAACAATCATTCATAAACCGCATTAAACTTTAGTTTACAAAGACGTGAAAATCACAAGTGGTCTGGGGTGATCACTGATACGCTCACACAAAAAATTGCTGCAAAAGATGCTTTCCAATAGGTTTTATCGTAGTTTTTGTACCAAGTCAAGTCAATGAAGTCGGACAAAAACGATGATTAAACCTCCATATAATAACCATATAACCTCCAAATAATAATAATAATAATAACTTATTGTTATTAATCATAAGTCTTATATAGTGCATCCCAAGGAACTCAAAGGCACTTTACAAATGAAACAAACAAACAATGATGAGATTGCTAATTATAGATTGTAGGCGAGCTGAAACAGGTGGGTTTTGAGTAGGTTTTTGTAGGTGATCAGTGAGTCCGAGTTTCTTTTGTGGATAGGGAGTGAGTTCCAAAGTGTGGGGGCAGTGATGGCGAATGCTCGGTCCCCCAAAGTTTGGTGCGTTGATTTAGTGATGGGTTTGAGAAGGCCCAAGTCGTCAGAGCGAAGGCGTCGGGAGGGGCGGGTGATGCTGTAAGAGGTCTGTGACATATGGAGGTGCCAAGTTATTGAGGGCTTTGTAAGTGATGAGCAGAACTTTGTAATGGATGCGCTGTTGTACAGGAAGCCAGTGAAGCTGTTGAAGAACGGGGGTGATGTGGTCTCTAGAGCGGGTTTGAGTGAAGAGGCGGGCAGCGGAGTTTTGAACTTATTACCAGAGGATGGGAGACCATATAGGAGACTATTGCAGTAGTCGAGTCTTGATGTAATGGATGCATGGGTGAGAGTTTCCGCAGCAGATGTGACGAGGGTATGGTGTAGACGAGTCATATCAAGTAGGTGGAAAAAGGCTGTTTTGGTAATTGACTGATATGGGGTTTAAATGTGAGTCTGGGGTCAAAAATGTAACCAAGATTTTGAATCTGGGGAGAGGGGGTAACTGTATGGCCATCGATGGAGAGAGTGAAGTCTTGGGAGGAGGGGAGGACTGATTTGGGACCAATGACAATGATTTCCGATTTATTGCAATTGATTTTAAGGAAGTTGGCGTTCATCCAGGATTTTATTGCACAGTGGAAGGTTGTGATGGTTAATACTGTGGGAGAAGTGATGGATCTGGTACTGAGGTATAGTTGTGTGTCATCTGCGTAGCTATGGAATTTTATTCCAATATTATGAACGATAAGTCCAAGAGGGAAGCATGTACAGGAAAAACAGAACGGGACCTAGCACTGAGCCTTGAGGGACTCCGTGATTTAAAGGACAGGTATGGTGTGAGACTTACAGTTGTTGATTGATATGAATTGAGATCTGTTGGTAAGGTAGGACATGAACCATGAGAGACTTGAGCCAGAGATACCAAGATGTTGTAGGCTTTGTAAAAGAATGGAGTGGTAAAAGGTGTCGAAGGCGGCAGAGAGGTCAAGTAGGAGGAGAATGGAGAGGGAGCCAGAGTCAGAGGCGAGCAGGAGGTCATTTGTTACTTTGAGTAGTGTAGTTTCAGTAGAGTGATGAGTGCATAATCCAGACTAAAAGGTTTCGTAGAGCTGATTGGTGAGGAGGTGATGTTTTAGTTGAGAGGCGACTGAGCATTACAGGATTTTAGACAGGAAAGGTAGAGATGGAGTGGAAGTTATTGGGGTTGTCAGGTTTCAGGCCAGGTTTTTTAAGTATTGGTGTGATGGGTGCAACTTTGTAGGAAGAATCAACTGTTCCAGGTAAGAGAGAAGTTGTTGATAGTAATGATGAGTGGGCTGAGGCGGGGGAGGCAATGCTTGACCAGTGCAGATGGAATGGGGTCCAGTGGGCAGGTTGTGAGGTGGATTTTGTTGAAGTGGTCAGTGAGATTGGTTTCTGTAATGACTGAAGAGGAGGGGAGATTGATGCGAAATGGAGTGGATGAGTCAGATTGAGGGTCTGTGCTGGGAGAAATGTTCATACAGAGTTTTTGTTGAATGCTGTCAATTTTGTATTTAAAGAAGTTGATGAAATTATTGCATTTGTCCCTGGTGAATAAATGAGTGATATTGTCAATGAGTTTGAGTAATGAATTAACTGTGGCAAACAGAGTCCGGGGGTTGGAGAATCCAGAGTGAATGATCCCATGCAGAATAAAAAGTATCTATCTATAATGATGTAAGGCGTTCCAGTTGTCTGCGCTCTTTTTTTAGTTTATGCAGTTCAGGAGTGAACCAGGGAGCAGAACAGGAAAATGTAACTGTTGCAGTTTTCATTGGTGCGAGAGTACTGAGGCTGGATGTGAGTATGCAATTGTTGTGAGCTACTAGGTACTAGGAAAGGTTTGGAGGTGGAAGACTCGAAATGGAAATTGAAGTCACCTACTGTACGAGTAATATGGTTAATGAAGTTGCATAGAGTTGAGTTATAAATTCTGAGAAATCTGACAGGAAGGAAGGATTGGGTTTGGGAGGGCGATAAATTGTTGAAATAATCAGAGGAGTGGAGCCTAAGAGTTTAAATGTGAGGTGTTCAAAAGAGGGAACAGATGGGATGGGTAGAGGGCGAAGCTTGAGCCGAAGCTGTCATTCCCAGTGGATATGTGTATTAAGTTTCTACGGGAGCCTCTGTGGATGTAACGGTGGCATTGAAGTAGTCCAAAGGTTTTTATTACAGCGTTTAGCTCTGGAGTAGCCGATGGATAACAGTTTAGCTGGAGTAGCTGTTTAGCTGAGTCCCTGAAAACCATGAAGTTGTTAGTGGAGTTCTGCAACCAAGGAGGCAGGATGGAGAGCAGAAAAAGAACTAGGACCAGGTAATGCATTGTCCGGGAGGAAAAATTGAGTCGTCTTGGGCAGGAGAAGTTAGCATAGCCGGCCGAAAGCGTGGTTGTTAAACCGATCAATCCAGCGGCATTGTCAGCTATACAATCTGTAGTCCCAAAGCGCCGCCGAACCAAACTGGGTCGGGTTCTTCGGTAGCAGAAATGCGCAGACGAAAAGGTCCAGGTAAGTGCTGAGGCAGTTTTGATTCAATAAGAAGTTTTTTCGGATGGAGAAGCGGCAACCAAAAAACACGGCAGCATCCTCTCCCACCATCAGGCCAAAAGACTTCATTGGCTTCACTTCACTTTTAAAGCTGTTACACGAATGTATTCTCTTTAAATGTTTACTGTGCATTGGATTGAGACTGTGTGTGAGTGTGTGATTTGTGCATGTTTTTATTTTTTCTCCTATGTTTCCACTAATATAAATCTTTTCTATCTCTTTTTCAGATACGTTCCAGTCTCTAGTATCATTCTCTCAGAATCACCTGACCTCTCTGTTCGAAACTACATACTCTTCCCTCATGTCGTCCATCTCTCCTCACATCGTCTGCCTCTTTACTGACCTATCTCGCTTCCTCCAGGGGACTGGCAATGTCTCCGTTGAAGCCGCCGTACACTGTTTCTTCGACAGTCTCTTCCCGTTGGTCCACACTCGTATAGTCAATCCCGGCATGGCTGCGAGCATTGACGCAGATGCTTCTGACGACAACCAGCTCGGTGACTGTCTCCGCATGACGAGGCAGGACGTTAACCCCTTTGGGTCGTACCCAAAAGCGATGGCAAATGAGCTTGCGGAGGCATTGCGGGCAGGTCGGGTGCTCAGCTTGGCGCTTGGCGTAGGGTCAGAGGTGATGAACATTACAGAGACGGCGGAGTTATCAAAAGAGTGCACGCGTGCTCTGGTGCGCATGCAATATTGCTCTCATTGCCGTGGGCTCACCCTCATCCGGGCATGCAGTGGCTACTGCCTCAACGTCATGCGCGGGTGCTTGGCCAGCCTCTCGGAGTTACACAACCCATGGAGACAGTACGTCACCGTGCTGCAGGATCTCTCACACATGGTCGCCGGAGCGCACAACCTGGAGCTCGCTTTGCTGAGGATCAGAGGTCAAGTTGAGGAGGCCATTCTCTATGCTCAACTTAATGGGCCCAGGCTAACTGCCACGGTGGGTATCAGTGTGCATAAGTTTAAATTGTATGCTAGTAGGGCTGTGCGATTACAAACGTTTTGTTTTCGATTTTGGCTTCCAAAGATTATGAAAAGAAGATACTCAAGGGAAAACGATTATTGTGCTGCTTTACATCTAGCGAACCACCTTTTCCTTCAGAGCATGAAGGAACTACTATCATGGATAGTGACAATCTGTATTGTATATAGTTCACCCAAAATGAAAATTACTGTGAGAAAACAATTCAGTTTATAATAATGCAATTTGTGGGTCCTGATAATACCAAATGTCTTACCAGTAAAAAGTGGCCTACATAATTTTAAATGTATCTAATCAGTGACATAGTGCATAATGAATTATATTTTTATTCTGGTCTCACCATTGTCTTGTACATTGGGTTTACAGCCTATTCACTTTCACACCCAATCTAATACCAAATTTAGCATGGTGGAAAAACTGTCATGGGGCAGTGGTAATTCGGCTGTATACAGTATATACCTCATATCGTACTTATATCGTGCTCTACTCGCGTTAAATTGGTTAATTATCTGAATGTGCTCCTTCTGAATATGGTTAATAAAACACTGTTATGTGCTTTGTGACATGAGATATGTGACATGTGCTTTGTTAACGCCGCCTCTTGTGGCCCTTTGCAGACTCTGCTCTGGCTGTGAGCATTCTTGTGTTTTGGAAGAGGCATGGCTTTGAAGAGTGCTTTGAAGGGAGGGTGGGTTTTAATGCTTTCAAAGCTAACTTGCTATTGTTAGCCTCTCTAAAATTGCCTACCCTGCCTTTAACCTATTTAATTATTGCAGGTTTACATAATACTTTGAGTTTTCATTTCACTGAGGAATACTGAATCTGTTTTATGCAAGTTAGATACCTCATGATTTCTCTCAACATGGGGACAGGAGAGGTGTCAGTCAATAAATGGGAAAGTTAAGTAACTTGCATTTCTTCTTTGAAAACATTAACTGAGATTTTTTTTTTCAAATTTAAAGTAATGTGATACTTTCCTCATTACTTTCCTCATTACTTGAAAAAAAAGTGATCTGATTACATAACTCGCTTTACTTGTAGTGCATTTCCCCCAACACTTGCTGTAAGGCTGTTGTATTTCATCTTAGCAGGCTTTTTTGTAGAAAATCTGAAATCTCATGAAAATCCTGAAAGTTCAGGCAAGGTCACTACTTCCGTGAGTCTTCTGGTGCCGTGTGTCTGAACAAAGTGTCTCGTAGGCTGCTGTTATCTTGTAGTGTTTGAATGAGGGTTTGGAAATGGGAACTTTTTTGGCAGAATTTTGTTTGGACATTGTCACTGACACACATACACGCGCATGCTCTTAGCTTTAAACTTTAAGACCATTTATCTCACGTTAAGTCAAACTAACATTTACTCACACTTCAAAGCCACTTCATGGGATTGGAAAGACCTAGCCAAAGTGAACCCAGTCACTTTATTTTGAAATGCCTTTAAGCGTGACACTCCATTAGAATAGTGGCATTATACTGTCGGCCACTGTGTTTATTTTGAAGCTATTAAAGATTGGTTTGCTTTAAGGGCAGAATGTGATTGCTTAACTGAATTGTGATGATGGCTTTGGCTCTGTTTGAAATGGGATACTAGTGAACTGTATGTTGCCTGCTACTTATTTTTCAAAACCTGAAACCGCATAAAATGATATAAACAATAGTATGGGGAATTGTTAATGCATTGTATGTTATATTTCAGTGGCATTGAAACCTGGAAATAAACAGTGACTCTTGTCGCAGTCCAATCAAATACTATGTCAAGAAAGAGATGTTTCAAATTCACGGCTGATATTACTTCCTGTTCATTTGTCATATGATATATGGTTATAAATGGCATTATCCTTCCTAGCAGTGGTAGCTAAAAAAAAGTAGACTAAATGGTGGGATATGCTAGTAGGCTAATTAGTTGGTACTATTCTAATTTCATGTTGAGGCTTACCGAGTAGCTTGCAAATGTTTAATCTGACGAATAATAGCTACTATTACATTATATTAAAAAATTGATTTAGAATTAAAAATGCATTGGTTGTTTATATTTTCGAAAGAAGTCTCTTATGCTGACCAATGCTGTGATTATTTGATTAAAAACAGTATTATTGTGAAAATATTATTACAGTTTAAATGTATTTTTAAATTTTAATAGATTTTTAAATGTAATGTATTCCTGTGATGGTAAAGCTGAATGTTCAGCATCATTAGTCCAGTCTTCAGTGTTACACGATCCTTCAGAAATCATTTTAATATGCCGAATTTTCTTCTCATTTAACATTTCTTATTATTATCATTAGCAACAGTTGTGCTGCTTAATTATTTTGTGGAAACTGATAAAGAAAATTCAGGATCCTTTGATCAATATAAAGTTCACAAAAACATTTAGCCTCTTTATTTTATTAAATGTCTTTAATATCACTTTTGTTCAATTTAATAGTCCCCGTCCACCCCATCATAAAGTGTACATCATAAAGTGATTTTGTAGTCTTTCTAATCAGGCACTGAAAGGATTTCCTTTTTCTTTCAACTAGTAAAATAGTTTTTGGTATTCCAAATTATTTGGGGGATAAGAGTAATCCTGCAATAAACGATGGAAAAAGCTTGGAGATTGTTTCTGGCAGGCCATTTCTATTTTCCTCTGCTGCTGTGTGTAAATCTCCACTGTTTTCTTTACACTAAGCAATGAGTTCGAGAGAAAATAGTGAGACTGAAACCCACAGGTCTACCTTCCTGATAACAGACTATATTACCCACAATCCCCTGCTTGTATTATGTCCTAGTGATTTAATCCCCTGATTAAACTGTATTCAGTTCTATCAAAATAATCCATAGCATTTTTCGGCCTGTCTCATTTTTGTATTCTCCTTCCAAAGATCATAAACTGTAGACTTTCTCTCTGTATGTGTGTGTGTGTGTGTGTGTGTGTGTGTGTGAAGCTGAGATGTTATTAAAGGAATTATAGCAATGGTTTGATTTTCACTGGGATACTTTCCCAAACGGATTGCGGTTGGCATGCCGTCCCATCATGTGTGCTGCCTGAGAGGGCATGCTGAGTGTGTAGTGTGTGTGTGCTTTCTGGGATCAGGTTTTAGAGGTCTGTCGAGACACTGTAGGTGCTGACAGCGCTGGCTGCCCTCTTGCATGTCTGAAAGACTTGTATTGACCAGCACTGCAAGACTGGGACTAGGGGAAGGGAGAGAGTAAATCGAGAAGTTTTTAAAAGTGGACTGGGGTGTATTTTGACATCTTTGTGGTCTTAGTCTGTGTGGTTTTAAATCCCTTAGATTAGGTGTCATACACATGTACCATGCTAGGCTGGGATACCAGCTGAACTTGGGTAATGACGTGTGTGTGTGTGTGTGTGTTTTGCACATTCCTTGCATTGTCTTTTTAAAATTCTGGACTGTTAGTGCTGGTTATTTAATTGGAGAGCGGACCATTCTCCTGTTCTTTTTCTTCCTTTTTTGTTGGGTGCAAGAGGTCTTGCATATCCTTGGCCAAGATATGTCCAGGAAGGGTCTGTATGACTCACAGGTAAAGTGACCAACCACGCAATATGTATTTTTTAGATGACGTTTAGAGGCGGGTAAATCTGAAATCGAATATAACCTTAAAGCTGCACTATGTAACACTTTTAGTTTATTCTTAGCAAAAAGCACTAATTTATGTGTACTTATTTATGTTAAATATTAGTGCTGTCAAACGATTAAAATATTTAATCGCGATTAATCGCATTAATGTCATAGTTAACTCGCGATTAATCGCACATTTTTATCTATTCTAAAAGTCTCTTGATTTCTTTTTGTTACATTATTTTTTCTCTCATTTTAATGCTCTTATCAATATGGAAAAGTGGAAAAATTATTATTGAAAATAACATTGGAATAGTGTTAAATTTCACACTAACATATATAAATAATCTCTCACATAATGTAACACTGTCTATCAATAAAAGGGTGAAAGAAATACTGACGAGGTCCTAATATTGGCGAGGGGGCGGAGAATTCGCATCATCTGTGTGTGTGTGTTTGCTTGGCCATCACTGGACGTGCTGCGATGATGATAGCTCGGTTCACAATGACAAAACACAGATCAATTGGTCTTGTCAATGGGACAATATGGCAACTTTTTAAAAGTAAACTTTCCATTCAGAATTTTAGGGCATCCATTTTGGCGTCTCGCGTTCGTCATCCAGGTCAAAACGTTACTATTTGGCCGGCTCGTGAGCCGAAACGAGTGGATGCGGCACAAAACGTCCTCGCGCTGCGCTCTGAAACGCATTCATTTCAATGGCTTGCGCCGCGCGAGGACGTTTTGTTGCTTCATTAACCAAAGGGCAAGCGGATCTAGACCGGAAACAAAACAACAGGCACACCGCAAACACACGTTTCGGCTTGCGAGCCGGATTTGAGTGGATGACGAGCGCGAGACGCCAAAATGGATCAGGACGCATGCCGCGTCCTGTTGCAAAAGCATGTGAAAAAACTACAAAGTTTGCTAGGACAAAAAGACCGTTTATCGCGCGATAAAAAAAATAACGCTGTTAAAAGGGGTTTGCGTTAACGCCGTTAATAACGTGTTAAACTGACAGCCCTATTAAATATATGTGCTCATTAATGTATATTTACTTTGTTCAAGTAATAAAGTATTCTCGTGAGTGTGTAATATGCCATTGAAAATTCATACGGGTAAGGGGTTCTAATGTCGGTCGCCATGTTGCCCCTCCATCTTGAAAGTACATTAGCCAAAGAGGGACATACCCATTAATTCAAGCTTCGCCTTTCGCGTTTACGTTTGAGTTAATACTCATGGACGAGGTCGAACTAGAAGCCTTGTTAATCTTGGACTACATTGGCCACCGTAGGAGTTAAAATGAAATCGGAATTGAGAGGAACAGAAACTAATATTCACTGGATGGTCATATACTTTTTCACTGCTAGATGGGGGTAAAAATCACACAGTGTAGCTTTAAAACCAAAGAGTAATATATACAGTAAGTGTGATGAAGGATATCATGTTTACTTGCCACTAAATCTATGTTCACCCCGCAGTTGGATTCAGCTGTGAATTCTGAAGCCTCATATATATATATATATATATATATATTCCTTGCTATAAATGGGAAAAAAGTTTAAGCGCTGAAAAGCTCAGTCATTTTGTCTTTTTAAATTCTTTCCCTTCTTCCAGTGGTTTTTTTTCCCCACATTCTGAGGGTTTTCATTGTGATTGTTGTATATTTCAACAGGTTTAAGGTCCATTAAGAATTCTAATGCTGAATGGAACGTCAGGATTTACACCGCAATGTTATTTCCCAACTGGAGATGGAAAGGGATTGTAGCCTTGAGGTCAGAGTTCAACTGAAGTGTTGTGATGTCTCAATCCAAGCTTCCCTAGCTTGGAAGCAGACAGTCTTTCCGTGACCCGTGAGTGCTGTGTCTTAAAGAGACTGCTGACAACTATGAGCGCATATCAGACAAAAAACGAGAAAAATGTAATAACTCATTATCCACCGTCCCAAGAAGTTAATGTGCTGCTCTACCTTATTTCCTCCGAGGTTTAACTGAGGGCTCTAATTACAGTCTTACACAGGAATTTTAATAGTAGCTTGTGCTTTTTAGATAATGGAAACAAGGCCCATGGGATTAGAAAAGATTTCCAAAGCCCAGAACACAGACAGCGATGAGAGAGGGGTCAGTAAAAGTAAAAGAGTTACTCTCTCTCTCTCTCTCTCTCTCTCTCTCTCTCTCTCTCTCTCTCTCTCTCTCTCTCTGTCATTTACCTAATTATTTTATATTTCTCTTTACCTTTTTCCATTGAGATATGAACATAGCAGAAAAGGATTATTTTATTTGATTTTGTTTTTATTTATTTTATATTATTTCATTATTAATCAGTTTTAAGCTTAAATTGTGAACTTTGTAAATGACACATATAATAGGTATACTATTTATTTTCACTCCTTATACAATATTATACAATATAGTGTATAATATTTCGTACCCTATTCATGCCCTATCACACTAACTAATGAATCTTGTGAAAAGTGAGGAATCAATTACCTCACCAAGTTTGTAACCCTCAGTGGAGCCATTTATTTTCCGTTCTGACGCAGAGAATGAATGTAGTGAAAGAGAAAGCCCCCCATTTATTTTTTTTCTCTTCTTCTTGTTTCTTTTCGGTCATTCCCCTTTGCTGAGTGTGCAGTATTCGTCTCTTGGTACCATATAATCATTCCTGAACATAAATTTATGGAAACAGGAAATTATTATGTGCATTGATGCACTAGGACTTTATGGACTTAG
The DNA here is from genome assembly GCA_038021265.1 of Cyprinella venusta. Taxonomy (NCBI): domain Eukaryota; kingdom Metazoa; phylum Chordata; class Actinopteri; order Cypriniformes; family Leuciscidae; genus Cyprinella; species Cyprinella venusta. The sequence continues at coordinate 15,036,791 of CM075870.1, read as the reverse complement.
GGTCCATTTGATATGAATGATTAGGAAGAAATGAGAATCTGTCTTGAAATGTTTGGATTATAAATATGGGAGGAGATATTTTAGGAATATTTCAATTTAAACATTCAGTTGTGTTTGAGTTTGGGCCAGAAGAGTTTAATATTGGAATAGGAAAAGGGGTCTGGGAAGGTTGTGGTTTTGGGAATCGCGAGGAAAGAGGAATCCGATCAGCCCTGATCATGATTTATGGAGCTCTTCGCTGACAACTATGGGTGACATTATGACACTTTATATAAATTCACTCTTTGTTATATGCGGCATTAGACCAGTGCTGTGAAGTTCAACAGCCAGCAGTAAACCTGATCCATTATTTGACAGAAACATATTTTATTTTATTGATCAGGCATGTCATAGAAAATTATATCAGCAATCATCAGTGTCATTTATTTTACACAGAGAAAATCCATCTGGCATAAAAACAACGAGGTTCTTAAATTTATTTTAGTTTACACTAAGCTTGACTTCAAGTAAATTATAACTTTAAACTCTATTTTAAAAGATTCTGAGTCATGATACTGGTAAATGTAAGTAGATTTGTTAACACACACCATAAGTGGACTGATTCAGACTTAACCAGTACTGTATCGTAACACTATTACAGAATTCAAAACAATTATGGCATAATTCAACAATCATACATTTGTTTTCGTGTTGATACAGCACTTAGAAGAAAGAACAAAAGAGGAACAAAGTAAAAGAAAAGAAAAAAGGTACGAGGGGGTGAGGGTCTTAATAACATAAGATTGTGGATGAAGATGTTATGACAGAAACATGACCTGTTGAAGAATTTCCTTTTTTTTTGTTGCTCATGAACATTTTTCTGATTTGGTTTTCCAGTCCTTCGTCTTTCAAAATGTTGTTTACATTGATGTTTTAGAGAGGCAGTCACATTAGAGGCTGTTGACATCCGTTTGCTCGGAAACCAGATTGCAAATCATGTGTGAGTGATTATGAAAAACTGCAGAGAAACTCAAATATGCTCGTAAACAGAATATTTACAGTTTAGGGGGATCTGAGAGGACGAGACGAGACTGGGAAAGTGAGCGTAACAGTCGCTGAGTCAGCCAGTCTGGGGTCAGATCCTCAGTACCCTTGTGTTAGTAAAGAGAATCTTTTTAGGAGGAGTGCGAGACAAAGAGAGAGAGGATGATTTCAATCTGGGAAGCTCTATGAGGTGGAGCCAGGGCTGGACTGGAACGAAAAATCGGCCCGGGCATTTTGGCCCAGACCGGCCCACTACAGTACATATGATCATAAACACAAGCAAACTCAAAACTCTTTTAGTTGTGATATAGTGTCTGTCTAGCACTTTGGTTTTAAGAAAAGCGCATTATAAATAAAATGTATTATTATTTACATTACACTTCTACATAATACTAGTTATAATATTAATCCCGAATGGCAGTAATAGCCATATGTTGTGAAACAAATGCACTGAAAAATAAAAGCAACTTTCATAATTAGTTTTGTACTAATTTCTAAACTTGAAAGAGATTATTTTGACGGAAACGGCATCAATGTTTTATTTTTGCCGAAAAACATGGTTCACAGATTCTTCTCATTACAATTCTAATAAAATGCGTAATCGTGAAATATGCAGATGTGGAAATAATGCGTAACTGGGTAGTGGGTTCCTAAATATCGTAAAACTTCAAATAATAGCCGATTCCCAAATAGGCGCCTGTCTCTTTTACACGCCTCGTGTGGCTGCAGGTTTGGGTAAATAAAGGCCGTTCTCAAATAGAGGCCGGGTCTGTTTTTTAGTTTGGGGTTGTTAATTTTCTAAAACCGTCAGATCGTCCGCTTTTTGGCGGCCACCAAAGCCAAATTTTGTCCTGCCATAGCCTATTTTGATCGTCGAGTGAACAGAATGACTGCTGCGCTTGATGCTCTCTCTCCATCGCGCATATTAATCAAATCAATTGACACGATAGTAAAAGGTTGGAAGACCGCGGTTTCACGTGGAGCATTTAGACATTTTTAGAGTTTAGACTAGAGACTCTATGAATAACATCTCAACACTAAATTATAAAGGCCGGTCTCATGTAGGCTAGACGTCTCTGGTGCAGTTCGACGATTTGGGAAAATAAAAGCCTGGGCTATTATTTGAAGTTTTACGATAGCCTTTTCTGAAAGTAGCCTAGTTCTACTTACCACAGTTTTCTGCACTCACTCTTCATCTCTTTCCTTATCTTCCTCACTATCCTCATCAGCCACTTGAAGGGCCTTTGAAATGTCTTTTTTTCACGCCATTTCTCTGCACATTCCTTGCGTTTCTTCTCCATCGCTCTGACTATTTTGACAGATACACACTGACATAGCTCGCTTACTCAGAGCTCAAATGTTTAAAGATGTGATTGGACCAGCCCAGTGTCAATCAAGAAAATAACCAATGGGCCGCTGATCTACACGTTTCATGTGCCGGTCTGTGAGACAGAAAAAAAACCTATAGTACGCTGTGTCTAATGCATTACACCAGCACAAAGATCCTAGCACCGCCAATTAACCAAAACTAAACGCAATGGGCCGCCATTGTGCAAGTTTTATAGGTCGTTCAGTCCAAAAAAAATGTCAAATGTGGGCCGTCGGCCACCTGTGTCCAGACCACAAACTTGGCTGAGACCGAGTGAAGAGAGCTATCGAAAACGTATAGGAAATGAATACAGCCATGCACAGCTTTGAAACGTTCATTGTGACAGACAATGTGTTTGTTGTTTGTTCGTTTGGTGGTTGTAAATTCCACTTACAGCTTCCAATTAGAACTTCCAGCAAATCATAAAATGTTGGATGTGCCTCAATTTGAGCCTCGCTGCTGATTTCAGTCTCCCTCTTTTCCGGAGGGTGTTTTGGGTTAGTATTTAATGATCTGGGCTGGTGACTGAAATGATTGTGAAATAAAATCCAGATGATGCATGAAAATACTGTAGAAAGTATTAATTAGACAAGATTAGTATCGAACAGCTTTTTGGGTGTTGCTGATGAATTGCTGATGCGGATCTTCAGTGAGTTCTCGTCGGATCTCTCCTCACCTCAACCTATGAATGCCGTCTTATACAGTCTTATAACAACTGTAGTAGTTTTCGCATTTTGAAAAGTGAAGGTATAAGCCTTTTAGGCCTGTAAATATGGGTTTTATCATTGGAGATTCTCAGAATTGTCCCGCTGTGATCAGGTCAGTAGTTCCATGGGTTTGAAACTGTGACGGGGGTAGAATGCTTGCGGAGATGCAGAGTTCACAAACAGATCACACACACGCAGATCATTAATCAGCTGATTGTGTATCTGTGAGTATCAGCGTGGCAACAATGAAGCCAAACAAAGCAGCCAGAGAATCACAGTTCAAACACGCACTCAAAGCCAGGCCTACATGAAAAACAACCCGCTAACCAAACAGTGGAACTGGCTTCCCCTCCCATGCTGGCACAGCCACGGGCCTCATTCAGAACACTGTTTAATTCAACACCACTGAGACGTACTGTGATGTTATTCAAACAGCGCCGGCAATTCTGCATTTCCTCTTTTAAGACGTGTTTTTAAAATATACAGGAATATATCAGTGGCGTTCTAATGGCCCATTATAGAAAGCCTAAGTCCCGCCCCTCCTCTTCCGGCTCATGGGACCTTATTTCGGAAAAAAATATGTGTGGTAGTCAATGGCGAGAGACAACTTATCTTTTTATTCCATCTGAACTGTGCCCTCAATTGCACATATGATGTTTGTCAATTTAAAAGATAATTCCGAAAGTCAAAAACGTTGCAGTTTGTCATAAAACAGAAGAGTAACTTTTAGTTTTATGTGAAAATCGCTCTATGAACTACATCTCCCGGGAAGCGAAACAATGAGCGAGATCCGCTGCTTGTGTGTGTGCAGTCTGTTACAAAACACTCAGGCATGACGGCGTAACGTTATGATTTTAACATAAGACTGTAGAAACAATGACAGACATTAGCCTCAGTAAAGTTAGCTTCATTCATTGAGAGGAAATGTGCGCCTGTGGGGTTTGTAGTCTTTGTAATTACGTATTTTCACAGTCTTATACCTCAACGGTTTGACGACTTTCTTTACTTTAAAATGTATCTTTTAAATTGACAAACATCATATAATTCAGGGCACAATTCAAACCAGATCAAAACATTTGTTGTCTCTCGCCATTGACTACCATACAATATTTTTCCGAAATAAGGTCCCATGGTGGGCGACCAGAAGGGGAGGGACTTAGGCTCTCTATAGACCTCACGTAGCCCCGCCCCTTTTCAGCACTGCACTCGTTGTGTTCTGTCTTCTGGTTTGTATTTCCACAGCATGAAGGTACGATTTTACGGATTTATGAATGAACCGCTGGTTTTAAATTCTTCTCGGTCTACTGACATTTGTTATGACGTCCGCTTCAAACATTACAATGCTCATGATAACTTTATTTAACTCTACAATCTGTAAATCCACTTCACCCGCTAATGCAAAGTCATAGATACAGTATACAGAGATACCACAAAAATGGAAGTTTAAGACAAAATGCTGAAGATAGCTATGCGTGTTTCTCTCTATAGCATAATGCATTTCCTCTGCGACTTCTTAAAGTAAATGTGTCTTTGTTTTGTACTGCAGAAACGTTAATCTTCCTCATGTCATTGACTTTGACAGTCTGCCTATTGCAATGCCACCTGGTTTAGATCAGACTTCCTATTACTGAAAATTATGCATTATCCATCGAATATATTGTTCTATTGTCAAATTATTGTATCTATCATACTGTCTGTTGGTCAAGTCTCCGTCCGTCCTGAATTTGGGACAAAAGAGAAAGTATCGCAGCCCCTGGAGCGGATTCTTAAATGAACAAACTTTATTAAACACCAACACCACACCATGTAACTCAATACTCCCCCAGAGAGAGACTTATACAAACATGACGATTGAAGGAAAAGCCTGTCTTAAAAACAGACAGTGCTCTGAAAGAGATATTCGTTTTTTGAGCGGTTTGCACATAAAGATCACATGCCTTAAATTGGCCTCCCTCATTGCACACTGTAGTAAAACTGCAGCCAAACCATCCACAAAAACACAGTCAGCCTGTAACTCAAGGCCAAGCGCTCATAGCTCCCGCATGTGTCTTCCTCTGAGACTCATGGGATAAAGCACTGTTCAGACCCCATCTAATCACACCCAGAATGTTTCACACACTGGCATTTCACAGATGGACAGGTGCACACACACTCGCCAGACAAGAGCAAACCTCTGCTTTCAACAGTAGGTAATTGAGTAACAGTTGACCAGTGGAATGGCCCATTGTGCTTAACGTCACAGATCAGGGTGTCGCTGAGGTCAGTTCTGCCTTTCTCTCACATACAAGTGTGTCATGCCTATTTTCACATGCTTTTGAATCTTATTAATAGTCTGTTTTTTTGTTTAAAGCTACACTGTGTAATTTTTTTTAGTTTCTTCTTAGCTAAAAACACTTAGTTCTTTCAAAAATATATGTGCTCATTAATGTATATTTACTTTGCTCAAGTAATAAAGTATTCTCGTGAGTGTATAATATGCCATTGAAAATACATACGGTTGAGGGTTTCTAATGTCGGTCGCCATGTTGCCCCTCCATCTAGAAAGTACATTAGCCAAAGAGGGACATACCCGTTAATTCGAGCTTCGCATTTCGCGTTTATGTTTGAGTTTACACTCATGGATGAGGTCGAACTGGAAGCCATGTTAATCTTGGACTACATTGGCCATCGTAGGAGTTAAAACGAAATTGGAATATACCTTTTCTCCTCTAGATGGGGGTAAAAATCACACAGTGTAGCTTTAAGACTGCTTTAGCTTTCACTGTAATGTGGTGTTATAGGAAGAGGAAGGCGATTATACTAGACGAGTACTTGTTTAGAGATAGTCTCTCCCAAGGAGCAGAACAAATAATTCTGTAAATGTCTTTATTATTGTATCATTATTAATGTATTATAATATACTGATGAAAAAGTTTTTTTTTTTTTTTTTTTTTTTTTTTTTTTTTTTTTAAATTGCAACGTAGATTATAGCGATACCATACTAAAAGGCCCCGTTTTTGAATTTTCTTCAACCAGTTCTGGTTGGACTTGTCGTGGTGAGGATCTCTCTCCTACTTTTTTAATTAAAACTAAAAATAGTGTGGAATGAAAAAAGTGATCAAACAATTAAAATTGCACATAACCTGTAAAGTTCAAAACCTTTCTTTGGAAGATTGACAGGTGGGTTAACCATCATCCAACAATCATACAACAAAAACAAGGGTTTCCAGAAAAATGCAGTTAAAATTACAGTTAGACTAAAAATGTATAAAGTTGATAAAATAAACAAATCTCAAAATATTTTGGACCCCATTTCGGATGAATTGACACAGATGTTACAGGTTCATGGGTAAATGTAGAGATTCCAAGGAGTGGGGGATCAGGAGAGGGACGTTGGGTTCATTCTGGGCCAAAGACATTTTGATTTTACCAATAGAAAGTCTGTCATGATTTGAAGAGAATATTTATTATTTATTTGTATTTTTTAACATAAAAGTAGGCAAGATTCACAGGGGAAAATTCCCAGACTATCTGGACGGAAAGTAATTTGATACTGGACATGATGAAACTTCATCCGGATAAAGAGAAATTCCATCCATGCATTGCATGGAGAAACTCTGTTGTAACTGAATCTGAGATTGTCAGGATATTAAAGGTAGTTTATTTACTCACTCTATTTTTTTTAAAAAGGATACAGTATATTGAATTATATATAACTGTGACTAGCATGCAGAAATTATGCAGCTTGATAAAATGCATGATGGTTCAAGAATAGCCGTTGTATATTCGAGATCTCGGCCCAAAATCCACCGCTGGGTTTATTTACGGGGAAACGATGGTTCCCATGCTGTTCGTCAAAAAGGAGGAAAAATATTTACAATGGCGGGTAAATCAATAAACTGCACAGAATACAACAAAATCAAAACACAAATATTTTCCCAGCACTCCCACAGTTTTGGCTGATACCCATAATACCTCATTCCCTTCAGACTCAAATGCTTCTAAAAGTAAAAGGAAAACATCAGTTCGGTTTACTATTATTATTAATTAAGGCTGATATTTAACACAAGTCAGAGTTTAATAGTGTTTGCTCAAGGTCTTAAGTATGTTAAATGTATTGATATCAGATATCTTAAATATACTGTAGTTTAATAAATATTTAAAATGTTCTTTTGCGTTACCTTGGTATAGTGTCCAAAAAGACACCTGATTCTCATATATTCTTAGTGAGCGCATGTGTTTGTTTAGAGGGGTGCATTTGGGAATTTTGCTATAAAATTAACATATATTACTAACTTGCAGTGAACTGATTGATTTAAAGACACTAAGAATGCAATTTTGCAGTTTTCAGTCATTAGAAAGAAACGTTTCGTTGTCAGATTTCTGATTCAAATATGTGTTTTTTTTATATTTTAAAAAATCATTGACAGTTGTTTCCTTCAAGTAAATAAAATTTTTGTGGAAAGCGATTGACAGAGCAAAGACTTTTTCTGTCCTCCAACCTCTCAGTGCAATGACAAATGATTCAGGAGATAAAGATTTATTAATGGCAAATAAAATTGTCATTATTAAAAGTGACTGATAGGAGAGGGCAGAAACTGAGGGTAATCATTTAGATTGCTGGAGTCGGGTCTTCTTTGACTAATGGACTGGTGACGTCTGCTGGTGCTTTTAGTGGGATGAAACGCCATTGATTAAATGTGTGTGTAAGAAACGAGCAAGAGACAGAGGTGAAGGTGTAGATATAAAAGCAAATGCAGATTGAGATTCTGTGTTGCAGCAATAGTCTCTAATGAGATGAACTAGTTTACACACACACACATTTGTTTTTTCATCATGGTGGGTACTTTCCATTGACTTTTATTGTTATTATACCGAGCTAATTATATTTTCTGTCCCTTAACCCTACACACAACCCTCTCACAATCCTTTCTGCATTTTTAGATTTTTATTAAGATGTTATTTATTTAGTTTATTAAGCTGTTTTCCTCTTGGAGACCGTTGGCTGCTTCCCACCATGTAACTGATTTCAGGTTTTCTGAGCTTATGAGGATATTTGATCTCCATAATAGACAAAACCAGAGCCAGACACACACACTGTGTTTCTGTCTTTCTGTCTAATTCATTCATTCATGGCTTTAATGTGATCTGTTACCGTCTGGTTCTCCATTAGAGTTTCATTTATCACAAAGACAAACACACGCTTACATCATGTGCTCTGTCTTCCCGAAGGAACAGAACATCACCACTTTCATATCTCTGTTATATCTGTCTCTCTGTTTTTTAGGTGGATAAAGTATGTGGTCACTCTTCAAACGCGTCTTCAAGCACAGAAAGGACGTTTCCTCCGGCCTCAGTCACACCTCCACCGGCCAAAATCTCACAGGACGTGCCAGGAAGCGATACGGTCGGCAAGTTGGCGCACCTTCACAGGTTAGGCTGGATCCCTTTAGTTCTGTCATTTACTAAGACTTATGTAGCAAAATTGTTATTTGAAAGATGCATTTTTAACAGTTTTTTTTTATTGGACATAGAAAGAGATTATGATTTTTCATTATCTGTTTAAATAAGTTTAAATAAGCACGTGGCTATGACCACCAATACACTGTGCATCCATATTTTAAACTAATTTGTTAGGCCCATGATTTCTTTCTGTGTTTAATAAGAAGCATGTCATATAGTGTGTGTAAATACGTATGAATAGACACAAGCTTTGGTCAAACAGACACAGTCAGCCAGTGTCTCTAAAGACCCTGATTAAAAATATGCTACCGGACATTTAACTTAAGTGTCTTCAGACCCAGATCTTCAAGGCCCACGCATTACAGATACCCATCACTAAGTGGTAGGCTGGCAAGGACAGTGCTGTAACGGGCATTGAGACTGTTGCCAGCAGGAACACAGAGAGATAAATGGATTAGATTTTTTTTTCTGGAGTGCAGGAGTCGGTGGAGGAGAGGACAGCAAACACTCATCACCGTACAAATGACATCATCTCTACACCCAGAGTCATGGAAATGCTTTGACCAGCAAGCCAGGAGATTTATCATTTTAAAAATGTCAAATTATTTTTAATGGGTAGCTAGAGTGCTGCATCATTAAGACAGGTCAGAGGTCAAAACACAGTGTTATAATTAGTAAAAAATATGTGCATGTTGAACCTCAAATGATATGCATAATGAAATTCAACAGCAGGGCTCTGGAAGAAAAAATGCCATTCAAAATCTTCATAGTAAAACGGACTTAATAATATGTAAAACTTTCATGCTCCGGGGTTTTTAAATACTTTTTTCACTCAAAAAAGAAAAAAAAAAAAAAATTCCGTTCCCTTTAGTTTGTTCCCACTCTTAATGATAACTTTGTGTGAGGAACAGACCAAATGTGAAACTTATTTTAAAGTACTTCACCATTTTCAATCCACCAATCAGAGAAGTCATAGATAAAAAGCATCACAGCAGTCACCAGACCTTTTTTTCAAGCTATTGGGGGTTAACTGGATAACATTAAGAAGCTAATATGGTTCAGTTAATATAGTATTATGGATGGATTTATTAGTAAGACATTAGTAATATTTTCTAAAGAATTAAAGTGCCCCATAGTGCTATTTTAAGAGTTCCTAATTTTATTTTGTAGGTCTCCTGCAGTAGTTTGCATCCAAGCTCAAAAAACACTTTAATTTTCTCATAATTGATTGCACATCACATTTCTCAAAGAGTCTGAAAACCGTTTGTTCGAAGATTCAGTCTCTTTAAGCCCCTCTTTTCCGAGAGCCTGCTCTGCTCTGATTGGTCAGACGGCTCAGTCTGTTGTTATTTGACTTGTGCACATCAGAAACTAAACGTCTATTACCAAATCTGAATTTAAGCTCACCTCTTAATACACAATGATATGAACAGTAAAGATGGCGTTGAATTTTCCGTCAACAACATAGACTGAACTCTTCCATGTCTGAGGCCTCAGCTACAACTACAATGTTGAGGGCTGGTCAAAGTAGACGCTGTTCACAGGCAGCAAATGAAAACCATAGACTGGTTTTATAAAAATTCCCTAAGGGTGACATATTATGCCCCTTTTCACAGGATGTATTATAAATCTATGGTGTCCCCAGAATGTGTCTGTGCAATTTCAGCTCAAAATATGCCCCAGATAATTTATTATAGCTTGTCAAAGTTGCCCCTTTTTGGGTTTGACCAAAATCGCACCATTTTTGTGTATGTCCCTTTAAATGCAAATGAGCTGCTGCTCCCTGCCTCAGTTGAGAAGAGAGCTGATCCTTTACACAAGCTTCGGATACTCCAGCAATAACAAACACGAATTTCAGTTACATCTCAGAAATAGCTCGTAGTGGAGTGCAGCCTTACAGAGAGACTAATTTTTAGACAGCACCTGGACGTTTCTGAATGGTTACATGGATATAGGCTAGTTGTTGTGGAGTTACATTGAATAATCTCATCGACTTGCAATGTCTGTCATGTTTTGTCAACTATGACTGTCAAGTTGATAGTTCCCTGAGGTCTTTATAAGACAGCTGTGACATTTTTGGTCAAATAGCGTCCTGTGTTCGTCTATGCAGCCAACGACAGAACAGTTTGCTTGGACTTTTGCCATTGTGTTTGAATTGGACACTGTTGTCGCTTGAGAAAAATGGCTGCGCCATGGGTGGAAACATCCAGATTAAGGGACGGTTGTAATATCATCTACCTACATCAGAAGGGGTTTGCAGAGAAAGGCTTACCAAAGCAAAGCAACTGTGTTGTCATTTTCAGGGTTGTAGATGCACAGGGGACCCAATTATAGTCAGATTTTCAAGATATGTCCCCTTCAAATTGTTACGTATGTAACATAAAATGACTAGTATCAATTCAGAATCTATTCTTTCTTTTAAGAGACCTTTAACCTTAATTACCTAATTTTTGTGCACTTTGATCTTTAAAACTTTGCAAACCTTAAAACTTTGCAGTGTGTAATACATATATTACACACTGCATGAAAGTTAATATTCGAAAAAGCATAATATGGACACTTTAAAACAACTGATTCGATTTCATAATTTGCGGGGCTTGCATTTAATTCCCTCAAAATGTTAAATGGACCTTTTTTAATTTTCAAATCATTTTTTTTTTTGTAATCTCAGAGCTTGGTTTTAACCCTTGACAGTTTTCTGAAATGACTATTGAGAAACTGAAACTGAGTGTGTAAAAAGTACTTTCAGAATCCAAGTTGGTGGTCGTTGTGGAGTTTTATTGCTAGTGTGTTGTAACCCATCTTCCAGGTTCTGGTTTGCATGTGCATGAGTGGTTTTAATTTTCTCCATGGTCATGATTTTTCTCTCACCATCATCCCCTCCCCCTGTTTTGTTCCCCTTTGGTTTCTTCCATCTTTCTGTCCTCCCCTCCAAACTGCTTGCCTCATCCTCCTCTGGACTGTTCCATTGTCTTGTACTGGGGGTTTGACCGTTCTCAGTTCACTCCCTCTGAAAACCTCCAAGAGCGATAGAGGTAGAACTCTGAAAAAGGTTGCACGGTAAGCATGAATGCATTTACTAAAAATTGCATTTATCGTTCTTTAAAATGTGTGTCTGCGCGTGTGCTTACCTTGGATAATATCGGTTAGCTCCGCTTCTTTTCTACACACTTACTACCTTTGTCATTATAGTTTGGTTTGTTTATTGTGAAACCTGAATGGTTGAACCCAAGTCTGCTCAAAAAAATGTTTTGGACTGCGGTTCATGTGGATTCCAGTATAATTCACATTTGTTACAAATGCAGTCTGCCCTAATTATTGCATGTGAACCACTAATCTTACCATAATTTGTTGTTCGTCATCGACTCTGAATGACAGAAACGTTTAAAAACATGGGCTGAAAATTGGGTTCATGAAATTGGGTTCAGATCAAGCAAACAAATCTAAGTGTGAAAACAGCCTTTGTAATTGTAAATTCAGGATGCCTGATTGGTTCCTTACTAAGCATGTGACCTGTAACTACCCACTTCCATGCTCCATCCTCCAAGTCTATTTTATTTTATTTTTCATAGACATAAAGAGTCAGTTCATCCAAAAATGAAAATTCTGTCATTTATTACTCACCCTCATTTCTTTCCAAACACATATGGCTTTCATTCATCTTCGAAGCACAAATGAAGATCTTTTTGATGAAATCTGAGAGCTTTATGTCCCTCCATTGACAGCTACATGACTACCACTTTGACGTTTCAAAAAGTTCATGGTATCATTAAACAAATCCATATAAATTGAGCGGTTTAGTACAAATTTTCTGAAGACACTCGATCGCTTTATAGAATAAAGAGATTTAGGCTAATTTAGGCTTTTATTCACATATAGACGTAGCCTGGTTTAAACCAGACCATTCTCAGTTGTTATGGTCTAGCAAAGCGTCATAGACAAATCATTTCCAGAGGGACGTCACCAACGCACGTCGTGGATAGACCTAAAACCAATCAGAGCGATGAAGGAGACGACGTTTGCAAAGCGGCGGAGAAACGCTTCCGAGTGTTGTTCTTTGCTCGGTTTTTAACAAAAAGGAAACGTTCAAATCGCAGACGCGATAGCTGATTCGAACGAGTGATGTTCGACGGCGGCGTCCATCTTTGTAATGTAGGCTACAAAACCTGCTTCAGAATCCCAGCACTGTCGTCATCGTGTAAAGCCCAGTCCAACGTTTCTGATTGGTGCCTCGATTTCGACTGATTGAATGAGCTCTTTGCCAGACTAACTTTCAGAGCAAATCTAAATTTGCAGGAAGTTTTCTGGGTTTTCCCAGGCTAATATAGACGTTGATCAGCAAACATAAACAGAAGCTCAACCGATCCTGCTTGATGCGCGAGAATAAACCTCTTGTTGAAGCTCAAACGTGCTGCGAAATACATGTATAATGTAATATAATAATGAACCTCATTGGTTCTCGCATGTCAAGCAAGCATGATTGAGCTTCTGTTTACCACAACTGATGTGTGAGTTGATGAATATAAAGCCTAAATTTAATCTATTCATCATATAAAGCAAACGTGTCTCTTCAGAACATATTTTGATGAACCTCTCAATTCATTTGGATTACTTTTATGACACCTTTATGAACTTTTTGAAGCATTAAAGTGGTAGTTGCATAGCTGTCTATGGGACCTGAAAAAAACTCTTCATTTGTGTTAACAAGATGAATGAAAGTCTTAAGGGTTTGGAACAACATGAAGGTAATTAATGGCAGCATTTTCATCATTGGGTGAACTATACCTTTGATTAATATAATATGGTATATTTAAATACTTCTAAGCAGGTTCCTAAAGCTGTTTGCGAAAAAAACCCTCAAAACTTTTAAAAACCTTTTCTTTCATAATGTTATTTATCGTTTGTGATCTATATGTGTTGTTTATTTGTTGATTTGTGTTATAGGGAGTTTACGGTCTACATCTCCCGTTATAAGTCCTTCTTCGCCATACTTCCAGAGACGTTGTGCAAAGCAGAGATGGGCGTCGACGAGCTCACGTGTTGGAGTGGAAACGACGTGGTCAAAAGGTGAGTCATTCACAGTTTGAGTGTACAAACAAATTATTTTGCACCTGAAACTTGTTACTTCGAGTCTGGTTAGGACAGATAGCCTCAGATGTGCAGGTCTTTGCTTGTCTCCCGTTTGCCTGGTGGTCATGCTGGTCTGTTGGCTTGTTTTAGATGGGTTTTGGGCTTGACTATTGGCTGGAAGACAAGGGGCAAGTTACATAAACTTATCCACTATATGTTAAGACTGTGTTTAAGAACTATTTTGACCAACATGTTGGTAACTAAGCGGTAATTAGTTTTACTTTTCCAATTCCAAATGTAGTAGACAATCTACCTTTTTATGTAACTGTCTTTAAAGAAATTAGGACTAGTCTTGAAGGAAAAATTTAGATGACTAACTTTTAAGACTAGTCTAAGCAATTTATGTAAGCAACCACTACTAGGCCCACACACACAAGTGGATTTTTTTCAGCAGGGTAAACCCGGTTATACACTCTGGGTTTTACCGGGTCCCATTTGGCGTGGGTCTAGTCAAGAAAAAAGAAACAAATCATTGCAAATAATCACTCAGGAAATACAGATGGAAAAGCCAAACACACCCACATAGCTCCTCCATTAACAAGAAATTACCTTTGGGCCGCACTGACTGACGCCTAATAGATTTATAACAAATCTGTTGCCCCTCAGAGAGAAGTGTTTACTTTGAGAAAGTATGTCTGGCTCCAATTTCATGCCTCAAAAGATAACTCACCTTAACGACCAATGACAAACGACTTAACCGATGTAAGGCAGCATAGAGGATTGCTGTTGCATTAACAGCCAGGAGTTGTCTGAGATGCCAGATTTTGATTTCTTTCTTTTTTCCCATTCCTTCCCGCTCTCTCTCTCTCTCTCACCAAATTCTTTGTCTCCAAGTGATTTGACTCAGAGGCTGTTTTGTGGTGCCTGTGGCCCATAGAAAGTCTCTTACTCTCATATCCATCACTCTTTCATTCTCAGAGAGGTCACGTGCCAAACGACGATCTGTGTTTCATTTCCCTGTTGGCTTCACTTCTTAAGCACCATCAGCAGAACATGCAATTACGACAATATTCTCTCTCTCTCTCCCTCATTCCCACTTGTTCCGTCCCCTCGTACCCAAATGTGGTTGTCCCTCCTCCCATCAGTCTCTATAGTAACCAACCAAATCCTGGCCATCAACAATGCAGAGAGAGAGAGAGAGAGAGAGAGAGAGAGAGAGAGAGAGAGAGAGAGAGAGAGAGAGAGAGAGAGATGAGGATGGATAGAAATAATCTATATATATATATATATATATATATATATATCCTCGACATTAATGCCCTTATTAAAAGTACTGGTGTGGTACCATAGTGTTCAATGGTAATACTATGGTACTTTGATATACAGTAGACTATGGTTTTGAATTATATGTGCACTCTGGTATTTACTTAGTCTTTAAATATCAGACTCTTTTTAACTCTTTCAGCATTATGTATAATAATATAAATATAACTTTTGACAGAAAAGTTATTTCTAAGGTGGAGCAAATTAGTGCATTTTTGTTTAAAATTACATACAAAAGTTTTTGGGTTTTTTTTTTTTTTTGAGAGTGGATAATCATGCTACCAGTGAATCATTCCCATAAGACCGGGAACGCGTATTAAAGCAAACAGGGTCGATTTAGATTTCATGTTGACTTGAAGCAGCATGTAAGGATTTTGATCTCCAGTAAAAACACACTCTCTACTGCAGTCCAAAAACAAAAAAAAGAGTTGTCTTTTCTTCATCCCTGTTTCTGTCTCTTTCTTTTTTTTCCCACCACAATTAATCAGTCTTTGAAATTTGGCTTAAAAATTTGTTTCCAACAGAACAGTCTTTCTGTCAGCGAGATGCAGAACAGAAACCATCCAAAAAGAATTGTAGCATTTTTTTAAGTATTTGGAATGAATATTTGAATGTGAATGTTTAGACTTGTTTAGACCAGTTAGAATAAAACTACTTTACAGTGGATTTAGCTGTATTTTTCAGCAGATTGCGTAATGAATCATCCAGGGTCTTTATCTTTGACTCCATTGGATGCTCTTTCACATTTGGGTTGGTGTTACTCCTAGTTCTACCAGAAAGACTCTGGAGAATAAATACTGTAAGAGTAAATACATTTATTGATAGCCCAGCAAGCAATTAAGTTCTTTGGCGTAGGCCCCGTCCATAGCTCGCAATCCGAGGGTCCGGACTCTGCATTTCCTGCCTGAAGACGAAGGCAGGGGCGCAGCCGACCCCCTGGGAGGTATAGGAAGGGACCATCTTGGTGATGGTGGGGAGGATGGGAGGGAAGGAACCATCTTGGAGGTGGTGGGGAGGATGAAGGTCAATGAAAGCGTCAGAACATGTGTAAGTACCGGTCTTTTATGCCGCAAGTATTAGATTGGATAGATGAGAAGGTAATTAGTGATGCAATGATTGAGTCTTCCTGGCAGAACTTAAGGCTAAAGCTTCCATTTCTCTGCTTTCTCCAAGAGTTTCACTTTGTATAGTTTAATCAATCGTTTTTCACCACAACTCTTGCTTAGTTGGATGATGTGGTGAAATGGCTAAGCATCTGGGCTGGGAACCAAAAGGCTGTCGGTTCAAATCACCTAAGGGACAAATCATTAACCATCATCGAAACCATCACATTTCACAGTAATATGGAGACAAAAATATGTTTCAGGACTGCTACTTAATGGTTTTTAACTTTCCTCTCCACTTTGGACACCAAACCACATCAGCGAATAGATTGATTGATTGATTGATTGATCGCCCACTGGTCCCAGAACCCAAGTCCAAACTGGATGACCTCCTGAAGTACAGGATTTGAAATCTTCCGTCTTTGTACATAAGTGTTGGGTTCTGGACACAATTGTCAAAGGTCAACTATAATGCCGAGTACTTCCATCCATCTATCCATTAGTAATGCAAGTACCAGTACCATTGCTTTTTGGAGTTATGGCCGAATAATTAGAATAAAAAGAACAGATCAAAAGTCTTGAAAGTGGACAATTAAAGAGTAACTAAACCCTAAACCAACTTTTTTTTAGTTAATGATCTGTAAGAATGGATCTTTATTAATACCAGTCATTGATTCGAGTAACTTTTTTGACATTTGTGTATAAACTGTTTTATTTCTACAATATATGGTGTAGAAACATCTTAGTGCTGCCCTCTTCAGGTTGAACGTTGGCTACTGCAGTTGAATTTTCCTATTGGATGTTTCACACTTTGTGACATACACAGGTTTCAGCTCACCACGCTCTTGGTACGAGCTACGCCCTTGGCAGTATAAAAAACAGATTGTTTCGTCAAAACCAGTCAGGAGTTGGAATTGCGAGAATTGAAAACGATCAGGATAGAGAGTTTTAACATCTATTTCGTCCCTTCTATTTCCGCTTGTGTCTGCCCACTTTTTGAGCATTTTTCAAAAATTGCCAGTGGGTGGAGTCCCTTTAAAGGGATAGTTCACACAAAAATGAAAGTTCTGTCATCACTCGCACTCATGTCTTTCAAAACCAGTATGACTTTATGTGAAACAAAAAAACATGCACTGAAAGTCAAAGGTGTCTTTTTTTCTTGTTGGACATGGGTTAGGAACAACATCAGAGTGAGTAAATGACGACAAAATGTTAATTTTAAGTAAACCATCCTTTTATGTTTTATTCGCATTGACAGCGATTTCATCATTTTAGATCTCTAAAGTGAGTCTCTGTACTTATTTTTTTCCATATAAAAAGAGGTGAACTCCATGGTCCGCATTCCCAATTGTGGTCACTGTATCATTGCTCAGTTGTTAGGCAAAAAAATTAGTCCCGAAAACTCATTCATGTTGTTTAAAATGACCAAAACTCCTTGAAACAAATCGCTGTCAGTGTGAAACTAGCCAGAGAGAGACAAGATAGACCAGAGTGCTTCCTGGCGTTACAGTGCAGTGACAACCTCTGAAGGTGAGGTGTGGATGGGGTCGTCCTGCAGAAGAATGCAGGGAGGTCTCTCAAGGGCCGCTGTGCTGAATCTGGGTCCCCCGCGGCCTGGAGCCGGAACAAAGGGCCTCCTGTGAGCTCTGTGTGGGAAACAGTGGAGGAGAGAATCCCAACGCCCAGCCTGGGAATGTGCCCTCTAAATACATGGAGCAAAACCCATACAGAGAGAATAAATATTGCACACACACACGCGGATGTTAGACTGTCTTTTTCTTTGTAATGGTGTCACATCTCTTCATCAGTCAAATCTATGTACGTGAAGGTTCATGCTCATGCACAGATCACTTCAAAGCATGTGAGAGGGGATGGTGATTTGATTTCTCATTGTTTTCAACTCTCTCATGCCAGGCTTCTGGAAATACTCAGCAGTCGAGATCAGTCATGAAATTGCGACAAAGCGATTGTGTGTTTGCGTGTACGTGAGTGTCTGGCCATGCGTGTCCATTCACTGCTCATGGTTCTGCAGGATTTGGGGATGTTTGGTCAGAGATTCTGAATGCCACAGATTTTTATGCCCTCACAACAAACCAGTTGTTTACCATTCACACATCTGGAAGCTATTCAGTCACCGTGATCTGCTCTCTTTTTCTCTCTCTCTGCTTCCTTCTTTCCTCTGACTGACTATCTCAGTTCCATGTTCTGTCTCTTCCTCTGTGTGTGGCCCTCATCCACAGATCACACACCAGAGACAAATTTAAAGTCGTCTTCGGTGAAGACCGCCATTGTGTTGATAATTCAGATTTTGTGTGTCTGGGTTGTGAGAAATTCTGGAAATGGGGATGCTCAGTATGACGGCTTTAGAATGAAAGTTCTTCCTTTAGATTAAAAATCCAAATACCTTTTGGGTTAGCAGATATTTAATTTTATTGGTAACACTTTACTTGAAGGGGTGTGCATAAGACTGGCATGACACCTTCATAACCATTACATGACATAGGTCATGAATATGAAATAGGGTTTATGCATGTTTATGACAACTGTCATTATTAAGTGTCTTTCGCTCAATAATGGCATTTTGAATGCAAATATGACATTGTTTGAGATGTCTTTGTTATGACATTTTGACATAAACTAATTGAATTTGTCATTAAAAAGTTTTAATGGCTTCATGACAGCCAATGTCAAAACCAACCACCTGACAGTTTAATGTAATGTTAACCAATAAAGCTAGGTGGTTTCTTAAGTTTGATAATTCATCTGCTATGTCATGTTTATGACAGGTTGTGTTGTCTTTGTAATGTCAAGTTGTCATGACAAAGACACTGACAGGTTATGATTTATTGGTTTGTCAAGTTTTCATAACAAAGACATCTGAAACAATGTCATATTTGCATTAAAAATGTCATAACTGAGCGAATTACACTCAATGACAGTTAAGTGTCACAAACATGCATAAAACTTCCTTCATATTCATAACATGTGTCATGTCATGATTATGAAGGTGTCATGTTAGTCTTATGCACACCCCTTCAAGTAAAGTGTTACCGCATAGTATTACTTAAACTTTTTTTATTAAGAAATTGGCTGTTTATTTCTTATAAACTGCATATTAATGCCTTGTTGTGCATGACCATATTCTACATCTCTATTCCATAAACTTAACAACTACCTTACTAACTATCAATACACATAGTTATAAGTCAAGTCATAATTAATCAAGTCATAGTTTGTTCAAGTCATAGTTTGTTCAACAAGTCAAAGTCCTGAAGTTTGTTAATAGTAAGAATTAAACCCCAATCTAAAGTGTGAACTGTCTTTTTTAAATTCATTTTGATTTTAATTATTTTCTTTTTTTACCCATGGCTGACAGGCCTTTAAATAATTGATTGAAAAATAAATATTTTATATGATTTATTTTAGTTTATATTATTATTATTATTATTATTATTATTATTTTAAACTTAACTTTGCTAGCAGGGATTTTTTTTTTATTCTGTGCGTTTGTTGAAAAAAAATTCTCTATCCAATTGCCTTTTGAATGGAGAATATATATTTTATTTATCAATTATAACAAACAACATGATGCTGAGTTTCCATTGTTTCCATACATTTTACTTTATTTTGTGTCTTTTCATGTATTTATTTTATTTTTATTTATTTTTGTGTATAGCAAAATAGTACAAATACTTAAAGGACATGCTGTTTTTAATTAGCTCATATTAATATCAGTATTCTTAAATTGCGAAAGAGTATTTTGGGTTCGGGGTTGTAATTATGATTAGCTTTATTTAAAAACAATAGAAGTCTTTGGTATGTCTTCACTTGGATAGCTAGTTTAATATATGTGTGAGTTTGAGATAAGTGGTCATATTGAACAATATTAGCCAAGCCAGCTCAGTACACACTGGGAATGAAGACACCCGACCCATTCCCATGACCCACGCTCAGACTGTGGACCAGAACTCACACACACACACGCACAAGTACGTTTTGAGTAGTTCATTGTCTTCGGCTACTGCAGTCACACTGACAAATAGAGAAAAAGCTTTGCATTTCATCACATGTTTGGACTGTTTTAGAGACAGGGTGTATAATTAGCTTTAATTGGTTGTTTTCTTAGTTGATTAACCCTGACGAGCGTGTTTGTAGTTCCCTATTGGTCCTTGTTGCTTTTTTCCCATTCTTTATGTTTTGTTCTAATTAACAACACTGTTCTCACGTCTTTGCTCTGTGTTCTGGAACCCGTGAGACTTGCACGTTCTGGTGCTTCTGGCGAAAGGACAAAAACAATCCTCCCCTTATATAAGACCCTGAATTTAATTATCTGAATCAATCCGGGGAGGGACACAGACGATTCTATTCCACATTTCATTCCAGAGACGCATGGCTGAATCAGATCCGATAACATCACCTCAGGGCCCTTCGGATACGATCCACACATGCTGTTGAAAATCAGAAGTTCGTAGAAAAGATGGGCGAGACATTACAGGCTCATCAGTGCCAGGGCTGTAGTGTAGATGCCGAGTTCATTTGGGAGTTAGTCAGCCTGGTTGGATTTTTGACCTCGTAGAGAGAGAGAGCGCGAGAGGGGAAAAACAATTGGAAAGTCTGTTGAATGTAATGTGGCAAGACGGAAGAATTTTAAAAATGTTATCGTTTTTCATTTGCCCAGACCAGAAACATTTCCCCCTCTGGATATTAGCCACATGTTGTTATCATTTTAGCAATTATTGGATGAATGTTGTGTTCTTATCTGCATATATTTGTGAGGTGAATTCTCATAGTCCTGTCCCAAGATCACCATGATTTCCCTGCCTTTCCACGCTGGTTTATGTAGATACTGGTGGTTGCCAACCCTAAAGCAAAACAGGACATTCCAAAATATATTGGGATCACTTTACAATAAACTTCAGTGTTAACATGAATTTATTCACCTTAATTCCTTCATACAATTCATTTTTAATGAGTTCAATTCAGCTAATATATATATGAAGAGTTCAGATGCAAAAGCCTCTAAATGCCATTTGAAATTTTCTTCTAAAATGACCATTTTTATCAAGCTTGTATATTTAAGTTCAGTAATTTCACTTAAATGACAATTAATAGGTAATCTTCATTGCCATTTAAGTGAAATTACTGAACTTAAATATACAAGCTTGATAAAAATGATCATTTTAGAAGAAAATTTCAAATGGCACTTAGAGGCTTTTGCATCTGAACTCTTCATATATATATATATATATATATATATATATATATATATATATATATATATATATATTAAATGTAAAGTGTCACACAATTATTTTATTTTGTGCTCAAAAACACATCTTCCTATCAATGCTCGATTGATTCTTTATAAAAATGTATAGTCAAACCAAAAATTATTCCGACACAGGACACCATAGTTAATTTATGTAAGTATAGGAAAATAAAGTAAACCGTGACATATTATACCCAAAATCTCTTCATACAGTGGACTACCAGTACAATGTATAAATTTAGGACCACAAATTATCCAGACACTTGACTTGACCATGTTTTGCTTGAGTGTTTTTTCTTCTTAATGTGACCTTTTTATACCCCAGACTGAACAAAATGAAGCATTGCTTGGTAATTGGTTGACCTAACTTGGTATTATCTAATTGTGTACTTAAATTTACCAGCTGACAGCTATCCAACCTAATTTATTTGTTAGACAGTCTAACCGAAGGATGTGAACCAGTGAAATCTCAACTGATTTGACAACTCTTGAGTTCTTGTCTGTCATATCAACCAATACACTGTATATACATTAACATTAACCTCATAAAAGCTGCAAAATATGTTAAATGTTCATGATACCTAATGCATTGAGTGATGTTAATGAATTTAACCTTATTATAAAGTGTTCCCAATATATGAACTAATCAACTCTTAACCTAGACCTAAATAAGAGTAGTTAAGAGTAGAGCTGCCTTCTAATACTTAGGCCTATATTTCGGTCTGGTGTGCTTGCAAATCAACAGTCTGCATCTATGAAATTTGATCCATTGTTTACCATTATATTGAAACCAAGTAAATACATTTATGGCGCCAGTATATTTGCAGCTTACATGTGGCTTCTGTTCTGTGCAAAAACAGCTCTGAATAGGCTCACAATTTTGTGAGGGGTCCCCCACATAGTGTTGGCCTCCCATGGGTGTCCAGTACACAGTAGTTATAATCCTGGGAATGAAATTTTGAGGTCAGACCTCTTAGAACTTCAATTGAATACCCTTTTGACTTATTTAATTGAAAGATAGGTTGTTTCCTTGGTCACCATGTCATTTCCCCCATTCGTTTTTCAAAATAATGGACCACTAAATTCAAATTCATTACATCATCTAGTCCACTTTTCTAGCAGTCACATGGAGCTCTCCTCTTTCGCACAAGACAGTGCCGATATGAATCAAAGGAGTGATGATGCAGTGAGAGAGAAAGATGAACAGCAAACAGTGAACTGGACGGCAGAGACTCTGAGTCATCAAACAGCGTCTTGGAAATCAAATAAATACGAGAGACGGATCAGAAGGGAGCCCTGGAGGAGATGAAAAGGATCAGTTTTCTGACACTCTCCCCGTGGGCAGATCAGAGAGCCAGAGGAGCAGGACCTGAGAGGAGAGGGGAACGTCTTTTTACTCTAGAGCACTGACCATAAAGACGCTTCCTGTTCCTGCTTCTGCTCACTTCATTAGCTTTGGGAATACTGGAAGCAAAGAATAAGAGTATAGTGGAGAAAAATAGGTTAGCCACGTTAGAGCAGTATGAATGTCAAGGATGTTTTATTTTGGTTTGGTGCCGGTGAACGTAATCAAATTTTTCTGATGGAGTAATGAAGCATTCAAAACACAATTGCTGGTGACCAAAAGGGTACCTTCCTAGTTAGGGTAATCAATAAGTCTGGTGGGCCTACTAACTTCTTGTGTATTGCTGGTCTTGGTCATTTCATCAAGACATTTCTGTTTTTTTCTCCACCCCGCTTTATCTCCTCTACTCTTTTCTTTCTCTATTACACTTATTAATAAAGCTAATGATATTAATTTCAGCTGGTGAAAAAGGTTAACCAAGTCATGCTGGTTAAGAACCATAATCACATTTTAGGGTCAATAATCCAAAAATACCCAACATATGTTGATGACCAGCAAAGTACATTTCTTGTTATGCTAATAAACCCGGTGGGATACCTATAAGCTTGTTTCCGCCACTGAATATAAAAATAAAATAAATAATTGTTAATTGTTTTATCTTGCAATTATGACTTTATTTCTCAGAATTGCGAGATAAAAAGTCAGAATTTTGTGATTTACAGTCGCAATTGTGAGTTATAGTAAGAATTGCGAGATATACTGTAAAGTCAGAATTGCGAGATATAACATCAGAATTGCGAGATATAAAGTCAGAATTGCGTGATATAAAATCAGAATTGCGAGATATAAAGTCAGAATTGCGAGATATTCAGTCAGAATTGCGTGATATAAAGTCGAATTGCGAGATATAAAGTCAGAATTGCGTGATATAAAGTCGCAATTTTGAGAAAAAAAGACAAAGTGCGACTTTTTATCTCACAATTCTGACTTTTTTTCTCACAATTGTGAGTTTATATCTCGCAATTGTGACTATTTCTCAGAATTGCGAGATAAAAAGTCAGAATTGCGTGATAGTCACAATTGCGAGTTATAAAGTCAGAATTGCGAGATAAAAAGTCAGAATTGCGAGATATAAAGTCAGAATTGCGTGATATAAAGTCAGAATTGGGAGATATAAAGTCAGAATTGGGAGATATAAAGTCCGAATTGCGAGATATAAAGTTAGAATTGCGTGATATAAAGTCGCAATTTTGAGAAAGACAGAAATGCGACTTTTTATCTCACAATTCTTACTTTTTTCTCACAATTGCGAGTTTACATTTCGCAATTCTGACTTTATAACACATAATTGCGAGTTTATATGTCGAAATTCTGACATCTTTTCTCAGAAATGTGAGATATAAACTAACTTTTTTCCCCCTCAGAATAGTTTAAATCTCACAATTCTGACTTTATATCATGCATTTCTGACTTTATAACACGCAATTGCGACTTTGTATCTAGAAATTCTGACTTTATAACTCGCAATTCTGACTTTATATCTTGCAATTCCAACTTTATATCCCGCAATTCTGAATTTATATCTCGCAATTGCGACATTTATATCTCACAATTCTGACTTTCCATCTCGCAAGAGAAATAATCTCGCAATTGTGAGAAAAAAAGTCAGAATTGTGAGATAAAAAGTCGCAATTACCTTTTATATTTTTCATTCTATTTTTCATTCAAGCTTCCTAGACTAGACTAAGTTTGTCATTTCAATCTAACTTTCTCTCTTCTTTCATCTCACCCTTTTCTCTCCTTTTCATAACTAACGAAGCTGCTGAAGCATGTTGACTAAGATATTTGTGCTTGTTAAGCTGGTAAAAAGCCATTGGCTTCCAAAAAAACAACAATTGTCGATGCCCAATAAAGAACCTTTGGTTAAGCTAGTTAGTTAAGTACAAGCTACTTAATACTGGTCTAGACTCTAGACAAAGTTGGTAGTTAACAACACAGCTATCTACTTTTTTATCCTTCTTTCTCTTCCCTTTCTTTCTCCTCAAAGCGAATTAAACAGAATTTGGATGGTGAAACAGGTTGACTAGCATAGCCTAGCTTGTTTTGCCAGTTAAATAGCCTGGTTGAGACACACGCTTTCCATTCAGTGGTAGTCTAAACTAACTTAAACAAAACTATCCTATTTTCTTTCTTTCTTACTTTCCCTTTTCTTTTTTTCTGTCATTCCTTACAACTAATTAAGTTACTGAAGCACTTTGACCAAAGTAGCCTTACTGGTTAAACAAGGAGCCTTGTGAGGGCACCAGCATCCTACGCGTCTTAAACACAGCAGGTCTTTTCAGCTGGGACGTGAGGGAAATGAGGTGAATGTAGAGGAGACGTTATGAAACAAAAGCTCATATTTGTTTGTGCAGGGTAAATGAAAGGCCCGTGTCCCAGCGGTGTCCTTGACCCTCACCTCCGCCTTTCTTTGTATGAATAAAACGCTGGTGTCATCTCAACGTCTGTGTAGGCCTGGATCTTTCCCCGGACAGCTTTACCCCGACACACACACACCATCCACCAGATGGGCTCCAGAAACGCCATCCTGCCGCCCCATCTCACTGTCCGATGACACATTCCTTTATTTCACGAGAATTATGACTCTCAGGACACTCTTTAGGTCTGTCCTCTTTCCTGCACGCCTCCGTTTATCCTGAGAAATTAAAGATGGCAGACCAAACGTGATTCATTTCTCTCTCTCTGTGGATTTAATGGTGCAGAGCAGATCTTTCCCACACACACTTGTAGGGATTTGAGATTATCACACACACAGTCTTCGGTTTTTCTTCCCATAGGAAATGCATTTATTGGCACTTGCTAAGGCCAACATTTCATAGCTGGCAACCCCCCTCAACACCTACATCATGGCGTTGACTTTTGCATGAGCAAATACTCGCATTTTTTATTTCAATTATAAATAAGTTGTTTTTAATACTTTGATAACTTCATTATTATTTTTTTTTACATTTAAGCCATTATATGTTTTATTTTATTTATATTTTGTATTTAATCTAATTACATTTTACTTTAAATTTAAATGTAATGTTTTATTTGATTTAATTTTAATGTATAATTGGAGGTGGAGAACTTTGGGTGTGCACCTGCCTGTAAGTGCAGCCAGCTGTCTGTGAGCTCCATGTGGCATTCGTCATGCGTGTCCTGTTATTCCCAGAGTTTATGTTCAGTCACACACATGTACAGAAATAGCTGAATGGTGTGTGGCCTTGCAATCTTGGAACCGCATTCTCTCTGTTTGGATCATAGAGAAAGTTCTCAATGTTTGTATGCATATGTGTGTACAGTACACACTGTACTTTTGGACTGTAGGAAATGCCCATGGTAGATTTGTAGCTTCCCCATTTCTTTTAATATCTATTGGTACAGTACCTCCACATTAAACAAATTGAACAAAAAAAGTAGACTTTAAATTGAACGCACACAAATTGATGACTCCATAACCCACAGTACATGCAGCAAACCACATGTCTTGGAGGAATTTTCCAGACCTGAAAGCAATTAAACTAATTCTGCGAACTGCATTTCCCACAATTACTGTTGCGCACCACATAAATAATTTCATCTTCATGAACTGTTCATGAATTATTCAATGATCTTCAGCAGACTATGTAATGGAGGTTGAACCAGAATTGTCCCCCAGTCACTGTTTCAACAGTTTGAGATTCGACCTACAACAGATCAGCTACCTTTTGTTTTATACTGGTGGAGGGTCTCAAAGCTAACACACATGGGCTACAACAAGTCACAAAACTCTGGTTTAAATGGGCTTGAAATTACAGGGCCTTTTAAATGCTTGAGATGTCTGTAGACTTGCCATCTGTTGGTGTGTTAAAGTTGCTCTCTGGAAGTGTGGCTGTCTATTTCTCTAAACAGTGAGAACGACAGGTGTGTCTGAGAGTGTGTTTTGTGCTGTTTTTACTGGTTTCTGAGATAACAGAGGCAAACTGGTCCAAAACAAGAGCCTACGTTGTTTATACAGAGGTACAACATTTTTGTAATTTCTGTCTTTTGGTGCTAAATACAGGTGTGTGACACTGTTTAGTTGTCAAATGTAACAACGTTATTTCACTAATAAACTGACTATTTATTCGGAGGACTCACAACTTAATTTTAAGCGTGAGTTTTGTTAGCTTGTGCTGTATAAATCGGACGTTTATAGTTATACTGTTAATAGTCACTGTGAAGTGCACATATCTTGGGTTTATTTTCAAGTGATGATTTGATGGAGATGGAAAAATTAGAGCTGCTCCCTTCAGTGGTTTTGGTGTAATTTAAAATGTAAAAAAAAAAAAAAAAAAAACAGTCAACAAAGATTTTCAGAAGGAATCTGCCCATTGATTGGAATCATATATTGAATGAAATGATGTCAGTTGTGATCAGATTTTCCAGTGTTAATGGAAGTTGCGATCTTTATTCGCTGTCTCTACGGAGTTATCTCATGAATAGAAAGGGACTTGACATCAATTATTGGTTCACATGGACTGTATTCAAGCTGCTGTTGTTTTGAATGGTTTGAGAGTTAGTAAATATGGTTCTCAATCCCTGACTGTGTGAGCGTAGTCAGAGTTTGACTGCTATCTGGAGTTTAAAACGTGTCACCCACTGTACACTTCATTCATGTTGTACTGTAACTCAGTACAAAATTAGTCTTAAAGGGATAGTTCACCCAAAAATGAAAATTAGCCCATGATTTACTCACCCTGAAGCCATCCTATGTGTATATGACATTCTTCTTTCAGAAAATATGTCCTGGCTCTTCCAAGCTTTATAATTGGAGTATTATGGGATATAATTATCGACTAAAATAACTAGCTAAATCGATGCGTACGGCCATAAGATATTTTAGTCGATAGTTTTAATTATGTATATTTTTCTCTCACAAACTCATCGCTTAAATCCAGAAGGCCTTTATTAACCCCCCAGAGACGTGTTGAGGACTTTTATCACGGATTGATGCGGTTTGATGGAAAAATTAAAAAAACAAAAAACAAAAAAAAAAACATTCACTCCCATTATAAAGCTTGGAAGAGCCAGGACATTTTTTGATATAACTCCGATTGTATTTGTCTGAAAGAAGAATGTCAAACAGTTAGGATGGCTTCAGGGGGAGTTAATCATGGGCTAAATTTCATTTTTGGGTAAATTATCCCTCTAATGTCTGTGAACAGCGGCTTGTTTAGATACTGAACTAGTCTGCAGTGAGCTGCTGGGGAAATAAAGCCTATACTGCCATCCACAGGCTAAATACACTGACCCCAAAAACCAACAAATACAATTTACTGCAAAAGGCAAAATATATTATATTATTTAACAGCATAATACATTTAACAGCATGTATACACTACCATTACAAGAAATCTTGTATGCTCACCAAGGCTGTTAAATAAATAAATAAATAAAATATAGAAAAAAGGAATTAAAAAAAAAATATATATATATATATATATGTATATATAAATAAATGTATATATATATATATATATATATATATATATATATATATATATAATTATAAATTTTAAAATATGTATTGCTGTGATTTTCAGTGCCAAAGCTGAATTTTCAGTGCCACATGATCCTTCAGAAATCATTCAAGAAACATTTCTCATCAATGTTGACAAAAGTTCTGCTTAATATTTTTGTGGAAATTTGAATAGTTTTCTAGAAAGTTCTAAAGAACAGGATTTATTTTAAATATACATATTATGTAACATGTGGTAACACTTTACTTGAAGGGGTGTGCATAAGACTAACATGACACCTTCATAATCATGACATGACGTTATGAATATGAAGGAAGTTTTATGCATGTTTATGACAACTGTAATTAAGTGTCATTCGCTCAATAATGACATTTTTAATGCACATATGACATTGTTTGAGATGCGTTTTTATGACAACTTGACATGACTAAGACAGCACAACCTGTCATAAACATGACATAGCAGATGAATTATCAAACTTAAGAAACCCCCTAGCTTTATTGGTTAACATTACATTAAACTGTCAGGTGGTTGGTTTTGACATTGGCTGTAATGAAGCCACTATAACTTTTTAATGACAAATTCAATTAGTACCACTGTAGTTGAGGTCACGAAAAATATTCATGACACAGTTATAATGCCTCAATGTCAAAGCCAACCACATGACAGTTTAACTTAATTTTATGTCAAGTCACTGACAGGTTATGATATTATGGTTTATGTCAAGATGTCGTAACAAAAACATCTCAAACAATGTCATCTTTGCATTAAAAATGTCATTATTGAGCGAAAGACACTTAATGACTGTTGTCATAAACATAAACACTATTTCATATTCATGACCTACGTCATGTCATGGTTGGTCATGGTCATGTCATGAAGGTGTCACGCCAGTCTTATGCACACCCCTTCAAGTAAAGTGTTACCCAACATGACTTTTACTGTCACTTTTGATCAATTGAATGCATCCTTACTGAATAAAAGTATTAATTTTCTTTGATATAAAATGTCCTGCATGTTCTCTATCCTCCCATATCATCATCCCATATTGTTTACATTCGAAACACTCATCAGACAAATCTCTATTTTTGTTATATTAGGGATTCTCTCTGTGAAACTTTGCAAATAACCTTATCTGCCACTAGGTGGTAGGATAGCACTTTTACACTATTACAGAGTGCTTAGACTGGGTTTATGTGAACTTTTTGTGTGTGAATCTTGGATATTTCTGTGGGAGTGTTGGTCTCACAGTTAACACATTTACTTTAAATGTTAAGTGTTGCTGCTCATACCAGTGATACCAGGTTGTTTTATGACCCGTTTCCTTTCTTTATTCAATACAATACCAATCAATAATTTTAGTTTGTTACCAGACAAAATGCACCTCTGCTATTCTTGCAGGTATTTAGCTAAACAACTTCTGGCAGCTTATCTGCATTGATTGTATGTTTTTTACGTGATAGTTTTTGTATGGCATCCATGTCAGACCTGTTTGTTGTTGCCTCAGAGGCTCAGACACTCGTTTCTAAACTTGAGAGGTGTTCACAGGCATGCATATGTCCATGTGTTTAATTCAATGGCATACTGCCAACTTTGCCCTCGGTCATAACATTTTGGCCTCTCAGCTTCTGGCATCGGCCAGTGCCAGCTTGAAGCCACTGGCATCACTTTGATGCTGGCACAAGCTGTGCACATCTGGCCTAATGTCATTGATATTCAGTGTGATTTTGTTGACATGGAGTTTAACACTCTGCTCTAAATCTAGTTTTCATTGTGGAGATAAATTTGTATTCAAATCCACTGCATGCATTGAAAGCTTGTTATTGATCTATATGACGTTGGTGGAAAGCCGGCTGATTGAACAACCTTAATAATGTATGAAAGCTTTACAAAGCCTTGTATTGTTTTGTTTTTATAGTGATTGAATTACTGAAGTAACTGCCAATTTACCATCTATACTGTATAGATTACATAAGTATAGTGGACTGTTTCTGGTATTGCATTGTAATCCAGATGTGCTCATGGAAACAAGCTCTTACAAGTGTGTTTTTCACATTTTTGTGTGTTTGTGTTTGTACTCAGACAAGATGGAATAGTAAGAACACACAAGTGAATTCATCTTTTTGCTTTTGTCTAAAGAAAGAACTGAAGGTTGAAATTGTTTGAGTGTAATACTATTGTACTGCAATAGGGGGCGATAAAGAGACTATTTTTGTTGCCCCTCAAGATAGTTTATCGCTAAAATAGCACATTATTACTATTACTACAATATTATTTTTGCAGTATATAGTATGTAAACTCAACGTATTCACCAAAGTAAGATAGTATGGTAAAATAAATTGTAGTGAGTTAATTGTACTGCTAAGATCTATCTGTCTGTCTGCCTGTCTGTCCATCAATCTCTTGTTCACGTTTCTTTGTGTTTCTCTCTTTTCTCTCTGCCCAGCTCTTGCTTTAGGGAGTGAGTTTAAAAGTTCGCTAGCTTTGCCCATGCATACCCAGGAATGTGTTTTAAATCCAGTGCTGGAAATAGTGCTGCAGAACAACTATAGATAGAACGAGAGGGATGCAATCTCAGGCAGTGACATCATCCGCTGCATCTAAATGATTAGTGTGTGTAGAGAGAGAGAAAGAGAGTGATGGTGTGTGTGTCAGTCCGTAAATGGGAGGTCTGGGTTTCGCTTCCGAAATTCCAAAATAATTGAGAACACATCTCAGTGGATTTTCACCTCCACACACACCCTCATTACAGTTATCTGGAGCTCATTGACTGCTGTATGCCGCTGACCTGTAGCAACATTATGAGGGGAATGGTGAAAGTGTAAGAGACCTTAAAAACACTGGGTTGAGTTCAAAGAACAGGAAGTTCTCTACATGGGGCGTCACCGCTGAGCAATTAATGCCACATTCATAGGGTCACACACACACAAGGATGGGCTTTAGTGTATGTGTGTGTGTGTGTTAAATTGGTTTCTCGGCCAACCAGGGAGCCAGGCTTCAGGGTAGAGCCTTTAATAGTGACCAGGCAGAACTAGTGACCAGTAAATGTTCCCATAAACAGCCACTTCCTTTAGTTAATTTAGAATAACAGGCTCATCTAGGATTCTCATGTGTTTTATCCTCTTCCTGTACTCTCAGTCGCTCGTTCACTTGTTTAAAGGAGAACTCCAGCGCAAAGTGAACCTTTGGTCTAATTACACATTGGTACTGTACATAGTCAACCGTTGACTGAGATTTGTTATCATGATTATCGAATGTAAAGAGTTTTATCTCCAAAAACTGTTTAACTTGTAGTATATGGGGCATAGAGTAATGAAAATAAAAATCCCTAGTTAATACCACTAACAAGGCTCAAAATAGCCCAACACTTACACGGTAGCATAATCAGGGTCCCTACATGCACCCACCAACATTTTAACTGTTCTATTGTTCAACAACAACAACAAAAAAAGAAATTAGAGAGAAATATATATATATATATATATATATATATATATATATATATATATATATATATATATATATATATATATATATATATATATATATATAAATAAACAGAAATACATATAATTAAGCAGCAAAACTATTTTCACTGTTGATAAGAAATGTGATTTGAGCAGCAAATCAGCATATTAGAACAAGTTGGTGGGTTTCAGACCAGTTGTCTAAATGACTAAATCAGTTATTCACCTTCATGTCATTGTCATCACCGTATGACTTACTTTTTTTCTGCAGAGCACAATAAAGATGTTTTGAATAATGTTTCAGTGTTTATTGTCCATCCAGTTAATGTTAATGAACCTTACCGACTTTCATACGGACAAAAAACAGCTAAGACATTCTTCAAAATATCTTCTTTTGTGTCCCATAGAAGAGCGAAAGTCATACAGGTTTGGAACAACATAACAACATTAAAATTTGACATATTTTTCATTTCTGGCTGAATGTATTTTTAAAAAGTTGGACTATTTTTAACTTGTCACTTAACTCTCAATGCTCATAGCTAGGGCTGTCAAACGATTAATTGCGATTAATCGGATCCAAAATAAAAGTTTGTGTTTACATAATATATGTGGGTGCACTGTGTGTAATTATTGTGTATATAAATACACACACATGCATGTATATTTAAGAAAAAAATATTATTTATATATAAAATATTTAGATTTATATATAATATAAATTATATATAAATCTACATACAGTATATACATGAAAATATTTTTTAAATATATACAAGCATGTGTATGTTTATATATATAATAATTAT
This sequence comes from Cyprinella venusta, assembly GCA_038021265.1. NCBI lineage: Eukaryota > Metazoa > Chordata > Actinopteri > Cypriniformes > Leuciscidae > Cyprinella > Cyprinella venusta. The sequence goes on along the minus strand of CM075870.1, from coordinate 15,004,324 downwards.
ACACTGTGCACCCACATATATTATGTAAACACAAGCTTTTATTTTGGATGCAATTAATTGTGATTAATAGTTTGACAGCCCTACTCGTAGCTAGTTTTGTGCCTGATTACAGTGCCTTTCTTCATCATTTGATCCTCATTTGATGATTTCCCACCTCCACGCCCTGAGTCACAGCACTGAATTCGTTATTTCTGAATATTCTGCTTCCACTTTAAGAGATGCCCACTAAATGATAGTAATTAAAAATCTCACAATAGCGCTATAATTGTTTCCTATAGTTTAGGAGTAGAGTGTAGTAATTATAATTGTAAATGTCTCAATAAAGGGAGATCTTAACCCTGCTATTGTGTGTGTGTGTGTGTGTGTGTGTCTGTGTGCACTGCCACACACCTTCCACTCCTTATCTTACCTCAGATACACTCTCCATCCTTCACTTACCCTCTCCCTCTGTTTTTTTATCCCATCATGCTCAGTGTGTGTGTGTTTGCATAACATTAATGGAGAGAGTTATTGATATTGCACTCAATAAAATACAACACGCATATCTGCTGATGTTCAGTGCGGAAACATTGATGCTTTGAGCTGTGTGTGTGTGTGTAATAGGCTGACCTCAATGCCATATCCTTTTCTCTTGAGAACCAATCCCCACACACACACGCACACGCACACACACATGATGCAGCTGTTGGCCACATGGGCATCTGTCCCTGCCACTGGCAGCCACAGTCTGCTTTCCCATCATCCCTTGGGGCGGCAAGCTTGGCTCGGGCTCTTTTCTGTGGTTTATCTCCACCATTTGCTCATCCTCTCACACTCCCTGATCTTTCCATCTCTATTGGATTCCTTCTCTTCACCTCTCTGTCTATTTTAAGCAGTGTACGTCTTGTTTTATTTGGCTCGTCTCCCGTCTGTATTGATTGGCATCTGTTTTCAGCGCAGATGTGTGTTTGGCACTGCCTGCAAGTCTGTCTCTGTGCCTAAAGTGTTATTTATGGATTTAAACAAACATTTTTTTTAATTCAAACATCAGACTTGTGACATTTCCTGATCCTGTTGGGTTATCTTATATGTTTAGTTTTTTCATCAGAGACTGAGGTGAACTCACCAAATGTCTTGAGTTTCTTCTGTGAGTCTGGGCAGGGCACAAGAGATCAGATCCAAACAACCTTGCAGTAACCAGATGGTCACATTAAACCCAACGGCCGAGTCATTAGCAGACAGTGAGCTAACTCTGAGCCACAGCCTGAGATCAGTGCCCTTCCCCTGTAAAAATTAAACTGAGGCGTAAAGAGTAGGTTTAATTGGGATTCTTGATAATAATAATTGTTTACACAATCATATATTAATCTGACATTAATGAACTGTGTAGTTCCAGTATGGAGTTCCTGTATAATTCAGTGGTAAAACTGCCTGACTTGCCGTGTTTAACCTAAGGCTGTGTTTGTATTTTCTTGGACAAAAACTATGGCATGAAAACGGAAACTGCTTTTCAGTTGGGTAGAAAGTTATATGGTGTTGAATTGCAAAAAACGTATTTGTGCACGGTGTTGTGTTTTAAAAAACAGAGGGATATCAGTTTGGCTTTTCATTGCTGGTAGATCTTTGATTGTCAAGTGGTTGATGATGATGTCAGAACATTAAAACTTGGATGGATGGATGGATGGATGGATGGATGGATGGATGGATGGATGGGTGGATGGATGGATGGATGGATGGATGAATGGATGAATGGATGGACGGACAGATTGATAGATGATGTAAAAATAGATGGACAGATGGATGAATGGATGGATTGATGGATTTCTAAAAAAAAAAATTATTATGATAGTTTGGTACACTCTTAGAAGAAAAGGTTCTATAAGCGCTTTCGTATTTGGAAGCCCTAAAAGGTTCTATACTGAACTTACACTTTTTATTTATATACACTTTTTATGGGTTCAATAATAAGAATCCTTTAGGGCTCTTTGTAACCAGGAAAAAGGAACCTTTTGAGTTCATTCCGGATAAAATATTTCATATTATTGACAAACATCAAGACCCTAAAATGTATTTATGAATGCATGTGAATAATCACAAAAATCAAAATATGGGGGTTGGAAAATGTATATACTTATATCATTTATGTGGTTAATCAATATCACACGAAGACTGCCATTTGATATTAAGTTACTACAACAGTTTATTAAACAATAATTTAATTACAACTACAAAATGTTGCAGAATAATATATGAATGAATGAAAGCCTATAAACCTTTGTGCCAAAAGGGTTCTTTTTTGACATTATAGAACCTTTTTTTTTAGCATAAAGCGTTCTTTGGAGTTGAGTAAAGAACCCTTTGCTTCATATATAGAACCCCAATGAATCCTTTTTTTTTCTAAAAGTGTAGAATACAGTATAAATAGTTAGATGTTTGGATGGATGGCTATATAGACAGAGAGATAGAACATGAATGAATAGGATGAATAGATAGATTTTGATTCTTTGTTGTGCTATCAAGACTTGGCTTTGACATGTCACTTCAGATGAACGACACCCTCTCTTTAGCTCAAATCATAGCAGCTTGGCGGTGTGTGATTGCTGGTTTCTGTGGTTTGTCCTCATGCAGGCAGGCGTCCATTGTGTCTCGGAGAAAGAGAAAGATGTTAGGAGGACAATAGAGCTGTCCATTCCACAGGCAGCAGAGCAGCGTTTTCTGAGAAAGCTAGAGAACGCAGAGCTTGTAATTTACATGTCTGTGTCACGGCCCGCTCTGCGAGTTTATCTCGCTCCAAACCTCTAATTTACCCAGATCAGATTTGCACATTCTAGTGGTTCTCATTCACTCTCTGCCGCCCTATTAATTACAGAGCAGCTCTGCTGTTTGCAATCTAAGATCTCATTTCTGTTTCTCTTCCTCTCGCACACAAATACTGTCATGTTGGGACTTTTTTTAAATTATATATATATATATATATGAAGAGTTCAGATGCAAAAGCCTCTAAATGCCATTTGAAATTTTCTTCTAAAATGATCATTTTTACCAAGCTTGTATATTTAAGTTCAGTAATTTCACTTAAATGGCAATGAAGATTACCTATTAATTGTCATTTAAGTGAAATTACTGAACTTAAATATACAAGTTTGATAAAAATGATCATTTTAGAAGAAAATTTCAAATGGCATTTAGAGGTTTTTGCATCTGAACTCTTCATATACTGTACAAGAAGATGGATGGAAAGGCTTTTTAATGGTTCTTTGCAGGATTTTGGGTTCTGTTATCTTGAACTATGTTTCGCTTTATGGGGTTCTTGAGTTTTTTGAGATTAAAAAAGGTTCTTGAAATTGTTTTGTATTCTTCAGATCAGCAGAGACCCAAAAAGATTCTTCTATGGCATAAGGAACTTAGAAAAATATTATTGTGGCTTCTTTTGACTGTTCATTTTTAAGAATGCAGATGAATCTACAACATATTTCTCATAATTGTTAGCTTTTGTTTTTGCATGTCTCTTTTTTTATTTCTTATAAACACCTTCCAACCTTGCTTTTCATGCTCAACCATCATCATTTTCAAAGCATTATTGTTTCCATGGAACTCTGGGAACGCAGTGATTATGGGATGTTTGCTGGGTTGCTTGCTGGGAACCAAACAGCATCCTGTCAGAGATGCTTTTCATGTTTATTTTCTGCGGATTTATTCAAAGTTTGTTTTCATTTGCATCATTGTTTGTGTGTATTCATATCATAATGTGTAAAAGGCTGCACGTCTAAAATGTTTATTTTTTTAAATTTAAAATAGATTTTCCATTTGTTTAATTTAATCCATTTTCACTCTATGACTGTTAATTTTTCTGCTTTCAATTTAGTCTTAGTTTTTCCAGTATATTTAGTTTTAGTTCGTTCACAGCTTAAAACTATTCTCTTTTTTCTTCTTCTTTTCTTTTTAAATGAATTGTGGGGGGAAAAAATCCCAGATCCAAGGCTGCTGAAAAGTGACTGGCCTCTTTTATCACAATCTCTTCATCCTTGGCTCTTTGAGAGAGAGTAGATTACAGTAATGCAAAACGAACCTGCAATAAAGGATGTTGAGCAAATATAGCTGTTGGAATCTTTATAGACAGAGAGAGAGTGTGTGTGTGTGTGTTCAGTAAGGAGGATTCTAGGATTCTTGCTCTTCTAACTCTCTCCTCTGGGTCACACCCAGGGATTATAGGCTTTCTTAGTACACCATCATTGAGAGAGAGAGAGTGAGAGAGTGAGCCTTTTTTTCATTGAGACATCATATTAAAGCAGCAAAAGATTGCCTGTGTATGTCACTGCATGTCTTGATGAGTATTTTGTCGTATGTGTGTTTGGAATATGAGGTAAATGTCTAGATTTAAGCCGCAGTGTTGGCTGAAATAAGGGGAAATTCATTTTCAGATAGAAAGACTAAAGGCTGAGCATACAGAATGAGTTTAGATATCTTTTCATTGTGAAGGTTTCTGAGCTGCTATACTCTTGTAGATTGTTTTTATAATAGAAGATTATTAGCACATCAGGAATATATTTCCATATTGTTCACAAGATGGTGCCATGTTAAAGTACAGGGATAATTCTAAAATGCTAATATATTCAGATGAGATGAAACACGAGTCTGAGATGTATGACATTATAGTCGACAACCAGCTGAATCGTATATACAGTAATAAATGAATCCAGGAATCAAATATTTGTTGGATTGCAATATGTTTACACCACTAAAATGTTTGGCGTTCAATAACTCAATTCAGAGCTAGACATAAAGATTTGACCAAAAAGAAAACACAAACAAGCCATTGGTCATTTATCCAGCCATTGGTCAATGCTATATGGCGTTGGAAGTGTTTGTTTCTTGTAAATTGTAGGGATGATTCACGATCTATCTCCATTGTGCCCTTGGCTAAGGCACTTTAATGTTAGTTTGCGTGGAGGTAGACCTCGACATGGGTTGATTTCATGCATTAGGAATCATTTTAATCATATTTATCTCTGTAATCCAATATTGAAAATAAGAGCACCCACACAGTTAACATTCACAGTCAGTCACACACACAACCCCATATGCCTATTTCTTTTATTTGTGTTTGTATGTTCTCGTCACTTCTTAAAATTGGATGATGAATAATGTATTTTTAGTGTGTGGGTTGAAAATAATCACGCTTTCCGAAATAATATTGGCAATTTTTTGCAACAGCATGATATGAGAGAGCGAGAAAGAGGTGTACTGTGCTTGTAATTAGATGGATTCTGTGTGTGTGTGCAGGTGTTCGCTGTTGGGAAAGCAGTGAACTTTCCATTATGAACTGATAATTCCTCTTTTTCTGTCACTCTCCACCTTTGTCCTAATACTTTCTCTTTCTTGTACTCATCCTTTCACCCCGTGGCTTGTCCATTGCAGTAATTGAGTCCTGAATGGACAGTTCATTAGTACTGCCCCAGAATAATGGGTGATTTTGCTCACTCACCACTTTAGTTTATCCTTTAGTCTGGTCTCCAAACTGCCCAATTGATAACATACAGCTTCTGCTTCAATTTACTTTAGAACTGATCGTACTGATTCAAAATGTACAAATCGTCATGAAAAACGTACCTCATCACAAATTCTCAGGATCAAGACCTTAAGACTTTCTTTTCATCTATCTCATTTGGCAATTATCTAATATTTTCTAAGTAATAAGAGCTCTCTCACCCCTGTTCCTGCGGTATGTAAAGGCTTGCCCACACTAAAAGATTTTAAAAATATGATCAGATTTTCAAAATGTGAGAGACCAAAAATGGTATGATAGAAAAATATCATAGATTGAACAGTTTTGTTCCTATGAATGTGACCAAGACAGCACAGACTAAAGGCCAATTTACACTTCTGCGTAGGGTGCGCGCAGTAGGTACGGCGTAGCATACGCACAGCCGCGTACCACACCGTGTACCCTTCGCCGTAGTAGCCTGAAGCGCACCTCCTCAAAAATGTAACTACACGTTATGACAACGCGGATCGCAAGATCTGTGATTGGTCGGCTTGGTAGCATCGCATTTCCTCCTACGCATTTCCGCATGTAGTTTAGTTTTAGTAATTTCACTAAAATTAACTGTTTTTCCACCTCAATAAGCGCCAACTCCAACATGATCCGCTCTCTTTCAGTCGCCATTGCTTTTAGTAACTTAGCCGCGAGGAATCACAGTGGAACATTAAAACCCTCCGCCGCCAACTAGCGTTTCGGAGCAGTACTGCAGAGCAAACAAGACCTGAACGCAGAAGTATAAATGCTCACGACGGCATCGCCTACGTGCGTAGCCTACGCCGTACACTACGGCGTACCCTCGTCGCAGAAGTATAAATTGGCCTTAGCAGATCCCATTCATTAACAACCAGAGTCCTGCTTTTGAATATTGGAAATCTCTCAAAATTTCTTGTGATCAAATATGACTTTAGAGCAAACAAACATGGCGGACGACGGGCAAGAAGAAATGGCCATAATAGTGTGTGGACTGAAATTTTTGGGGGATAAAAGAAAAGGTTTTGGATGTTATGGTTTGGTCTTCCGTCAGCTTGCTTGCTGATTGAGTGTCATTTCTTTCCACGTGACAATCTACAGTGTGTTTTTCTTTGAGGTTCCCCCCACACAACAGAATTTCTGATTGTAAATATTCAACAATTTGCTATTTGAGATCAGTGCAGCCCAGATGTTCTTCTTATCAGATTCAATCGCTCTTAAAGGAGAACTTTGTCAGTGTCCAAACAGTTTAATAAGAAGATATTTTATACACACAGTCAACTTCGCGAACACAGGAAGAAGCCATCTTTGAAAAAGAGTCTCTACCAGTCGATCTACGAAAGCCAATCCAAGTGCGCTGAACTGTGCAGAATCTCATATGGTCCGTTGTTTCCAGAAGAAACACAAACACGAGCCATTTTCTACTCTTCAATGTGTACATGTAGCCTACTGTTCACGCTCACCTTATCACCTTATTCACATCTCACCAGCGCACTTGGATCGGCGTTCGTAGATTGACTGGTAGAGACTATTTTTCAAAGATGGCTTCTTCCTGTATTTGCGAAGTTGACTGTGTGTATAAAATATCTTCTTATTAAACTGTATGGACACTGACAAAGTTCTCAATGCTTCGGTTTGAATGTAGGGACCTTTATTATGCTACCGTGATAGTGTGGGGCTATTTCGAGCCTTGTTAGTGGTAATAACAAGCAATTTTATTTGTCATTACTCTATGCCCCATATACTAGCGTTATACTAGCGTTATAGGCTAAACTGTTTTTAGAGATAAAACTATTTACATTCGGCAATCATGAAAACAAATCTCAGATAACGGTTGACTAGGTAACAATGTGCAATTAGACCAAAGGTTCATTTTGCGCCAGAGTTCTCCTTTTACACAACTCACGCCATAAGAAAATCTGATAAAATAATCCGTAGAACCATCAAGATAATCGGGACTTTACCACGGATTGTCAGAATGGGAGGATTGGTTACAAAATCGACCCTTTATAGTGTGTGAGAGCCTTTAGCAGTTCAGACACATTTCTTAATGGCCTCTTACAAGACTCTAATTAGCCTCATTTCTAACTTTCATTTATGGCCTTCCTTCTCTTTTTATTATTCCAAAGCAGTAATTCTCACCCACTATCTCATCAATACTCTCACATACTTCCAACTGACACTTCCCACAGCACACACACCAACAATTAGACTTTATAATGCATCATTTCTGTCAGGGGATATCGAAGTCCAGGGCATATCGATCTCCTAAGCTGTCAGGACAGAATGCCGTCCGTATCCGGGTAAAGCCAAACAGTAGATTGAAGATTTAAGCTTTCAAGGGACCTCAACCAAAGGTCAATATCTGCTGGGGCTTCATGGTGCAGATAACAGCTGACCATCTCCTAACATTTATGTCTCTTTCTGTCTCTTTCTCTCAGTTATACTAGAAGAACGGTGGGCAATGGAGTCCGTGCTCAAGAAAAGAATCCAGAAGTAAGGGTCCGAAGTGTTGACCCGGTGCTCATGGATGTCAAAAACAAACTCGAGCTCTTCAACATGGTAAGGAATATTATGATTCGCTGATGATATTGCACATATCTGCCATATCTTAAAGTAATAGTTCACCCAATAATAGAAATTCTGTCATCATTTTGCTTGCTCTCATGTAATTTCAAATCTGTTAAAGGTACAATATGCAGGATTTTTCGCCACCAGGGGTCGCTAACCTCTTACAGTAACAAAGGTGTTTATTAATGAGGTATATTCTGTATTAAGCGAAATTATGGATCTTGTCGTCAAGCTGATGGATCTTTTATGGATGAGTGAATACAGTGGTGTTTTTAACATGACTGGTATGAAGCAAGGCGCGATTGCTAGACGTATACCTGGATATAAAGGAATAAGGACATTTCATTCTACCGAACTACACATGCTGAATTAATAAGTTACTCTCAGGTTAGTTTATTAGACTAATGAAACTTAAGGTAACGCAGCGCTGTTTCACTTGCTCTAACAGTTTCACTATCACACTAAATGGCATTTGTGGGTGGAATGTTGTTAGTTGAGACAGTAAACTAGATTAACATCAGTGAAAAACATACAGATCATATTCTAACTTTTCATCATTTTGAACTACATAACATTGATTATTTTTATGTACATTTGCTCACCTGTCTAATAAAGTACATGCAACACTTGTGTCTCTGTCAAGTCGAAGTTAGTCACGGACGTGGAGCTCTCGGCATCTGGAAAGATGTTGATCTTCGTTTTAGTCCTCTTTTTGTCTCAAAGTCTGCTTGCCATTGTCCATAATGTTTGAACAAAACAACAGTGTGAGCGTCCTTCTAGGCATAACAGGCATAACCCAATTGACGATGTCTGTCGCCATGGTTACTATTGCAGTACGAGGTCAAACCTGGTGGAAACCGAGGGTAATGCAGATATGACGCCATTGCCTGGCGACTCCTCACCCCTGCTCACATGCCCCATTTCTTTGGTTAAAATCGCAATTTTCTCATGATTTACAAATAGTTGGAAACATTTGGGATATTGTTAGCCTGACTTCGTCATACTCATATTCTTGTCAGAATGTGAGTCTGAAACTTCTGCATAGAGCTTTGATTATGAGGCGTGTCTTAACTGAACCAGGAAAAAAAAACCTCTACACTCAATTGGATAGTCGGTAAACCTACAACCAATCAGAGCAACGCCGTAAGTCAACTACTTTGCATAGAGTTGTCAACTACAGAACTTACTTATTTTAGAAGTAAAATAACGAGTGTTGCTTCTTTTACTTGGTCCTCCATGAGTGCGACCAAAGGAGAAACCACAACGACCACAGGCTTTTCATTACGTCCCATCTTCTTAACTTAGCGAGCGTCAGAGCCAGCTGATAAATTACACTTTTGCCGAATCATGTAGGAAGGACGGCAAACACATCTTTCCGATCGACAAATGCCTTGATTGCAGTTTTCTGTTCGTCTATTAAAATTAATGCGCTGTCGATTTATTTCACAACAGACGCAACAGCGGAATCTGTACATCTCAATTCTCCAGCTGCAGTCATCTCTGAGGGAAACCAGTAAGCGCTCTTTGATAACATGATGATTACGTCCCTGCAGATCATCTGTCTATCATCGTATAAAGCCCGCCCTGGCAATTTGATTGGGCCGAACATTTTTTGACTGATCATAATTACTCCTCAATGGATCGAGTCCAGACCGAACTTCCCGACCAAAAAATGTTGTGGGCGGCGTTCGGGCTGGCATCCAGGCTAGGATATTGTAAGAATCAACTAAACAAAATATATAACATTGGCCTAGTGGTTTTTGAATATTTTACTGCAAAAATCCTGCATATTGTACCTTTAATATTTCTTTCTTCTGTGAAACACAAAAGAAGATATTTTTTAACTATTGAATATTAAAAATATATTCTTTTGTATCTCACAGAGGAATATTGAAACACGGAAAATCAACGAATCAACTTGCGTTGTAAGGCTCGTCGCCTTCCATTATGAATTACGCTCGTTCCTGTTGCGTGTCCTCAATCTGACAGTTGACGGCATCTATTGACTTCCATTGAAGGAGAAATAAATGCTATGGAAGCCAATGGATGCAACCACCTGTTTGGTAACAGTAAATGTAGTAAATGATGACAAAACGTTCATTTTTGGATGAACTATCACACTAAATGCAAAACACTAATATATTGTTGGATTTATTGTGAATTTATTTTTTAAAAGTTATATAAAATATATAAAAGTTTCCAACGATAATCACATCAGACCGTGTTGCCGTCCCACTGTAGGCAGTCTGAAGAAATGTGCTGATGCCTTCAGAAACTTCTCCCTATTGTTGTGTTCTCATTCTGATAGACCTGATGGAGCAAGCATGCATTAATGTGGCACAGAAAACAAATGGCAGATGGTTCTTTTTCAGATGTGAATTAAACAATAAGTCTTGATGTTCTTTAAAATAAACTAACAGATGAAACGTCCACCTAATTACCGGCACCCGGTACACACTCTGAGACGTGTTTTACCTCTTTGACTGTGGAGGATGGGAGTTTTACATGTCACATGTGGAAGTCAGGCTGATTCGGATGGGAAGTAAAGGATTAAAGAGGAGAAATGAGTACTGGCAGGGGGGCTGTAGAGGGAAGTCATCTGACTGTCTTGTGAACCGGTGAAATCAGGAAACAAGTGTGAGAACATAACGGACTAATACACACATACAGTATACACAACGGCTTTGGAACACATGCATAGTTGTATTCGGTTTGATAATACAATGAAAATAATCAAGTTAGTCAAAGTGATCATAAGCTGTAAATGGATTTATAATTTAGTTATGCAGTGTTGCTAATATAGAAGCAGTTCCAATTATGTTTATTAGTACGTTATTAACATCTATTTTTCTGTTGATTTTGAATAAGAAAAACATGATGTAGAATGGAAAATAGCCATCAGATCACTTATTAGCGACTTGCCTTTAAACTAACAGAGAAATGAAATGATTTATGGAAAATTACTAATAAGGGAAGAACATAAAGTGTATTGTATGTATCTCTCTCTCTCATATTCACCCCTGTTTCACCTCGATAAAGTTATGAATGAATTTTTCCCAGATGGTGAGAGATTTCTCAACAGAAATATTTGATTTCCTATTCTGATTAAGAATAGTTCAAAGCAGCAGAGTTTTTCCAGTGTTACAGAGAAGAGAATGGATACATTGATCCTGTGTTTTTTGGAGGTTTGAATGGGGGCGTATGTGGTTTACGAAACGGAGAGAGTGACAGAGAGAACGAGAGAGCTGAAAAGAGCAGAGGTTCAGAAAACAGGGCATGTTGGATGGTAAAGTGCTGTTTTTGTCATGCTAATATCAGGACGGACACTGAAAGACTTTCAGAAGAAAAGATGATTTTCCCAGAATCCCCTGAGGCGCTGTGTGGCAACAGTCTGTCCAACCTCTCCCTCTGAATCAATCAATCTTTCTTTCTTTCTTTCTTTCTTTCTTTCTTTCTTTCTTTCTTTCTTTCTTTCTTTCTTTCTTTCTTTCTTTCTTTCTTTCTTTCTTTTGCTCGCTCGCTCCCTCTTTTGCTCGCTCTTTTGCTCGCTTTTTTGCTCGCTCTTTCGCTCGCTCTTTCGCTCTTTTTCTTCTGTTCCTTCTTTTTCGATCTTCTTTCACCCTCTCATTTTCTTGAACTCTTTCTTTTTCTCTTTCTTTCTTTTTTGTTCACCTGCTCACTCCTTCTCTCACTCATTATTTCTTTCACTCACCAATTCTTTCCTTCACTCACCCTTTATTTTTTCGCTCGTTCTTTCTTTTTCCTTTCCTCTGCTCTCTTTCTTTAGCTCTCTCGTTTTCTTTTGCCTTTTCCTCTTCTTTTGCTCATTCTTTCTTTCACTTTCTTTCTGTTTTTCTTTGACTTTGTTTTTCTTTCTTTCACTATTTCTATAGAATTGTTTTTTCTTTTTCTCTTTCATTCAATCTTTCACTTTTTCATTCATCTTTCGCTCTATTTCTGTTTATTTGTTTATCCCCCCCCCATCGATTCGCTCTAGTTATTTTGCTCTTTCTCTCTTCTGTTTATTTTTACTTTGCTCTTTCATTTAATATTACTTTTTGATTTTATGTAGCTATTTCTTTTGCTCTTCATTTTTTCAATCATTCTTTTCCTCTTTCTTTAGCTTTTTCTTTCACTCTTTGTTTCTTTCACTCTTTTTTATCTTTTTTAAACTCTATTTAATTCACTCTTTATTTCTTTATTTTAGTCTTTCCTTTTCTATGTATATCTATATTTAACTCTTTTCTCTTCAGCTCTTCCTAATGCTCTTTCTTTTTCCTTTATTTGATCTGCTCATATTTTCCGTTGCAGTTTCCTTCTCACGTTCGTTCATTCATTCATACCTTCACAGTCCATACTACAACGCGAAAACAGCATTTTCAAATTTATCCACTTTGGAGAGCGTTTTCCAAAAGCTACGTTTTCATTGACTTAAAAGTGTCGACGGAAGGCCAAACCGCAGAGAAAAATGCACGTTTTTAAACGAAAGCGTATTTGTGTGGACATGGCCTCATACACACATACTGTAGACTCTCTCACACGCTCATATCAGTGACTTAATGTGTGTTTAAAAGTGTAAGTCAAGAGGCTTGAGGTGATTTCCTGGTTGTCATTGATAGTCAGTACTTGAAAACTGTCAGGGAAGTTTTTGGTGTAGCTCGAAATCATTTTTAGAGACGTATTCTTCGCATCTCTTGTGTTGCCCCTCCTGTTAAAGCTTAATAAATATGTCTAATTCCCCGTAAATATCCCTGATGGAATCTGGAGGACAGGCCAGCGGCACAGCTGCTTTTGGGTGTGGAGACTCAATAGCATCTCTGTTCTTATGGTGTGTGTTTTTCAACACTCATGAGTGTAAAAGTGGACTGTACGGAGAAGAGGTTTTCACTTTTAGACCAGGCTTTGCTAGTGTTGACCTGCGGGCACTACTGTTCTCTAACACCTGCTGTACAGAAAGTCCGCATTACAGAAAACTCATTTATTAGCCGTCCTGTTTGGACTGCAAGTACATTTGTGTGGATTTTGCTCTGGAGCTACCACATCAATTAAATAAATAGTTCACCCAAATATGAAAATTCTGTCTTTCACTCTCATGCTGTTCCAAACCTGTATGACTGACTTTCTGCCATGGAACATGAAAGGAGAAGTTTGGCAAGAGGCTTTCTTTTAAAACAATGATTGTAAGTGGTAAAAAAAAAAACAGGATAGCTTTGTGTGAGGTATAAACCGGGCAAATCAGTGTGAGAGCGCAATTCCAAAAAATGAAAATATAAATATTCCCCCTTAATGGAAAAGTTCATTTTTGACCCACATATCGTTGTGTTTGTGCTGAATGCAGTGCTATAATTAACACAAATAAGCACAAATGTCAGAGCATGTCAAAACACCCCCAGGGCCCAGAAAACACATCAGACCCCAGGAGGTTACATTGTTTATTATGTGCATATTCAAATTTGTTTAAATTACACATGAAATGTTGGAGCTTTGGGGAAGGAATAGTTTTTCTCTAGAGTAAGTATCGTATTGACTCATTGCTTCAAATATAGTGCTTGGGTCCTTTTTTTTTCGTTTTTGGAGCTTGGCAGTCAATGTATGTTAGAGAACAGCATTACCTTACATCTTCTTTTAAAGGAAGAAGTTTTGCAACAACATGAGGGGCGAGTAAATGATACTCATCAAATACTCAACTTTAAATATCCGTATCACACAATGCTTACACTCACACACACACTGTGCAGTGTTGATTGTTTCAGTCATCTGTCTGATTGGGGTCAAATGTGTGTGTTGATCAGATCACTTGATCTGTATTTTTCTTAACGGTCCATTCTGTACTGGCAGGGTATCAGGTGTGTGTGACCGCAGCATAGTCGTTTTCTGTATCAAAGGCTTGTCTCTTGTCTGAGGCCTCAGGGAGAACAAAACACACTGTTTGAAGTGGGTAGAGAGATCTACTGCTCTATAAAGAGCTCACTCAACACTCACTACTCCCTGTCTGCTGCGCATCACATATATGAACATATCTGAGTTTAATTTGGGCATAATATCAACAACAGTCCAGTGAAGATTAAAAAGGGATTAAATGAGCCATTCAACGCCATTGCACTTAATCCGATATATGCACACCAGTGACTGCACATTAGTTGAATTCATATTAACGCGAGTAGCTAAGCAGCATATAATTAGGTTAATGAAGTTCTTAGTGGTAGAATTGTTTACTGTGATTAATATTTCAGTTTTAGCTTAATTCTATTGCAGACAAACAACAACAACAACATTTTAATCAGTATTTTGTCATTTCTTCAATAAAATATGTAAACATTAAGATACATTTATTTGAGCAAAATTAAATAATATCATATTTGTCGATGTGGCAAGGAAACAATTTAATGATGTCAAAACAAGTATTGTTCTATGTTCTTTTAATAGGTTTAGATCTTTGTTTTGGAAAACAAATGACTGATTTCTAAAATAATGTTGCTGTGATGTGTCATGGCGTACTTTAATGCGCGGTCTATTAGGCTTATTGTTTTAGCGTCTAGCTGTGAGGGTTATGAATATGAGAGAACTTAAATGACTAATGAATGTTTCGCATCTGTTCTAGCCTGTACTGTCCTGGTCAACTAATTTGTAAGTCATTTCAGAGAAAAGCTTCTGCTAAATGAATAGGCATAAATGTAAATATGTTATTCATTTAGTCTGTGAGGAATTGTTTTGTTTTCTCTCTTGCATTTTAAATGATGGAATTTATGGATGCTGTTTATTTAGACAAACTGCCTCAAGTTTTATAGCTGTAAAATTTGATTAGATTAATTGTGTGTGTGTTTGTTTTTGTAAATACATAAAAATAAATGGGAGCCCCTTAGTTAACCTGTTGGACCAAACGCTAATGAGAAAATTGTACACAAGATTATTTCCAGAAGGATCATAATCAATTATATATATATATATATATATATATATATATATATATATATATATATATATATATTAGGGCAGTCAATCACATCCAAAATAAAGGTTTGTGTTTACATAATATATGTGGGTGTACTGTGTATAATTATTGTGTATACTGTATATATAAATACACACACATGCATGTATATTTAAGAAAAAAATAGTATTTATATATAATTAAATAAAATATTTATATTTATATATAATATAAATTATATATAAATCTATATACAGTATATACATGGAAATATTTCTTAAATATTCAAGCATGTGTATGTATTTATATGTATAAAATAATTATACACAGTACACCCACATATATTATGTAAACACAAACTTTTATTTTGGATGTGATTAATCGCGATTAATCGTTTGACAGCCGAAATATATATATATTTCGGCTGTCAAACGATTAATCGTGATTAATCACATCCAAAATAAAAGTTTGTGTTTACATAATATATGTGGGTGTACTGTGTATAATTATATATACACAGTATATATAATTATATATATATATAATTATATATATAATATATAATTATATATATATATATATATATATATATATATATATATATATATATATATATATATACAGTATATGAAGAGTTCAGATGCTAAAGCCTCTAAATGCCATTTGAAATTTTCTTCTAAAATGACCATTTTTACCAAACTTGTATATTTAAGTTCAGTAATTTCACTTAAATGACAATTAATAGGTAATCTTCAATGCCATTAAAGTGAAATTACTGAACTTAAATATACGAGCTTGATAAAAATGATCATTTTAGACGAAAATTTCAAATGGCACTTAGAGGCTTTTGCATCTGAACTCTTCATATATATATATATATATATATATATATATATATATATATATACAGTCTTGTGAAAAAGAAAGGACTCCCTCTTTGAATTTTATGGATTTTAAATATGTTCTTCTCTTCTCTCTGCATCTTTTCTCTTCTCCTATCACTACGTCTCATCTCCTATTTTCTCACTGCATCTCATCTCTTATTCTCTCATCTCATTTCTTCTCATTGCGTCTAAACTTTTCTCCTTTCACTGCATCTCTTCTCTTATTCTCTCTGCATCTCTTCTCTCCTCCTATCACTGTCTCTTATTCTCTCCTATCTCTTCTGTCCTATCTCTTATTCTCTCACTGCATTTCATCTCTTCTCACTGCATGTCTTCTCTCCTCTCTTTCTTCTCTCATGGCATCTCATCTCTTCTCCTCTCCTCTCACTTCATCTAATCTCTGCTCCTCTTCTCTCACTGCATCTCATCTCTTCTCACTGCATGTCCTCTCTTCTTCTCTCACTGGATCTCTTCTCTCTTCTCACTATAACTCATCTCTTATTCTCTCACTGCATCTCTCCTCTTCTCTTGTTTCTTCTCTTTTCTTCCTCATCTCTAGGGCCCTATAATTTGTGCCATCACGTAATCGCGGACGGAAGTGCAGAATTGGCGAATTAACGCAGAATCTAGTGTTAACACGGAATTTCGTGGAATTTTACATATTTGGTTTGAAATTCTGTTTTTGTGTGGGAGAAGAACGTATGTCTGGTTAAAATGCAGACTGGGGGAAGCAAATCTGGGCAAGAACCCCTGCACTTGTATAATCTTGTATAAACTAATCTAATTTATTTTACTGGACAGTTTAAAGTTCATAACCATATTTTGTTGTTACTTGTCTTGAAGAGAGCAGTGTTATGTTGCATCATGCAGTATTTGTCCTGAAAAGGCTACTGAGTAAATGTCTGTTACCTCAATAAATTTAAAATCAATCCTATTTTATTTGTATACTTTATTTGCAAAAAACGGAATTTGGGAGAAAAAAAAAATGGAATTTGAGTAAAAAATAAAACAGATTTCTTAGGGCCCTACATCTCCTCTGCACTAATCTACTCTAGTCTCATTTGTCTGGTTCTTTTTCATTCCATACAGCTTTATTCCCTGTGAATCTCGGATGATAATCTGATGTTCAGCTCTCACAGGCCTCTGATGGCCCACTGGCCTCTCCTGACAGCGTTCTATCATGTTCTTTTACTGTCTGATGGACAATATTTCACAAAGCTGCATGTCAAATCATGACTCCCTAATGACTCCATCCAAGCAGCACATAGTTTGCATCCGCAGAAAATCTGATTGTGTTTGCCAGGCGCTCTTAAGTCTGTGAAATCTCTTTTCCTTCAGGAGTGGATGTCACTAACATGAGAGCTGGAGACGTGACAGGGAGAAAAGAGAGGGCATTCTTTGGCTTTCATACTCACTGCTGTTTGTCACTCCTCCTCTCTTTCTTGCTTTTTCTCTCGCTTAATCGCTCACTCTTTAGCTCACTCTTTATTTTTCATCTCTCTTTCTCTCTTTCTTTTACTCACTTGATCTTGTTTTCACTTGCTTGCTCTAACTTTCTTTCTTTCTTTCTTTCTTTCTTTCTTTCTTTCTTTCTTTCTTTCTTTCTTTCTTTCTTTCTTTCTTTCTTTCTTTCTTTCTTTCTTTCTTGTCTGTTTCTCTATGTAACGTTTGTCTGTCTATCTGTCTGTCTCTTTCTCTTTCCATCTCTCTGTCAGCAGTCTCTTGTACTGGTCCTCATGAGGTGATGGAGTCTAGCTGTGTGAGTGAGCTAGAGTGAGACTGTCAACTACACACACCAGTGTGTGTGTGTGTTCATGAGAGCGAAGAGCTCAATCTAAGCAGCAAAAACCCTCTTCAGGGAGTCGTGAGAAAGAAAGCTTGGCCTCACACATGCACACACTGCTCCTCTGTTGGCCTTTAATGTCTTAAGAATGTCTTCTTGCATGTTTGTCAGCTCTCTAGTGAGCTATTGTCCTGCTCTCACACAGATTTATAAACCCGATCACTTTCTCTCTCTCTCTCTCCTTCTGTCTGTCTCTCTTCCTTTCTCACTCCCTCTTTCTCATTCCCTCACTGGATGCCAGGGTGTGGTAAATATGTAATATTTTACCCTCATTTTGGTCATTAACTCCTGGAATGTGTTTTCTTGAACCCTGCTGGGGTTTGTTCAACAAACCAGCATGAACTATTAGCCACTTACACACAAACACACACACACCTCGACTTGCTCTTACAAGAGGATCGGTCACTCTGGAAACCTGGGCTTTGCGGTGAATAGAAAGTTTAGTGCATATGGGAAGGAATTTAATCTTGTACATTCCACTGGACCTGTGTGTGTGTGTGTGAGAGAGAGAGAGCTTCTGAGGTCTTTTAAGGTTTTTGGTTAGAGTGGTTTATTGTATATTTTGAGGAGTTAGTGCTTTAAAAACATTTACAAAGTACCTGATTTGTTATTGGATGATTCCACAGTGGAAAAGAGAGACATCATTTCTATCCTCATGCATCCAGTCTTGGAACCATTCTGAACTTACAGATGACTTATTTTAGCACATGAAATATTATCATTTAAAAGCTGGACAAGCAAGATGTTTTTACATCGGCTTTGTTCAGACAGGCAGCAAGAATCAGATTTTTTTTCTGGTATAGTCTGAACAGCAGGAAAAAAACATGGGATTTGATACAAACCACATCTGCATGTGGTTTGAAATCCGATTAAAATCAGATTTGGAAAGTCTGAACAGTCGGATCAGATTTCGTGTTTTTTTTTTTTATCGTCCAGCGTCAAGCTTTTTTTTTCCCTTTTTTTCTTTCCCTGTCCACTGGCCACATGGAAAGTAAAATACTGTGTGAATAGCCATACGTTAGGTTGTTTTTTTTTTTTTTTTTTTTTTTTTGGCTTTTTTATTTTTCATTTTATACACCAATAGAGTGAATAGGAGAAGATGGCAGAAATGAGATCAGGAAATTGAAATTGAACAAGCCGAATTCATATCACCCATGAGTACCGCTGCTCTTTTTGGAGAACATGCCCTAACTGCTAGGCTATATCTCAGACATCTTATTGTTGAATATAAAGCTTTCTTTTATAGATATTTTTAATCAATTAAAAATGCAGTGTAAAACATGCGAGAAAAATGATCATTGCAAATTTTTGCTTTGCAATCACAGGAATAAATGAAAACCTTTGCATCCCCCCTAGAAACTTTGCGTTCTCTCACACAAAAAAAGCTCAGAAGGTTTTGCAAGCGGACGCAAATTTCTCGGGAAAACGGAAACATTTTGCGAGCGAATGCAACGTTTCTTGGGGGAACGCAAAACAGTTGCGGGGAAACCCAAAAGCGACTTAATGTTTTTCCTCCCATCTCTAATTTTTGTCCCTTTAGGGACTCTGTTAAAAACCACTGACCTTTGAAGGGTAGCGTACTATATATTTTAAATACGTTTTGTTTTTGTTGTTTAAGCATAAGGGTTTTGTGAATTTTAGGCTTAAATAAAATTAATTCGATATTTTCATTAGACAACACTCATACGCTTTATTTTTTGCGGTGTTTTATGTAGATGTTTATGTAGATGTTCACATGCTTGTATCAATAGTGACATTTGCTGGAATGTTCCCGTTGCAATATTTAACCTGGAGGCTGTCCGATCTCACATTGGAAACGTCTTGGAGCAGATGGCAGGGCTAGCTGTGATTGTTGCTCTCTTAGGATGTGAATTCTGGCTCTGATCGTTTGCGAACAGGAAGAGAGGGACACACACAGGCGATGTGATTTTAGTTGCACATTGAAGACAGACAGTGAGATGTGACTTTCTCAGTTTGCGCAGTACTCAACAGGATGGCCATTCTCAAATAGGGCAGTACATCTAAGGGCACCTAAGTTGATTGGTCTTTAGATCTCATACTCTATAACTAGCACAATTTCAATTAACTTTGTTGGCCGAAACCGTTATCTAAATTCCAAATGTTCCCTAGGAATCAACTCAGTCACCTTTATCTTGAATATTCCAGGTTCAGAAAGTTAAGTGTTGATTGCCATAAAAAAAAAAAAAATCATTTTGACTCGTCTTTTGAATTTCTGAAAGCAAAGTTTTATTTTTTAGATATTTTTATATTAAGAATTTTAATTATTTTCAGTCTAACGTGTCAACCTTGGTAGTTTTAGCTTCAATAATGTGTCACGTTGTCATTCACATAATTATAAGTAAAGAGAGGCCATGATAACTTGGCCTTCAGCCAGATAATAAGCTGTTACCATGGTCACTGCAGTCTTTCATTCTTTAATTAAATCTTTATACAGTGTCTAATTAGAGCTTTAGCGGGAACTGAGTCCAGAGCACTTTCTATTTAATGCATTTTAAAGACTGTCTATATTGGTTGTGATCTCCACAGGTTTGCTGACTCAGTCACGACACTGCCAGCCAGTCCATTACCGCACGCTTATGTAATTCAATTATTCATTTGGCTACTTTGCATGATTGCAAGGTTAATTGGTCTATAAGGGCTTTGATAAAAAACAAATATTAATTTCTGAGACTTGTTTATATAGTAGGGAGGTTAAGCCCAAAAAATAGGCCTTTGACTTCAAGTCATGATGCAAAGGTCTCCTTTGGTATGGAAGTACCTTAGGGTCATACAAATAAATTTATCCTAAGACACAAGTGAGATCACACTTTGTATCAGAAATAAACACGCTTTTTTAAAAATGGCCGCCAATGCGCCAAACTTACTCTACAGCCCATATCTTTCCTTCTGTTATCACTATAATGACAAATTTAGTGTCAAAGTGTACATTTTTGGGGTCAAGGAATCCAATAAAATTGGTTTCAAGTTTAAAAAAATAATAATTTTCCCCATACCATGACAATTGGGGGTAAATATGCACATTTCACATAAAAATTATGTCATCAGTGTGACTTTACATATGTTTTCATTCAAAAACTTTAATTTTGTATTTAAGCAGTGCAGCTACTTCTGTACATACTGTACATTTGTCCTAAGTAGCATGAGATTTCGACCAGTAAGGAGTAGACAATAGCAAATCAGTTCCTGCAACAACACATCCCATCTTCACCAGGAGCTGTGACAGCTGTTGAAGGTCAGAGGTGACAGGTTAACACTTTAAGGTTCATATGACTTTCTTGTTAAATAGAAAAATGTATTTAATGTTAGATAACTAGCTAGATAGTTGACTATGGGAAAAAAACTTAGAGGGAAAACCTCTTCTCGAGAATACTGAAGGCAAAAATTATCCTTATAATTTGTATTAATTTAACTGCACTTGCTGCAGCTAGCAGACCTTGGCGAAGCAGCTTGCGCGCCTATTGGATGCTCTGCGGTAGAGCCCTGCGCTGGACTGTTTTCTTCATCCCGCCCGCACCCGCCGAATTTCTGACCATTACCGCCCGCTCCCGCAATGTATGTGCTCCACTCCCACCCGCTCCCGCAATATGTATGTCCACTCCCGTCTTCACCCGCAAAACTCTGAGAATTTATTCCCGCACAATAATAGAGATGCATTGATTTTGTGTCTTCTCCCATCCCACAGGAAAAAAACACGTATTTGTATTGCTATTATTAAAGAGAATCATGGGATTGTTTTTTTCGTTACCCTGGCCTGCATGTATTCTGACGCACTGATCAGGAAGATGAATAGTAGTCCAAATGTCAGACTTGCCTTGCTTAGGTTTTGTGCTGTAAATACCTCCTTTGAGGATCTTTTTCACATCATTTATTGACATCTCCATCAGGTCTCTAGGGTACCTCCCGATTCCGCAGTTTTTTTTAGCCGCCCATTCCCGCCTGCAGAAAAGTTCAAAGTGCTGCTCCCGCGGGACCCGGCGGGACTCAATCCCAATGCAGCCCTCCACTCTGCGGCAACTGCTGCACCTATCGAGGGACTGCTCGTGACGTAAGCACCAATGAGGGTGCCAGCGCCCTCAGACGTCACGTCCCACGCAAATGGGTGTAGCTTATGCCTATATAAGCCAGAGCTTGATAGGATGCTCCTTGGTTTTCATCGACTGAAGCGAAACCAGATGGTAGCACAACCAAGTCTTGATTTGAGGATGACCTTGTAGTCATTAGGCCCAAACTCAAGGCACGACATGCTAACAAAAAGTACGTATAAGTCACCCACCATCTTGACTGAGGCGATAGCCAGGCGGTTTTCAATTAGAGATATGTAAGGTCCACAGACTGTAGAGGTTTGAAAGGGGCACCCTTGATGGCCTTAAAGGCCAAGGAAAGGTCCCATATGGGAACCGAGGGGGGGACGAGGAGGGTTCATCCTTCTAGCTCCCCTGAGG
Source organism: Cyprinella venusta (assembly GCA_038021265.1). NCBI lineage: Eukaryota > Metazoa > Chordata > Actinopteri > Cypriniformes > Leuciscidae > Cyprinella > Cyprinella venusta. The sequence goes on along the minus strand of CM075870.1, from coordinate 14,982,141 downwards.
AAGCGGGCTACAAGGTTGTTCCTGGCCATGCGAATGTTTGAAAAGCGCAGCAATAGCCGCCACATATACCTTGAGCATGGATGGGGATCTACCCTTATCCAAAAGCTCCTGTAGGAAGGAGAGAACCTCCGATAATTCAGAATCTTGTGGATCAGGGTTGCGAGCTGAGCACCAACTTGAGAACACTGACCACTTGGAAGCATTAAGCCGTCTAGTAGAGGGCGCTCTAGCTTGCGCAATCGTGTTTAACACTCCGTCGGGGAGACTGATGGGTACCCGTTGATGGCCCACACATGCAGAGCCCAAAGCTTGGGTCGTGGGTGCCAAATCGTCCCCACGGCCTGTGAGAGGAGATCTCTCCTCAACGGGACAGGCCACACAGCCAAGCTCTGAAGCTGTATCAGCTCCGGAAACCAAACTTGGTTCAGCCAGAACGGTGCTACTAGAAGCACAGAGGAACTATTCTCCCTGATACGCTTGATTACCCGTGGTAACAGCATGATCACAGGGAAAGCATAGAGAGGGCAGCTGGGCTCGTGATGGGCCAGTGCATCCTTGTTCTTTGTGAAGCATATTGGACACTGAGCGTCGTCTTGAGACAAAAAGAGGCCGACTTCTGCTGTACCAAAGGTGTGCCACAACAGCTGAACTGTCTGAGGATGGAAAGACCATTCCCCTGGGGGAACGTTGTCCCTGGACAGTTTGTCTGGACCCACATTCAGATGGCCTGGCACAACGCGCCACTCTCAACGAGAGTAGGTTGCGCTGAACACATACAAGCAGGCCTTCTGCCAGTGCATGAAAGTTCCGTGATCTCAGACCGCCGAAACCACCGACATGTTGTCCGTGCTGACAAGGACGCGGTAGCCCTTTATAGGGGGAAGACAGAACCCCAACAGTTTATGTGCAAGCTCTTTTCTTGGCTTGACCACAGGCCAAAAATCGGTATGAACTCGTAGAGGGCGCCGCAGCCCGAATTGGAGGCGTCTGTCAAAACCACTTTCAGTTTCGAGATTTCCCCTAGGTTTACACCTGTCTGATACCAGTCGACCGCCTCACAGGGATCCAGAGCTGTGATACAGTTCTGAGTTACTTTGAGACATGAACGACCGGATTCCCGTGCTCGACACGGGACCCGCATCTTCAGCCAGTGCTGTAAAGGCTGTAAAGGTGAAACAGAAATTATTAAAGGGATACTTCACTTTAATTTTTGATATGTTTTAGATTACCTGAAGTGCATCCAAGATGTAGGTGTTTTTATTTCCACAGTATTTTCAATTTTTATATTTTTAGGCCAAACCGTTTGTGTCTGTCAGTCATATAATGGAGGTCTATGGTCCCCACCTCAAAGAGCATGCACAGAGAAGTCCAGTTTAAACATGATTCAATGACTCGTAAATGACACGAAACGAGCAGTTTGTGTGAGAAAACGAACAGTATTTATATTGTTTTTACCTCTTTTTACCACAGCCACAAAGCGCCTGCGCCCTCAGACCACTTGGACGTGGCTGTGGTTACAAGAGGTAAAACGATAAAAATACTGTTCGTTTTCTCACACAAACCACTCGTTTCGGGTCTTAAGCCATCAATGTGTACTTACATTTATGAGTCATTAAATCATGTTTAATTTGGACTTCTCTGTGCATGCTCTTTGAGGTGGACCCCATAGACCTCCATTATATGGCTAATAGACTCAAACGGTTTGACCTAAAAATATCAAAATTGAAACTACTTTGGAAACAAAGACACCTACATCTCGGATGCCCTTGAGGTAAGCTAAAACCTATCAAAAATTAATTTCAAAGTGAACTATCCTTTTAAGTTGTGAATGGACTGTGTGAGATTGGCATGCTTTATTTGATAAAAAATTTGCATACTTCACCTCCAATTGTAATGGTAAGGACAACATTATTGTTTTCTAGTCTTGGAACCTACTTTACTGGACTCCTTGACCACAACAATGTACACGTTGATACCAAATTTGTCATTATAGCTATAACAGAAGCAAAGATATGGGCCTCTCAAGTATGATTGGTTGCCATTTTTAAAAAATGAGCAAATATAAGAAACAAAATGTGATCTCACTTGTGTCTTAGGATAAATTTATTTCTATCGCCATAAGGTACTTCCATACCAAAGGGGACCTTTGCATCATGACTTGAAGTCAAAAGTTGCTTAACCTCTCTACTAATAAGCAGTGGTTGACTTTTATTGGACCCAGTGGAGTGTAGAAAGTGCAAACGAGGAAATATGTTTATATAAACTTGATTAGTTATTCATTTTTGAACATTTATGTTTGATTCCTGTAAAATTCAAGATAAAATCTGATGAGACATATTTCATTTGAGTTGATATTCATTAAATTCAATCGAATTTTGCTGTTTCCATAAGGCATTTTTCATTCGATTAATCCCATAGAGCAGAGAAAATCATGTTTTCCATGATATGTTTCCATTATATATTTCATTATGCTAGGGGTGAGGAGGTGTATGGCTTTACCGGGCCGAGCGAGTGTGTGTTTGTCTATTGATAGTGCGGCAGGGCATGTTCTCAATGCAGGAGTACTATGTACCTACCAATAAAATAGATTAGCAGACAGGAATAGAATTGGCATCAGGATGCTAAAAAGCATTTGCCATCATGACCAGGAGTTTCAGTAAATCTATTGTGAGAAGGATTTTACCTGTAGGTTGTACGCTCAGTCTCTAGATTGGTGGTTCTCAACTGGTAGGTCATGACCCACAAAAGGATCGCATGGGTTTTCTAATAATGGTACAGACTGCAGTGGGAAAAAAGTGGTTGGTAAATGCAAATGACTCCCAGTAACCATAATAATCATACTTGGTGAGCATAAAATAACAAATAACAAATCCCGTATATTTTATTGTTGATTTCAAAGGTTTTACACAGAATCAAAATCTGTCTCCTTACTAACTAATAATCAGTAATTAGGAGTTTGAGGCAAAAGTCATAGTTAATAGTTAGTTAATAGTGAGAATTGGACCCCAATCTAAAGTGTAACCAAATTATTTCCTATATAGCCTATGTCATATTAATAATTTTGCATATTATTACATCAGCGCTTTCATATGAGGTCATTTATTAAAAAAAAAAAAACATCAAAAAATGTTTAAGTGTGTTCAGTGTTTGAAACTTTCTCCAGAGCACCATTTGAGGTTACGTGTCATCTTCTGTGTTTGCGTCAATCTGCACATGACTGAAAGGCATCCATGTGCTTTGTCAGGACAAAGTTAGAAATCCCAGAGAGCCATGTGTGTGGAGCCGTTGTCATTTCTGTCCATTAATATCATCTATATATTTATCTGTCTGTCTAACTCCTAGCCAACTTGCTATATTTATCTATAGCTTCACGTCTCTAGCTGACTCGTAAGCCCTGGGCAGGGGGTGAAAGGTCACTATGAGCGTGTGCAGCATGCCCACTCCTGATAATGCTGACTCAAAAGTTAAAGGGTCATGTGAGTTTGACCTTTACATTGACATTTATTTCCCCAGTGGGCAATTCTGTGCAAAGTGACTTTCAAGGAATTTTATATAGCATGTATGTTGTGACATTTCGTCCTCAGCAGGTAGGTTAAGATTAAAATCAAATGCTTTACTTTACTATAGTCAGAATCTTATACTGAACGAGAAGGAAAACCTAAAGTGAAATGTCAGTGGAAAGATTAATATGGATTTGACTGGATGTAGGCCTGTAATGGGGTCCAAAAGTTTGAGACCACTTGTGAAATTGCCTCTATAATGTATTTTTTAGTATATAATTCGAATGAAAAGAACAATTTTGTTCATTTCCAGGTTGAAATGACAAAAGCCCAGACTTTTAGACTCCACTGTATGTGCAGTTTGTATGTGTTGGTTAAATATATCTTTGCTTGTGCTATAGTAAACCAGTTTCACCCATCCCATGGAGCTTCTCTGGCCCTAAACCAGTGCTTGAGGTATCCTGGGCTTGATTTCGAAATGCCAAACACCCTGTGTTCGCAGATGTGTCTGAGCCAGACTTGTTGGTTAACCTAGCTATATTTTCAACATAGTTTATACACTAGCTTTGCTGTTGAGTTAGTACTACTAGTGGTTTTGTAGAGAATTAAGAAGTGAAGCAACAATTCAAAGCAAAATCCAAAATGCACTTGCCAAAGTGCCATAGCATTACCATGTTTGGTTTGGGCATGAACTCGCAAAACCTGTTTGTTCCCACACGTTATTGTACAGTAATTTGTTCAGAATTGGATGCATCGGACCTTGTTCTTTATGTAATGTACATATTTTTTATACTGATAAATACTGATGTGAGGTGTTTTTCTTTTTCCTTGTAGGAGATCCAAGAGATCATGCCAGGTGTGGGGCACAGGGAACACTGGAACGACATGGGCAGTGGCGAGAGCAGTGGCGAATGTGATGATGAGGACGGTTGTGAAGGTTCCGGAGAGTCTGTGGCATCTCCCAGTGAGTTAACAACAAAAGCTCACCTTCATCAGAGCTTCTATTACTGGTTTGTGCTAGTTCAGTGCTGGTCTATCTTGCAAGGTCTTTCTCGTGAAGCTGTTTGTCTGCTAAACGCTGGATTAAATAGTTAATCATTCTGGTTGGGAGAAAAGGATAACATACGGGCCTACTGTTAGCTATCCCAGTTTTAGAAGGAATTCTGGCACTATGTTTTCTGAAGGGTTGCTTGTATCTCTAATGAGAGTGTTTGAGGAAACGACATTTTGGTTTGGCTGGTATAGTTTGGGGTCTGTTGGATTTTTTTTAAAGCAATTGTTTTATTCAGCGAGGATGCATTAAATTGATAAAAGCTTAATAATTGACATCAAATACAGTATATTTATAATGTTTTCAATGGAAATAAATGCTTTTTTGACATTTTTAAATCAAGATATCCTAAAAATTAATCACAATTTCCAAATAAATATTAGCAGCATGACTGTTTTCAACATTTATAGTAATTAGAAATGAGTAGAAATGAGTCTTAAGTAGAAAATCAACATATTAGAATGATTTCTGAAGATTTTTTTAAAAAAAATGTAATTCTATTTCACAATATAACTGTTTTAGTGTATTTTGATCAAATAAATGAAGCCTTGGCGAGCATAATGCCTGGTTCAGATTACACGATTTTTTTTTTTTGTCTGTTACGATAGTCACTGTGTCAGATTACACGATTTTGACTCCTAAAATCTTGTCTTGTCGTGGACAAGACACATGTCAGACTACACGTTTCTTCCTGACCTTGTCTTTAACGGCACGTGTGATGTCATCGAGAAGGCGAAACTAGTAGCGAGTGACTTCCTGAAACGAACAAACAAACAATGGATGAAGAAAAAAGTAAAAAAAGAAAGAAAATCCAACGATGGACACGTTCCTGGATTGCTCGAAGAGGAAATTATGGGCTATCAATGCTCCAAAGGGAACTTGAGGTAAAATATTGTTTTCTTATATATTTTTACTTTTAGTTTTAACGTTAGCACCATCGTCTCTCTTTCGTTTCGCCATTTTTGAAAGTTGTGTACGGAAAAGCTTCTGTGCTCCTATTGGTCAACCTCATACATGTGACGGAACCGTCGTGGATGACCGTTAAAAAAATTAAACATGCTAGTCTTTTTGTCATGATGTTGTGAAGCATCGCAGTCATGATGTAGGTTGTCGCTCATTATGACACACTATACGAGATGATACGATCGAATCTGACGCCCTGACGCCCGTTGTCATTTACGAATTCCCACGACACCCTACGTCAAACGGATCGTGCCAAAATCAGGCTAAAATCATGTAATCTGAAGCAGGCATAAGAGACTTTAAGAAACATAAAAAAATCGACCCAAACTTGGGGAACAATACAATCTGCAATCCTGCAGCAGCCGAGCAACTGCTATTGAGGTGAATGGGAATGGTTATGAAGCTCCTTGTTACCTATTTATATCCAGGATGTGTTAAGATTAGTAATGTTAGTGTATGGAAAAGAATTTACGTTCCAAAACAAATGCTAAAAGGAGCCTTCTAGACCTCACAAACAGTCACATTATGTCATCCGTATACTCAGGTGTTGAAATGACCACAGAGACCACCCAGGGGTACGGAGAGATTGTATGACCTTCTCTGACTGTCTCAAATGCAGGTGTTGAGGTGGTACCTACCATTCCATCATCGGTAAAATGGCCTCTCTTTTCTGCTCAGAGCCATAACACATGACCCACGGCTCCCCTCTTTTTCCCGGTGTTCAGCGTAGACCTCGTCTCTGTAGTATTTCTCAACCACTTTGAAACCCAATCTTCACACGTCACTAAAATCACCCCGCTGAGCCCTCCAGCAGCCATCTTGCTCTCCCGCACCAATTTCCCCTAATCTGCGGTTAGCGCTTCAGGGTGCCACACATCAAAAAAAACAGGGTACAGGAAGAGGAGAGGATGTCCCTTTATCAGCGGCTGAAAACATTCCTGGGTAGAAGGAGACAAGGTCAATGAGAGCAAAAGTGTTTAGGAGGGGAGACGAGATATGAAGAATGCTGCTCATCCATCATTCTGCATTTCTCTAAAGGCCACAGGTCTGACTTTAAAATGTCTGACGCCTGTAGCATTGATCACATCTCTCAGACAGGAAGACCAGCTGTTATGGCAGTGCACTTAAAAGATTTGAAACTCAAACACGTACTGGCAACGTTCGCAAACCAGCACAATACGGTTGTTAGATCTGTATTTGAGTCCTTAAACGAATAGTTCACCTACAAATGAAAATTCTGTCATCATTTACTCACCTTCAAGTTGTTTCAAACCTGGATGAATTTCTGTCTTTTGCTGAACACAAAGGAAGATATTTTGAAGAATGTTGGTATTAGTAACCACAAAAAGTTGATGTACCCCAATACAATACAATAGAAGTCAATGGGGTTCATCAACTGTTTGGTTACCGACATTCATCAAAGTATCTTCTTTTGTGTTCAGCTGAAGATAGAAATTCATACAGGTTTGAAACAACTTGATGGTACAGTAAATGATGATGACAGAATTTGAATTTAATAGTGAATTATTCCTTTAATACGGTTACATTCACACATAATTCAGATATTTACGGGAGTGACAACCGCAGTCTATAACCAAACTCACACCTGTACATCTTCAGGACTTACAACTGCATTCTCAGCTGTGTGAACGTAACCGGACTGGACAACTTGTTGTCTGTCTCTCATACAGTGCGAGACGCTCTGCGCGATACAAACCGATGTCTACTGTGTGTTGCGGGTTGTTATGTGGTAACTTAAAGCAACGGATACATGAGCTGTGTGTCATCTGAAGGTTTTAGATCCAGTCACTGTTCCCATCAGTTTTGTGGTCTTTGCGTGACTTAAGATATAAAATATAAAACCAGATATAAAAACTGCCGTCGGTTACTGAAGATTTGATGGCTCAATTGGACTTATTAAAAACAATAACTCTTTTGAGTTTTATGGACATTGCCATCTTTAATATTACTTTGGTCACTGTCTCTATGGGTACTGGTAAAGGAATACAGGCTCGACTCCCGTTGCATGTTCATAAAGACTGTATTCGAGATGCTATAGTAAGTTGCTGTTTAAACAGGCCATTTTAAGACTCATACCTGTAAGTAAATGTGTTTGTCAATCCCAAAAACTCACAGTGTGAACATAGCCTCTGTCTGGGACTTTGTGTCAAAAATTAAATTTGTGAAAATTTTTTAACAGGAGTTTTTGATTGTTTAAACAGTTTTAACAGCACATTTCAGCACATATTGTTTTGTAAAACTGCCACAATCATGGTCTATATCTATTCGTTAAAGGGATACTCCACTTTTTTTTTGAAATAGGCTCATTTTACAACTCCCCCAGAGTTAAACAGTTGAGTTTTACCGTTTTCGAATCCATTCAGCCGATTTTCTGATATTTAGAAGAATATCTGTAACCAGACAGTTTCTGTAGTACGTAGTAGTACTAATAGTACTATGGAAGTCAATGAGACCAGAAACTGTCTGGTTACTGATATTCTTCTAAATATCAGAAAATCGACTGAATTGATTCGAAAACGGTAAACTCAACTGTTTAACTCTGGGGGAGAGGTAAAATGAGCCTATTTCCAAAAAAAAGTGGAGTATCCCTTTAAGATATACATTAGCTGTTAGTATTGCCTGGGCAATACATTAAAGCCCAGATCTACTAACAGTTTCCACCAACGCAAACCCTTTTTTGGTGTTAGAAAAAACCTACTGTCAGGATTTGCTAAAGACACGCAGTGAAAAATAGCTCTGAAGTGGTGTGAAAGGTTTTTTTTTTTTTTTTTTTTACAGCTGCATTTCATATGCATTTACAGGAGTTTCCCTTTCAGACACAAACTTTATGAGAGAAGACTATTTAAATGAATCATGCAAGGTGATTTACTAATGTTTGAGCTAGTCAATTTATAGTAATTTTGCCATTATTTAACGTCCCAAAAAAGCATGTCTCAAAGCAGACACTAATTTGCTCTTGGTAGATTGTGTTGGTCATTATGGAAATGATCACACGCAGAACTTCCACTACTATTGGCGCTTTTTTTGGAATTGCGCTCGCACGCTAATTTGCCCTGTTTAGTAAATCTGGCCCTTGTGTGATAGCTTTGCTGGCAATATACTTTTAGGGAATATTGTGTATTATGCGGTAATGTTTCACTTATAAAGACAATTTCACTACCCTTTTTGTCAGCAAAATAATCAGTCAGGTCAGCTCAATGGATGTTAAAGGTTCTTTATGAAACCATAGATGCCACTAAAGAACTTTTACATTTTAGAGTGTATAACCAACAAACTGTAAACACAATGTAAATTAGAGATTTATTGGACAACTTTATTGATTACAACGGGTGTTTTTGCAGGAGCTCAGTGAACTCATTGACAGCTTCAAGCTACACTCTTTGCTTGCTTTCTGTTTACAACCCATTCACAATTTGAATCAAATGTTTTTTTATTTCTTACTGGACACACTGCATTGTTTCTGGATTGGCAACCATATTTAAATGCGGGATTGAAGCCATAAACTAGGCGATTGATGGCAATGTATGGGACAAAAGAAATGTGATCCTGTATGTCAAAATAGATCTGTGCATTAAGTCTTGGGGTGTAAATGCACACTAATATAACACCTGCCCCCTTTTCTATAATGTGTAAAGTGTTCTGACAATTAGAGAGTGAATCTGGCAAATAGACAACACTGCAATCTACCACAACAGAGCAACTGCTGCAGAAAACAACTGCTCAGGGGCATAAAGAGTGAGAGAGAAAGAGGGGTCAACGCGATTAGACCTCCAGTCTTGGAAATGTTTTTGGTACTGCAGCTACTGCATCTGTTTTTTTGCGAGACAAAGCCAACTTCTGCTCTCTCCCTCTCTTTCTCTTTCCTTCAAGTTCCCTCTTGGTTTGCTCTTCCTCTGTTTCTGGTTGCACATGCCAGGCCAAACATATGCCCAGTTTTGCCACGGTGCTTATCTGTAAATATGTAAACTTGTGGAACCAGAGCACTCTACTCTTTCTCTGCTACTATCGTATGAAGAGCACACACTCATGTCTCTTTATTTATTTACCTCAGAAGTAAATCGACATGGGGGGTTTCAAGCTGAAGGTGTCTTTTGTTTCAGCACCTGGTCGTAATACTCAAGTAACCCTGCTGACCAAAAGAAATAAGCTGTCTGTTTTCCCTCAAACTGTCTTTTGGAAGAAGACGCACAGGGTTCTCGGGGTTAGATGTTATGATAGGTGCTCTGGATGTATTGTTTGCCAGCAGAAGGTGTTTTCTTAGATTATGCTGAGACATCTTGATGTGCAGATGTGCTAAAGATGTTTTACTTTTTTCCACTTTTGAGAATTTCAACTTTGAGGGAGCAGTAACTTTGGTCATTTAAAGTGTTGAATATCAAACGGTTATTTATTTATATTATATATATTTTTATATATTAGTGGTGCAACAGATCATCATTGATCCGTGATCCATTCGGATCAATATTTTCGGTTCGGCACACAGGTGATCCGCGGATTGATTTATGAAAAAAAAAAAAAAAAAAAGAAGCATGGTCATGGCGAACGGAGGATCCCCGCATCATTTAAATCCCCTTGTATGGGCGTATTTTGGCTTCCCTGTCAAATATAATGATGAAGGAAAGAGGTTAGTGGAAAAAACAAACAAACAAACAAAAAAAAAACGTGACGTTTGTAGTAGGGTGGCCATACATCTAGATGTTGACCAGACAGTTTGGATTTTAAGCCCCCTGTCCGGCGTCCAGCGCAGCCAAAAGCCGGACACTGAAAAAACAATGAAAAAAGACAGTGAAAAAAACAGTGGAGTATCCCTTTAAGACAAACTCTCATTTAGTAGTAGTTGTTAGGAGCAGCTTTGCACTATTGCAGAGACTGTGATCGACCACAGATGCTGTTTATCAACACAATTGCATTTTATCCGTGGTCACATCCTTTTCACACTCGCATTTCCCTCTACCCTTTATGACACCACGTCCTGTTCCATCACGTTCCTGTCATTTAGGTTCCATGAATCCCGTTTCTCGCAGGGGTCAATATTTCACGAGATGGTCATCAAACGCCTCACTGTTGACCCCAGAGCCTGTGCCCTGTGGTGCCGTCGTCATGACAATCAGGCATTTAAATTGATGGAGGCATAGTTCGACAAGGCCACGGAACTAGCCCCACGGGCACAGTGTGATTAAATACTTTAACTTCTGACCCCAGTGTTGTTAATTCATTTGCAGATGTGTTCCACATTGAGGGTGTAAGAACAGGAGCTGAACATTTGGATCATTAAGTCACATTTCACTGTTTGATATGAGCTGGGTCCAGAGGTCATACCCTGAGCTGTATTTTATCAGTGGATTTGGCTGACACTGCACACAGACACCATGTTATTTTTTTTTTTTTTGTCCTGTAATGTTCGGTACTTAGAAGAAACAGATATTCATGGCAGTATCACATTCCCCGTATCATAACAAGCCCAAACAGCTGTTCTGCTACATTTATCAGCTATGCCATGCTTATACAGTGATACCATCTTCCTGCTCCTTGTAAGTAGACTTAAAATTTTCCCTGTTGATTTAAAAAAAAATAGTATGGAGTCCAGGTCTTATTGTGAACAACGTGTCGGTTATTCCAATGAAACAAAGTGGTCTGGTTCTGGAAATACTTTCCCTCTGTTATGTTGACCTTGACCACAATTAGCTCTAGGTTTAATATCAAAATAATATTACTATTAAGTCAGCACACACACATTATGTTATGTTACGATTAATCGCATCCAAAATAAAAGTTTGAATTAACATAATATACTGTATATGGGTGCAATGTGTATAGTTATTTTATATATATATATATATATATATATATATATATATATATATATATATAAATACACAAAAATGCTTGTATATATTTAAGAAATATTTTCATGTATATACTGTATATAGATTTATATATAATTTATATTATATAGAAATATAAATATTTTATATATAAATAATGTTTTTTTCTTAAATATACATGCATGTGTGTGTATTTTTATATATACAAAATAATTATTTATATAAATAATTTTATTGTTTGCATATATTATGTAAACACAAACTTTTAATTTTATAAATAAATAAATAAATAAAAGTTTGTGTTTAATAATTTTTAATAATAGTTTAATAAGAAGAATACATTTAAAAATAATAGTTGTTATAATGACTGATCTTCAGTCCATTGGCTCCTTTGTTATGAAACTGCAACTTTTAACTGCCCAATTTGATAAAATTATTATTCATATATTTATATATATTTTTCTTTTTTTGTTGTTGAGCATCCTGTTTCATTTGGAAACATTTGCATTAAGCAAAATGGGTCACAAATGCCGTTCATTCTGCTTCTCCTTGATTAACATATTTTGTTGGTCCTGCAAGCATTTCTATAAAACAATCATAAGCTAAAACATAAGATATAGCCTTCTAAAATTGTTGTGTCTATCAGTATATAATCACAACCATAACTAACCCATGAAATCCAAGTGGAATGAATGATGATTCAAATGTTTGTGGTGACCTTAACTCCAAACCTGAACTTGACTTGTTTGATAGGAATGTTGTTGCAAATCACATTAAGGTTGTGGATACAATGATGCTAACATGTCAGGCGGTACCGAGTGCTGTGATTATGGGGCGTTGTGATTCATTCTCAGCGAAACCACAGCCGGTCCACCATCCGTCAGATTGAGAGACAGAAGAACACATTGCTCTTTATTTACCTTTCTAATCCCAGCGTTTAGTATTCTGCGAGTGGTGGGGCGTCTCTTGTTTAACGGAGTTTTGTTTGTGTTGCGCAGGAACGGATGCCACATATCAGACCCATCACTGATTTATAACTTCAGTGGAATTTGTGGACAAGCTCCAGCCAAAGCTTAACATCCGCCACTGCTGACACACCACCAGTTTAGCAATTATTGGAGAACCGCTGAGCATGACGTGATGAGAAATGTTCCATAACATGACCAGAGATGGCATGTACTTCAGATAGCTTCATCATGGCTCTGCTTTTGTTCTTCCTTCTGAAAAAGAAAAACTGCTTTGCGTTCAGAATTAGCTATCGTGGACTGCTTTTGTTCTTGTGCAGTTTTCTACCAGCTGAATTTCCAAGAAGCAGTACGGCCAACATTTTCAATGCGCAATCACTGTTGAAGTCCCTCGTTCTCTTCACTATTCGCAGTCATTCCGCTTGTCTGGTCGCTTTTCGACTGTTGTATTACTTTGTTGGGCCAAAAGAAGGCCATCGGCCATTTTAAACAGCTCATTATTGCTGATCACTCTTCATGTTGTCTTTGTTTATGGGCTTGACTATTTGGCTACCATGGCAGAAGATGGATTGTGGGATGTTTTCAGCTAAGTGTTTCTGCTTTCTCTCTCTCTCTCTCATTCTGGTACTCTTCTCTCCTCCAAAATACCAATTTCCTTCCCTCAGTAACCGAAGCTGGGAAAGCAGAACTCCATCTAAATGGCTGTGGGCTTGGATGGGGCACATGGGGATTCCGGAATCTTTTGGGTCTCTTAGCAACCGGCGTTAATGTGGCAACAGTGGTTCTGAGAGGGCCTCAGTGACTGGATCTGGAAGAAGGGACTGAGTTTTGATGCTTTGGACAAACTGAAATGAGATGGCATAGGAAGTGGACTGAATGAGGAATGTGTCTAGGCATAATAGTGATTCACATTTATTCATTCAACAGAGTCTTTTATCCAATATGACTTACAAATAAGGATCATTATCACACTTATTTTAACGTAGAGTAATGTGTAACGTGAATGTACAACAGACAATAATAAACCACATTTAGAGACATTGGCACATTGATTTGAATTATCTGTTCAATTTGAATTGAATATCAAACAGTTGTGAATTGCAAATGTGAATGTTCGGTATGAATTGAAATGGGTATGACTCTGATTTTAACTAAGAAAAGGTATATAGAACCTCAGCGCTACGTATTTGGAACCTTTAAAAGGTTCTATACACTCTTAAAAAGGGTTCCACTGGGTTCTATAGAACCCTGGGGTTCCATACTTGGCCAATAGAACCTTTTACCAAAAAAATGGTTCTATATAGAACCATTTTAGAGTTCCACACATGAAGTGGGGATGGAACCATTTCTGGTTCTAAATAGAACCATTTCTTCTAAGAGTGTATAGAAAAGCATATAAAATGTTGGCCTGACTAAGGGTGTGTTCACACGTGTAGTTCGGTTCTCTTGGTTAAAAAAAAAAGGAAATAATACATTAACAAAAGCTCATTCAAAATATGAATAAAAGTAAATAATACTAAAATAACATTGTTCCATATCACAGGTTTCTGACCAAATTTTTACAAAATGGCCTCCCATACTTTCTCAAAACAGATGGCTAGATGTTATTTATGTGTGATGTGACTTGTGGCTTTGTTTCTGGCTGATCTAAATTAATGTCAGGCTCCATCCATCACAGAAAGCAGCAGGTATTCGTGTCTATACGTGTTTTGGATGTCCTACAACCTGTGTGTGTGAGACCTGCCAACTTCATACATCGCCAGCGTATCTCTCCGTTTCTCTCTGTCTGCGATTTATCGATTCCTCCCTCGCCAGAGGCATTCAGCTCAGAGAGCCCGCCGGCTGCCCGCAGCGTGCCCGTGATTGACACCACCTAACTGATAGGCCAACCCGCTCCGCATGCGTCTCTCACTTCCCACTGCTGCGTGATCCGTCCCACTCCTTCTAATTGTGGTAAAGGCCACGTTTCTATGACAACCTTATTTACGTGATTGTGCTGTTGATGGGCTCAGAGCTCTGTCTAAAGACATGAAGAAAAGCAGCATGCGCTGATGTCTCCAAAGATTTCTGAAGACTGCTATCATCCTGTTTGAAATTGAGCCTGTTGCAACTAGTGCTTTTCAGATCCAGCCTGCATGCATATATTTTCTTTACAGTTTTGTGCTTGAAAATCCATATGAACTAGCTTCTTATGGTAGTTAGATGATTGAAGCTTCATTTTGTGCGTTGGCACTTGCTGCTTGATTTCTCTTGTGCTTTTGGTTGCCCATCATGGTTGTCCTGCAGTAAAGATATTTGATTAAAATGTGTTTTGTGCTTTTACTAAGTAGTGAATGATAACATAATCATGTGTATATTTATATTTGCTAATTTTTGAAGGGTATGTATATAAAAGAAATCTTGCTAGATTAACCAAATATATAAAATATACTAAATATGCATATTTATGAAATAAAATAAAAAAAAATGTGCCACCTTGGCTGGGGTGTTTCCAAACTTTAGAAAGGAACTATTATATAAATATTGTATTATAATAATTAGGCTATTATTATGTTATTATTATGGCCACATTATTTGGTTTAGGGTCCATTTACTAACTATTAACTATGACTTTTGCCTCAATGAACTTCGAATTACTGCTTATTAATAGTTATGAAGGTATTTGTTAAGTTTAGGTATTGGGTAGGATTAGGTAGGCTATGTAGTATATCGTCCTGCAGAATAAGTCGTTAATATGTGCTTTATACTGTAAATACTTATAAACTGCCAATATCCTATTAATATGCATGTTTGTAAGCAACTATAGTTGATAGTGAGAATTGGGCCCTAAACTAAAGATTTACCATTATTATTATCTTATAATATTATTGTGTATTTGTATAATAGCTCTTTTTCTTTATAGTGCCTTTCAAATGCCCTAAGCAAAGTGGCAATAATGAGTTCCTTTATTATTGGGACAGCACACCTTTTATAGCTTGAATGGATAAAATAAAATTTGAGACCCAGTAATATATAAATGTGAATATGACAGTGTTTGTTTTTTTCACGGCCTGACTGATTTGGTTTATTGTGTCATCCTGCACAAGGTCAGCTCTCAAGAAATGTATTTTATTTAGTTAGTTACCTGCAGGGACTGACAATCAGGGATCCTGAATTGCTGTTGTCCAGGGTCCTTTAACAGATGTCTTAATGCAATTTTAATTTTTTGAAAAGCGACATGGTCTTAGATCAGGCTGAAAGGCCACTGGATGCAGCCCACTTTTTTGTGACTTCTTCTTTTTTTTTTTTTTTTTTTGTAAAAAACCCCTTTTTTTGTGAAAACCCACAATTTGTGACTTCCATTTAATCATCATTTTCTATGTCTGGGAAAGTGCTTAGTCATGTTCCCAAGTGAACAATTTAACGGGTCTTTAATTAGCCCAGACTGTGAATGAGATCCCAAAGCGACCTTAATGACCAATGAGCCCCTTAATGACCATCGAGCCCTCTCAATTCCACACACACACACCTGTCTTTTTCTTGTCTGCAATCACACTACATTGCACTGTAGAAATATGACAAAAAACTTACAAAAACACCATAGTACCTGTTTGTTTTGCGCCCCATTGTCTAGGGAGATTTGTGTTAAGTTATGCTAAATCCAACATCTTTTTGCAGATCATAGTAAATAATGCTGATATGATAATACACTGTAAAAATTCACAGTAGACACCACTGTTGCTCCATTATTGACAATTTGTATAGTAAACGTGTCCAACAAATGTATGTTAATACAAATACAGTCCTGTAAAATACATACAATATAGCCAGGTGACTGTACAGTACTGTAGGTGGACTGTCTCTAACATAAGATGGTGCTGTTCTAGGGTGATATTGTGCATGTTTTGTAAATTGGCACAAAAAGGCTGTTTTTGCCACCCAAAATGTGCAAACTCAGGGCTAACTAAAGAATCTGACACATAGTTTTGCACATCTCATGTGCAACGGTGACATGCTGACGTGGACATGCAGTCGGACTGGTGCATTTTGCAGAATAGTCAGAAGCATTAGTGTTATGTGTTGTGTAGTCACGCTCTGAGAGCTTGCTTCCTCCTGTTGAGTCTGAAAATCCTCCCTTTTTTGACAGAAGTGCTGACCTCTGTCATTTGTGTATTAAAAAACACATGCCAGCTGAAATGTTCCTCAAAATATCCGTACATTGAAGCATCATGAGTTTATAAGCTCTGCTTCTCTAAATCATGCATTAGATAAATCATACCTCATGCATGGCATTGGCATGGTCTTGATCAATCATGATTGTGCATATATTAGCTTGTGCCTCGTGAAAAATCATGCCAGGTTTTCTGACACTGATGTGAAGAACCATAGCAGATCGCACCCATTTCTTTCAGGAAAAAAAGAAAACTTCAATTCTTTTGTGATGCTTATGCAGTCAGTGAGAATTTTTTTGAAGACTTCTCTTATGCTTACCAAGACTGCATTTATTTGATCCAAAATATAGAAAAGTAGTAATTTTGTGAAAAAGTATTATAATTTAAGTTTTGTTAAAGGGGTAGTTGACTGCGATTTCACTTTTTTGATTTTAAATAGTGTGTAATGTTGCTGTTGGTGCATGAACAGTATCTGCAAAGTTGCAGCGCTGAAAGTTCAATGTAAGCAGAGATATCGTCTTTTAAAAATCAGGAAGTTTAATGCCTACAAAAATGACTCGAATGGGACTACAATGGGTTTTAAACGTCACTAACCCATATATTTGCATCAACCCTCCCTCTAGAATACGCAAAAAAGGGCATGGCCATATTTCTGCGGCTCATCGAAAGTGTGTTATATTCACCCAGCTGTCAGGTCTTCTGTGTTCGGGCTTCCCACGGATGTTGTACACTCTAAAAATTACTGGGTTGTTTTAACCCAACTTTGGGTCAAATATGGACAAACCCAGCCATTGGGTTAAAATTTTTAATTCAATTTTTAACCCAACGTTTGGGTTTGTCCATATTTGACCCAAAGTTGGCTTAAAACAACTCAGCAATGTTTAGGGTGTAGTTCGTCAACAATTTATGTTTGATTATGTTCCTGAAAATTATAATCGTAATTTAGCTCTCTATGGTATCTCTCAAGGATTCAAATGTTGATCAATTGAATCCTTGCCTTATACAGGTATTAATAAATGAAAAAAAAAACTACATAGAAAGAAACTAAACTGTGTGTCCACTGATGTACAATGTTAGTAGACTAATTAACTAAACTAATGAGAACGGTATTTTTTCTAAACGTCCACAGAGCCAGAAGTTAAAGAATCACCTGCGCACAAGACTTGATTGGATAAGTGATACTCTTGTAGTACTTTATTATCCTTTTTGGATTTTAACAGCCACACGAGGGTTAGTAAATGAAGAAATTTTCATTTTTGGTCAAGCTATTTCTTTAAGACAGTGCACGGCCACCCTGGCCCAAGGACCTGTTGAGTCTCTGCTGTGGATCACAGATGAAAGCGTGCCGGGAAATTGCTAAGACTGGTTGCAATATCCGTCCTTACTTGGGCCACATCTGTCAAACAGGCCAGGCCAGGCCAGGGGTCTACCCCTTAAAAATCACAACACACTGTGAAACCAGTTGTGCACGTTAACCGTGTCTGTCTAGCTCAGCCATTACCACACCAGATAATGAAACAACAACCAGTATTTTTTCCTTCTTTCTGTTTGTTGTCATTGCATGGAGTTGAGAGGTACGTGCGTGCAGGGGCGAGAGACCCCGATCTAATCCATGGGATTGGGACCTAAGCTCGGAAAAGCGGACGAGAGCTACCCATATCCTGGACACAGCCCTGAATGTTCCCGGAATGTTCCCCTTCAGGCAGCCACCACAGCTGGGAAGCACCTTCTCAGAACTTGTGGATTATTGCAGAAAAACAACGGCTGGGTTTGAGAAAAACTCTCTCCCACCGCACAAACATGCATGGACTGCCCGAAATCCCACAAGCCTTGTATGTTTTGTTTTGTCTTTGTTTCCCCCCTTTAAAAACCAGGAGAGTGGGGTTGCACATTATGGACAACGAGTGTTGTTTTGATGTTTGAAATATCTACATCCCACTAGGGATGTAGTTCTTTGCGGAAATGTTCTTCGGGTGTATCCAGAAAACACACTCTCGAATGAAAACATTTGCCCACAAAGAGAAATGTTTATATGGCGTGTGTGTGAGTGATGGATCTGCTCTGGGTTTGTGACAAAACTTCTTCACCATGTTTTGTGGATTTGAACAAACCCCTAACCATAAATATTAGACTTTGGGGTGTAACACAGTCCACACCATTTCCACTATGGACATGGTACCTCAAATTATGTGGCTTTTTGGGAAGAGGTACTATAACTATCCCTAATCTCATTGTTGGTTTTTTTGGGGGGTGTTTATGATGTGTTAATCTACCATGCAGACTGTTTAATATATCTTAAATGGAGAGATAACCTTAGGTCAACGATTCCTGTATTTCCCAGATTCTTCCTTGACACAGAGCACCACTTTCTTTCACACTCATACAGCTTTCACAGAGCATACAGTACACACAGCTCATTAGTTTTACTTTACCCATGCTTACTGAATGTTTGGACTTATCTTTGGTCATATCCTGTACTTTATTCAGCTGTTTCCAGCGTGTTTGCTTGTATAATTAACCATCAAACATCACAAAACCTGCCTTGTGTTATGGACTCAATTTAAAGCAGGACACTACTGGCAAATCCATGTGTTTGTTTTGTTCATGCACTGGACAGTTTTGGTTTTTATTCTTTCATAACTTTTCTTATTTTAAAGTAGTGGAAAGAAAACTGTCTGGTTACTGATATTCTTCTAAATATTAGAAAATCGGCTGAATGGATTAAAAAACGGTAAAACTCAACTGTTTAACTCTGAGGGAGTTGTAAAATGAGCCTATTTCCAAAAAAAGTTGAGTATCCCTTTAAGTGTTTGTTTCATTACACTGTTTTATTACACATCCTTTTAGATTTCTGTTAAATGAGTGCATATCTCATTAGATTGTGAGTCATTTGCACATTTTGCATAACATTTCAGAACACAGTTGTCTTAATGTAACTTTAGTGTTTCTTGTGTTTAATCAACTGGGGGAGTATGTTATCGCCTCTTGACTTAAATAAGAATAATAGGCTGTGCAATTAATCAGATAGATATTATACATGGATATCATGTATTTGTGTATTTTTCTATTTTTACATTTAGATTACCTTTGCCATCGTCTAATAGTCACTTAAAAGTTAATCTTTAAAAACACTATTGTTATTAATAATATGGTTAAAGGGATACTCCACTTTTTGGGGAAATAGGCTCATTTTACAACTGCCTAAGGGTTAAATGTTTGAGTTTTACCGTTTTCGAATCCATTCAGGCGATTTTCTGATATTTAGAAGAATATCAGTAACCAGACAGTTTCTGGTCTCATTGACTTCCATAGTAGGAAAAAAATATACTATGGAAGTCAATGAGACCAGAAACTGTCTGGTTACTGATAATTCTTTTAAATATCAGAAAATCGGCTGGATGGATTCGAAAACGGTCAAACTCCACTGTTTAACTCTGGGGGAGTTGTAAAATGAGCCTATTTCCAAAAAAAGTGGAGTATCCCTTTAAATGTAAAGGTCAACCTTTGGCAAATCTCAAAATGAATTTAAATGTTTTCACATAATGTGCATTATAATGACGTGATTTCACACGTTGCATTTAAAACAATGGATTACTTTTTTTGTTTATTTTAGTTTAAACTGATTTAGTTAAATAGTAGAATTATATGGAATAGTGACCATTTATTAGTCATTGACCATTATTTTTAATATGGGAGCATCCTTAATAATTATGACTCCCACGATTACCCAAACATGAACAGCATTTACTACTATTGATTTGTATTTTATCCATCCACCAATTTACAGCATTTTTGCAATCAACCAATCATAGACCATTGCACATTAATCCAGGCCTATATCAGTAACACACAGCTGTTAAGATTCAGTTTTAAGCAGTCTTATCTATAGATGTTTAATAACCCAATTGAAAAGAGGCATTAAAAACAGTCAGAGAAGGATTAGTTGCATTAAAACCAAACTTAAAAGTAATGTTAATTTGCAATTATTTTGGATCTGCTGTACAGTGTTGTCATGCTCATTTTGTGAAGCCGATGGTGTTTTCTCAATAACACCAATGCAAGAAACATGATATTAGAACTCATCCATTATAATCAACAAAGTGTAGAGCGATTGAAAATAAGAGATATATTTCGCAGTTCATTCAGCTTCAATGATTATAGTGTTTGTGAGAGTCCGAAGCTGATGTGGACATTTAGTGAGCAGAAACTGGGCTGCAAGGCTCCAACAGTCGCATGAAACACTGTAAATCTGCTGTGACAGCTTCGTTGATTGTAATGAAGTGGGTCATATTGCTCACTTTTGTTGTATAATTTTTTAAATACTTGACTAACAGTTTTGTTTTTCCGCTTACTAAGTGGGTCAGTGGGAAGTTGACCGCTGTCTTTTTCGGTGATTGCACAAATGATGCGTGTGTGTGGGTGTTGTTTTTGTGACCTCTGCTAGTGGTTTAGTCCTCCTACATGTAGCTCTGACCCAGTCTGACCGCATCACTGTTGAGAGGACTTGTGGTAACTGACTGCTTTTACAGAAGTCATTGTGAACACGTTTCTCTCTCGCTCAGTCACACAAACACACAAGTGTACGTTCACAGAAATCTTTTACAGCTGCACATCTATGCTCTGAGAGCAGTTCTTTATATTCTTAACTACTAATTTTTATCAATTAGAGTTTTATTGTTGATAATTTGCAAATTGACAAATGCGTATAATTGTAATAGTCTATGGGTCAGATTTACTAAAACTCAAAACCAAAAAAAGCGCTGATGGGAGTGTAAAGTTCTGCGTGTGTTCATCTATTGAAGATGCGCACCTTAGAAAACAGACACAGCTGGATCATTTCCGTAATGGCCAACGCAATCTACCAAAAACTGTGCAAGTTAAAGGGATAGTTCACTTTGAAATGAACTTTTAATATGTTTTAGCTTACCTCAAGGGCATCCAAGATGTAGGCGTCTTTGTTTCCACAATATTTTCAATTTTGCCATTTTTCGGTCAAACCGTTCTTGTCTATCAGTCATATAATGCAGGTTTAGGGGGTCCAACTCAAAGAGCATGCACAGAGAGGTCCAAATTAAACATGATTTAATGACTCGTAAGTACACATTGATGGCCTAAGACACAAAACGAGCGGTTTGTGTGAGAAAACGAACAGTATTTATATCGTTTTTACCTCTTGTTAACAACCTGGTCGAACTGATCTGAATCAGATGTCCAACTGAACCGAACTGAACTGTGTCCAACGTTACGGCGGAAGTGATCTCTCGGAAGTGAACTGAACAACTTATTTCAACTTTGATGAGAAGTTTGGTTTGAATGGTAGCATATGTGCATTTAACTGAAATTTGCGTAAATGTGTTCAAAGGTAATAGTTGCTGACTCTGATTTACAAAGCTAGCTAGATGAATGCATTGAAACTTACAGACACTAGTAAGTAAATGAGATTTGTACAATTATCTATCTATCTATCTAATTATCTATCACGTATACAGAGCGGCGGCCGGCGGAGAAACTCCGAGTGTTGTTCTTTGCTCGGTTTTTAGCAAAAAGGAAACATTCGGCTTAAAACAGACGCGATAGCTGATTCGAACGAGTGATGTTCGACGGCGGCATCCATCTTTGTAATTTAGGCTACAAAATCTGCTTCTAAATCCCAGCGCCGTCGTCATCGCGTAAAGCCCGCCCCAACGTTTCTGATTGACAACTATTTTGACGGATTGGAAATGGGCTTGAATGAGCTTTTTGTCAGACTAACTTTCAGAGCAAATCTAAATTTGACGGAAGTTGTCTGGAATTTCCCAGGCTAATGTTGTTGCAGAATTACCCATCCTTAAACACCGTATAAAGACATGTTGGTTCGTTTTACATGTCGGTCAGATATCATCTTCCTTTATAAGTGAGTGGTTGTTAGCCAAAATAAGCTGCAGTGTGGACAACTTTGTTCTGATTCTCTATTTTGTAAAAAAAAAAAACTATATGCAAAGTGGATCTATTGGGCAGCATTAATTAAATTGAAATGTTTTTTTGTTTTACCTCTCACTTTTTATAGCCTTTATTCCTCTACTGTCTCTCTCTCCCCTCAACTCTCTCTCACTCTCATTGGCCTTTATTATGCTTCTGCTGAATGCTCTTTATCAGAGCGAGGAGGCTGCTTTATAAAGGTGGATTGCCAGGCAACAGAAGGTCAACCTCCTGTTTAAATGGTCACAATGCCTGCAGTTTGAGAACAGAATAAACAAATCCGTGTGAAATATGCTCATTATAGCTCGTAAGGACAGTCAGTGATGGAGAACACCTTCACATCTCCTCACACGGGCTTTTGTTAGTCCTTGATGAATTCATTCAATTTAGACACACTAACAGAACGCAAAAGCAGAGATGTGGACCTTTTTTTCTTTTGTTAAAGCACATTTTTACTGAATTCTGTACTTGTGCAGTTGTGAAAGTTGCCGTTTTGCAGTCGGGATGCTTTTGTATGTGAAGTGTGTGGGTGTATATAAACAGTGCTTAGTATACCAATTCCAAAATAACCAGGTTTTATTTTTCAGTTTGCCGTGACGTGATTAAAAAGATTGTTTTAACTGCCCCTATTATGCAATTTTCAAGGTTCCTCATTTTCTTTTGAAAGTCTCCTACAGTCACTTTACATCCATCCAAGGTCAAAAAACACTTTCATTTTCTCTTAATATACATTGCAGCAATCATCTCTTTTCTTTTAGTGTCTGAACGGTTCAATAAAGGATTCAGTCTCTCTGAACCCCTTTCTTTTCCGAGAACCTGCTCTGCTATGATTGGTCAGATGGCCCAGTCTGTTGTGATTGGTCTACCTCTTACAGTGTGTGTTGGAAACTCTAAGCTCATTACCATACATTGATTTCAGCCAATGAAGAACATAGACGGGCGTTCTGCAAAATGTGTTACAAACATACATAGGTTCATACCTGGGTTCTCCCAAGGTTTTTTTTCTTCCATTGGGTCACCTGATGCAGTTTTAGGACACCATTAGGTCACTTGAAGGAGTTTTTCGGTTCCTTGCCACTGTTGCCTTTGCCTTGCTCAGTTGGGGATATTCATTAATTAACCAATCAGTAATACCCTTGATCAACTCTAACAAACGTGGATGTTTGTCCACTAAGAAACGAACATTGCTATTATGTTTTGATTGATACTGTGAAGCTGCTTTGATACAATCTATATTGTGAAAAGTGCTTTATAAATATACTTGACTTGACTCATAAAAAATAACGTTTCCCTATCTGCTTGGAATAAATAATTGTATTTATTAGGGGTAGTTTATGATATAATGGGTTGGTTATTTTTAAATCAGCTAGACTCTTGTTACTAGTTTGAATGCACTTTTTAAGCTACTGTCCAAAGTGTCGTGTGATAATTGGGGTCCTTTGGGGATGGCTGTTTTATTGATTGCTATAAATGCTTGACCAGCATCAGTACAGCTCCTGTAATGAGCAGAAAATTACTCCTATCAGAGATGTGGGGAGACGATCAGAAATTGGGCCATTTAGCAAAAAGGAAACATTTAGAAGTTATTCAAAATTGATTTGAAATAATAATTCAAATCGAGCCAAAATTGGAATCTGATTGACATTTATAGTTTGAGAAATATCAATGAAGTGATGCTTTTAAAAACACTGTATTGATACTGGTCTGCCTTTAGGCACTTTTAAAGCAAAAAACGTGTCATTTGATTTAGCATAGCTTACCAGCTTTATTCCGAATGTCACATGAACAATCTCTCATTGCATTCACTTGTCTGAGAAAGTAACTGCAGTACGAACTGACTGTAATATCTATGGACGTTCAAATTAATCAGCTAACCTAGATAGTTCCTTTTATTGTTGGGGTTTCATTCGACTTAAATATCTAAATATTAGTGAGAAAAATAAAATTAAAACGACCTTTTGATATCAGTCTGCAATGGACATCGGATATGCTCGTTTTTAATCGCTCCTTTGAAGGCATCTTGAGTAAAATGGCTCTGTATTTCACAAAGGACATGCAAAAGACCCTAACCAGAAGCAAAGCCAACTGTTTCACAGCATACAGAAGTATGTTAACACACATTAAGTAGCCTACTCTTTGTGTAATTTGGTCAAATTACAGCTTGATTAGACATGCCTCGCAGTAAAAATATTCTGTTCAAAAAGTTTGGCAAAATTGGTGGTTGTGACAGAAATGACAACGCAAAATATATAAGTTTATTGAATAAGATGAATAAACCCTTTGAGATGAACCACCTCGTTTTCGATACAATACAACATAGAACAAGGGACAAATTAAACCCATTACAATGAAATAATAAGACTAATAATAAGACATCACAACTAATTTGTATGAGTATGAGGTGGAATTCATACAACCCCACTCGGGACACTTTGGACACTTTGCCTTTGACACTTTAGTTTAGGGACAGGGTCATCGATAGGTAATTTGTACAAATTGGGCAATTTTTTAGATCTAAAATTGTACAAATTCGTACAAGTGAGATTGTACAATTTGTACGAATTATCCACCTTAAATTGCTGTGAGACCGGGTTGGAAATGACAATCAACAGACAGTCATAATTTGTATAAGAATTTCACTCAAATTCATACTTTAATAATATATTTTCCTATTTTCGGGTTTCTGGATAAAACAATAAAAGCTATACAGGAAGCACTGAAAATCATTTTAATGTGACCTTTATTTAACTAAATGTTAAATGTTAAACTAACACATGAACAGCAAGCAATATAGACAGATGGATATGGAAATTTCATATGATCTAAATTATTGTGCAAGTGTGTGAGATGTCATGCATCTTTCCCATCAGATGCTGATCAGTTCCCACCTAGTCTGAGTCATAACCTCTTTCTCCCTGACTGTCTCTTAGTCTGTCCCTCCTACCATAACACCACATTGCTGAATCAACTTACAATCAGGGAAGCTGCAAGTCACGCCAACGAGGCTTTGGAGTCTAAATCTGATAAATGAAAACAGTGACCTCAGTAATCCCCAGTTGAATCTGAATCACTAGCTTTAAATACAGGGGTTGGAATCAACAAGTTGTTGGAATAAGTTTTATTTTTATTTTTTAAATGACCAGTACATTTAACATTGAACCAAACACAAGCTAAAGCTTTCCTCTCTTACATTTTTTTTCTTTTTAAATAATTTTTAGTTATTGGAAATGAGCTCCCCAATGTGGCTTAAGTTTAGCAAAGTCTACAGCGCATGCAGTTTTGGTTACTGTACATAGCAAATGATAGTATCTAAAGACATTCTTTCCTACTGACTTGTATAAGTGAAGCCAGGGTGTGACCAGTGGGACTTACAGGTCACTCAGGGAGAGATTGATGGAAAGAATAAATCAAACAGTAGTCTGATAGGTGGAAGAAACCCAAGGATAAAATAAAATGATTGAAGGGGGGGAAAATCCCACACTGGTTTGGTTGCTGCAGAGCGCAAATGCTTTTAAAGAGTGCTCACAGGTGTTTTGACTCTTGTCGTTTTTTTTTTTTTTGAAGCTTTTAGAGTCGCGTTTGAGAGCTTTCCCAGTGCGAGCAAACCAGACGATGTGGCACGCTCTCGAGAGATTTGTAGTTTTGCTTTTCTGTCTGACACATGTTGTTGAGACAGTTTGGTCTATTTCAGAAAAATTGTAAATCGTGCAGCTATTTTAGTGCCCTGTTTATGAGCTCTGTAAGATAAACAAGTGTTTATTTTAGGGATCCAACACGTGCAGCGGGATTAACAGCGATAAACAGCAATCCAGAGAGCTGATGCACTGCTCTTTCCATCTTTTTTTTTTTTTTTGCAATACTTACAGGTGACTGATGCAAAAAAAAACAAACAAAAAAAAAAACATCAAGGCCACTTACATAAACATCAACACTTAAACATGAACATAACATACATAAAAGTGTGTGCGCGTGTGTGCATGTGTTACTGGGTGTGTGAGTGGAAATAACTTAAAAGAGGAACATCTTACCCTCTTTCCATCCTAATTCACATGAATAATATGTATTATGGATCTCTTTTACATTTATTATACTCTTGTTTTAGTAAATCGCTTTGTTAATTTCAGTGGAATGATTCAGAAGCCTTCATTTGAGCCATCACAAATATTGTTCCTAGAGTTGTTAGTTACTTTACATCATCTTGTTTGAAGCAAAGTAAATAATAATGGCGGTTTTCTGTGTAAATTTATTTTAGTTCAGTGTGATCAGTCAAATTGTGTGTAGTACGTCACTGCAATCTTCTTAACCTTGATTGCAATCCTAATCCATCAAAACTTTCCTAGCGAGACTCTGGTTTGCTTTATCCAGCCGACAAACGCACGTTTGCGCGTCATCTGTCCAGCCGTGGAATCTTTTGCCATTTGGTTTAGTCTGTATTTTGCACAGCACGATGCTTATAGATGCTTAGACAGAATATGGCAGAATATGTATGTCTATTTAAAATGGTATATAGTCCCTTTGAATAACATCTAATCATTATCTGCATTTAGGTTTCTCTTTGAAATACTTTGTAGTCTTTATTGAGGTTTTGTGTGTGATTCCTGCTAATTGGTGTAAGGTCTACCTTACACCCTTTCTCTCACTCGCAGAGACAAACATAACATTCACAAAGACACACAACAACCTTTCCTACACCAGAAAGCTGTGAGAGAAACTGATCCCTGCACAGCTTGAAACCTGTGAACACTTGACTATTGGAGAACAAACAGGTCTTGCTTGGAGAACGTGTAAGAAGTTTCAGAGATGGTGATTCATCCTGTTATCACTTTGGATGATGACAGTTACACTTTATTGAGCATGCCAGGATAATGATTGCGAGCGGATAACTTTATTACCATGAAGGAGAGTTGTGATAGAAGGTGATTTCTGTTCTTGGTCTTGTGGCTGCTAATGAGATCATGTCTGTTTTGCGTATGAATGTTATTTTCTATCACACATAAAGCTGTTTGTTTTTCATTTTAGAGCTGGCAAAATACTGTTTGAAATTATGGGAAATTGGACAAATCTACATGTTTTTAACACAGCCTCATCCCAAGACATCATATAACTGACGTCTTGGGACGTCTTTTGACCATTCGTCAACATCCGCCGTTTTTACATCAGTTACATGACGATCCTGGGACGTCATACGACTGACGCTTTACCTTTAACGTCAGTTAGGTGACGGGGTAGGTTTAGGTCTGGGGTTGAGTTAGGCTCCGATAACGTCATCTAACCGACGTTAAAGGGTACCCTAAAACGGCGGATGTTGACGTATGGTCAAAAGACGTCCCAAGTTATATGACGTCTTGGGATGAGGCTGTGCTGATGTTTTCGCACATACTTCCAAAAACATGTACTTATAGAAACTATTGGGGAGATTCAATCAAATATTAATAATTAAAATACTGATACTACTGTTTTGAGATCTTTTGATCTTCACAGACAAAATATAATATTATATAATATCATACGATGGCCTATTTAATGTTTATAATTTTATATTTTTAAACGTTTTATCCTCATAAACCTAAACACTTTCAAATTATCAGCAGTACACCTATTGGTACATTTAAAATTACATTATATTATATTATTGTAAATTGTCAATAAATTAAAGCAAAAAGACTTTTTAATTTTAACAACGGACTTTTAGATCTACACATTCTCTGCTTTCAGCCAGTGTAACTCGTTGCCATTTTTACATTTGTTCTGCCGAAATTTCCCACAAAATCAGAGCAGAAAATGTGCAAGTAATTTGCAGATTTCTTCTGGGCATTCTTCTGAGTGTATGGAAAGTCGTATATGCTGTAAGGACCGTAGAGTCTCATTCTCTATTGTTTTAGAGTTGACAAGCCTTCAGTGTCATCCACACCTCACAAAACACGCAAGGCCTTCTCCTCTTCCAGAACAATCACTTTTATTCTCACCAAGGATAGACCGCTCATTGTCTATTGTTCTGTGTAATAACAAACGCATTAGGCCGCATAATTAGTTGCTTAAGGTGTCTTGAGACTGTCCGAGAGCCTGCAATATTGTCACAATGGAATTGGTGGAAAGTTTGATTGGAGTGTTAATTTGCTATGGATTTGTGTTTTACACTCACATGAGATACACGACATATGAGTTCAGAAAAAGCTACTCAAGTTACTTAGCAAACTGACTTCAAAATTCACTTTTTAGCTTTGACTGTGTTTTAATTGATGTTGTTTAACAAAATGTGAAAGTTTCTTTCAAGTAAACTTAACCACAGAGCTTGCTCATGAATCGTAACTGCTTTTCTAAAAACCCATAGTAAATTCATGAGGGAATCCCATGGCGAATTAGCCTTCGGGCTGGCCTACAAATTGCCATCATGACTGAACAGCTCTATAGAGCGAGGAAAACGTTTAGCTGCAGGGAGTTTAAGAAGGGTAAAAAGAGAGACAAAGACTAATGATAAAGAGAGAGAGATGCATGTAAAGGGTATAAAAAGGATATATTACAGTGCTACAAAACATTTCACCTTGACAGGATCAGCCAAGGCAAATGCTGAAGTCAGCAGCACAGAGGAATTCTGGGTAATGGGAGGTGGGCAAGACATGGTGAATTCACCCAATTCGTATACTATCCGTCTTAAAAGAGTATTCAAAATAGAATTTGAATCTGAAGTGCAGATCATATGGCTAGCAAGTGACGATTAAGACAAGAGGTTTAATAATAATAATCAGAATCTAACCTGATGAAAATGTTATTGACATTATATATTCAATTTAATGTGGAGGAATTTAACTGTGACCAGATGATTGACAGGCCAGTTTAAACGGGTGACTGGATGAACCAAACTTGCCTATGCTACACACTTCATACACACTACAACACTAATATGGGCACAGTATAAGTAGGTGAATTGGGACTTAGCAAAAATCTTGTCACTCACACATACACACACCAAGAAAGACTCTCACATTTATATCTGTCTATTTAACTTCCTGACAAGACACTGTTGACTCAACAATGAGACACCATGTCGGACATGTGACTGTACTGTTGTTGCACTCTCTCATGATCTCTCACTCTCTTTTTTTTCAGCTCCTACAGAAGATGTACCCACAATGTCAGGAAAGGTCCAGGACTCGCCCAGCACCCAGAACAACCCTTCATCTGATGCGTCTCTTTCCACGGCGAGCTTCATCATCATCATCCTCGCTCTTGGGCTGCAGTGGCCCTTCATCTGAAAGGCACACATGGGTGAACATCATAAAGAAATGTCAGGCTCTTATTCCCCCCAAAAATCAAAAGAAAAATATATATTGCATAATTAAATGAGGCATTTTGCAAATTTAGCATTGTATTTATTTCATTCTAGATTAAATACGGACAGTTTAAGCAAAAAGTGAGAGTTTTATTCATTCTCATAACTGTTATATGATAAATGAAATCATGTGCATATATATACAGCCATGATCAGAATTATTGGCACCCTCAGTAAATATGATCAAAGCTGTAAAAATAATCTTTTTTATTTTTTAATCAAAAAATTCGCAAAAATACAACCTTTCATTGAAGTGGAAATGATGTTATGAAATAAATGTTTTTGCCAATAATTCTGAACATGACTAATACATATATATATATATATATATATATATATATATATATATATATATATATATACAGTATATTAGGGCTGTCAAAACGATTAATCGCGATTAATCGCATCCAAAATAAAAGTTTGTGTTTACATAATATATGTGGGTGCATTGTGTATAATTATTTTGTATATATAAAAACACACATGCATGTATATTTAAGAAAAAAAATATTATTTATGTATAAAATATTTATATTTATATATAATATAAATCAGATATAAATCCATATACAGAACATACATGGAAATATTTCTTAAATATATACAAGCATGTGTGTGTATTTATATATCTAAAATAATTATACACAGTGCCCCCACATATATTATGTAAACACAAACTTTTATTTTGGATGCGATTAATCGCGATTAGTCATTTTGACAGCCCTAATATATATATATATATATATATATATATATATATATATATATATATATATATATATATATATATATATATATATCTTATTATTATTATTATTATTATTTTTGCAATTTTAGCATACTACTAAGTTTATTTTATTTTATACTATTTTATTTTATTTTTTTCTATTACAGTAATTGTTGAATTGCAGTTTGTTGTCATGGTCATGTTAATTGCCAATACTGTCATCATGCAAAAAGAAAGAATTATGGTCATTATGGTCTTAATCCAAAATTTCGTATGTCCTTCTTTTGATTTTGGGGTGACACGGGCATTTCCTGACAGTTCATATGACGTTCTCTACACTGTATCCCTAGAAAAATCACATTTCAATGTTGTTTTATGATGTTCCCAGCCTTCTGTGTCAGCCCCATTTTTGTGGAAGACTCAGACAGGGAGACTAGCAGTGCTCTCTGGGGTTTAAGTGTTAACACTCTCCACAGACGTATTGTATCAGAACTGGTACAATCACCGACTGGGACTGTGGAATGCATGACAAAATATGTGCATCTGTGGAAACATCGCTCATGACCACACAACAAAAAAGAAAACAGAAATTGTCTGCACTCTGCACAGTAAGCAAGGTATATTACCACCATACACACAGAGCATTATTGAATGAAACTATGAATATGCACATTTAGTATGTATATAGTTTGAACTGGCGCTGAATTTATAGGACAACGAATGTTTATCTAAAGTATCACACAATTTTTTTTTTTATATTTCATGAGCTCTAACTGAAGCCCACACAAACATAATTATATTTACACAATTCTTACAGCGTATTGGAAATGTTCTGGGGCTTTGCCGTGACCCGTTTGCACGACTTCCGTGGCTTTAAAGGGCTCGAAACATCCCTTAACACATTTTTTTTAAAATCCTGCATTTACCTCCCCCCAGTACTCCGCGTTTCCTAAAAAAAAACACACATTTTAACTTAATGCTGTACATTTATTAAACATATTTGATTTATACTCTGTCGTTTGGAGTATACTCGGTCAGTTTTATGAAATTGCACTAAACTTACTTTAAAAATGATGCAGGTTTGCGTGAATGTTCTGCCATGTTTAGTGAAAAAAAGAGAAAAATAACCCCACAGATATGCAGAATGCCTTTCTTTTATAAATAATGAACTTAAAGCAAAGCAATGCAAGAGGTTTAGTGATGCCAAATGTTTTCTATAATAGCTTCTTTTAGCAATGTGTTCATAGCAACATAAAAAAAAATATTTCCTATTGTATGTTAACTTTTTAAGAGTCAGTATTAAAACATTGCTTTAGTTCTTACACAGAAGCAAAGAGGGTCTGCGAACATTTTTTATGTTAAGCTTTTGTTGTTTCTGATTGCACATGAATTGCTACTTTTGATTTCTCTCATATCTCTCAGATGTTGGTTCTATAATGTTTTTATATGAACGTTCACAAATCTTCATACATTCTTAAACATTTGCAAACCAACCATTCAGCCTCAAGTAACACAGATACACCCAGGGTGCGAATTATGCAGGGTCTGGATCCCTAGGCTTGATGATGACCCCACAAATTTGAGAATATTACTCTACTACCTGAGGAGATAACTCTAGCAACATAATGAGCGGTTTCCATTAGGTCCAATATTGGGTTGTACTTAGACAAATCACAAGTCATGTCGTTATTTATCTTTTGATCATAACATCACATATCACAAACTTTTAAACCAAAAATGAACCTAAAATTCTGCCATTTATTTATCACATTCACCCTCAGGATATTGATCAAAAATTTATCTTGGGTCATTCTGTCAGGTTGCTGTCAAGTGCAGGACAATGGGTATTTAATGATGCTAAAATAAATCAAAACAGACAACAAAAACTACTGTAAAACAAGACCGACTTGACTTGACCATGATGGAATGACATGAGGGTGAGTAAATAATGACAGAATTACATTTTTATGGGTAAGTTGTTCCTTTAATATTGCACTCTAAATATCTATAGCAATTACTTTTCATTAAAAAAAAGTTGAAGGTCATTGTATAATTCGCACCATGAATAGAGTTAATGCGAATACAAAACCGATGTTTTTACGCCGCTGCAGTACAACTGTCATTTCTGTGTATGGCTGTCGAATGGATTGATTAAATCAGTTTGTTTGATGTGTTTTATTTGTTTGTTCATGTTTCGGTTGGTACAGTTGAACACGTACAGTACGGCTCGGTGAATGAAGCTACTGAAAAAACTCAGATATACACAGCGCATATAAAAAGTTGGTTAAACAGCTAATAAACTGATCATTTCTGAAAATTTCATGTTGGAAAAAAAGTGTCCGTTTCTCAAAACTTTTACACCATGTTTACACCAGACATGAGCGGAGTGACGCGACTGAAACAAGTAGAATCCATTATTCTCAGTGATGTCTAAACGTGACATGGCAAATTGCTGACTAAACGTCCAGTTTAGACATGGTGTAAGTCTTCCATGTTTGACTAAACTTTCAGTCAAAGAAACAGCTTTTTGAAAGCATCTAAATGGGGCCTTTGAAAAGTCATTGAATTATTTAATAGCAAAATAAATGGTAAATGGTAACGTACCTGTCTCTGGCCTTCTGAAAGGGATCTAAGTGTAATCTTAGTGTTTCTAAGACGTTTTCCTCTCTTTTTTTGTCTCAGTGGATCTGTATCATTCGTGAAGATATGGTTATGGTTAAGTTATGTTGACCTGGTCCCCCTCATATTGTACAAACCTCCACAATCAAAAAAAAAATAAATAAATAAAAATAAAAGAAAGAAATTGCTCTATATAGAACCTTAAAGAGTTTTTATCTGGTGCTTCATACAGAACCTTTTAGGGGTTCCCATTATGGGATCATTTTATCGATTTAATTTTAATTCATTTAGTTTTCATTCATTTTTAATTATGAATCAAACAACTTGTGAACATTTTATTACAAAAAAAACCCTCAGAATAACCCTTTTCGACAAAAATTTAGTCAAGAACCCCATTAAACCCCATTTTTAAACCCCAAGTGTATTATGACCACTTGATTGAGTCTCCAAGTATGGTAACATTCTGTATTATATGGACTGCTTTTATGTTTTTATTTTTTGTTTGAAGATTTGGAACATTAAATAGAGACAGAATGTTCACATTTGGGTGAACTTTTCCTTAAAGCCACACTGTTTTCTGTCACAAGGTTGATTTCTTTTCAAGATATGCTTCTGATTAAATGGGTCAAAATCCATTGGCGAGGTGATTTGAACTAGCCAGTAGAATATTTTTTTGAAATGGGGAAAACCAAATGTTTTTTTTAACCAATGCTTTCCTAAAAAGACCATCCTTGATAAACAGTCTGTACTGTTTTGAATAGTGTAATGTCTATTTTAGATAAAATATTGCAGATATATAGCACTGTTTATATCTTTCTTTCAATGGACCTCATCATAGTGAATGTACAAAGTCATGAATTTCTGCAGAGCTTTTACTTGTCATCTATCTGGAGAACCAGATGCTTTCATGGAACCTAGGACCTCATTTTTTTCTCTTAAATGTGGAAAATCCAAGTACTTTCCTTCCATCCATTTTGAGTGTAGCTTTGAGAAGCGATTGAAACATTTTTCTGCACTTGAGGTCTGCAGAGAAGTTGATGAGTCATAAATGTGAGCCCACACAGTGTGGACACGTGATTATTTTTAGACTTTCATTGGCACGGTAGTTCAAATGCATCTTCAAGTTAAACTTTGGACAGTATTCTCTCAACCAAATTCATAAAGTTTCCATTTCAAATCATCTGTGATTTATAAATAAATTTAGCCTTTAGATGAAAAGTTATCAACATAAATGTATATCTTCTTGAGCTGTGTCCCAATTCAGAGGCTGCGTCCTTTGAAGACTGCATTCAAAGGCCAAACGTGTAACAGTGGCACAACAAAGGCCCTGTTTACACCAAGAAGTGTTTTGGTCAAGTCCTATCACAATTGGACAACTCTAAATAAATGTGTAAATGAGGTCTAAAACATTTTGACCTTATCCACTTTCGACCAATTCTAGAGGTAGTCGAAAAATCATTAAACCGCATTGCTAACGTGTGTGGTTGAACAGCCACAAAAGACTGTCTACTGACCTAACGTGTAAACATTATTGGAAGCACTTTTTACTTAGTGTAATTCCTCAAATAA
The DNA here is from genome assembly GCA_038021265.1 of Cyprinella venusta. Taxonomy (NCBI): domain Eukaryota; kingdom Metazoa; phylum Chordata; class Actinopteri; order Cypriniformes; family Leuciscidae; genus Cyprinella; species Cyprinella venusta. The sequence continues at coordinate 14,947,462 of CM075870.1, read as the reverse complement.
AAACCAGTATTCAAAAAAACACCGGGCCTCTGATAGTGGCTGGGTACGTGATCAACACGGACAAATAAGGCCGGTCTCAAATTAAGGCCGGGGGAAAATTAGTGTGAATAATCTCCTAAATGCCTACAGATTAAAACAGCAGGTGTAAACATGAATGTGTCACCCGTGTCTACTTGTGATTAGATCAACCAAAATGCATCTTAAAGGGATAGTTCACTTTGAAATTAATTTTTGATATGTTTTAGCTTACCTCAAGGGCATCCAAGATGTAGGTGTCTTTGTTTCCACGGTAATTTGACATTTTTCGGTCAAAAAAATAAAAACTAAACATATTTTGGTATATCGAAATCGTCTTCCATTGCGATTTCCTGTATATCTAAATATGTTTAGTGAAAGGTAAAACTTCCGAAATCTCTGTATAAACAATGCGTGAAGTAGATGCGCGAGAGATCACTTTCGGCGTACGTTGGACATGGTTCAGTTTGGTTCAGTTGGACATCTGATTCAGATCAGTTCGACGTGGGTGTTAACAAGAGGTAAAAACTATATGAATACTGTTCGTTTTCTCACACAAACCGCTCGTTTTGTGTCTTAGGCCATCAGTGTGTACTTACATTCACGAGTCATTAAATCATGTTTAATTTGGACTTCTCTGTGCATGCTCTTTGAGGTGGACCCCCTAAACCTGCATTATATGACTGACAGACAAGAACGGTTTGACCGAAAAATGTCCAAATTGAAACTACTATGGAAACAAAGAGACCTACATCTTGGATGGCCTTGAGGTAAGCTAAAACATATCAAAAATTAATTTCAAAGTGAACTATCTCTTTAATGCCAGGTGCAATCAGGGCCTTTGGCTGTTATAATTTGAGGGCTCCTTCGAATGCAGCCAACAAATGCATCCTTCATTTCCCGGGCTGCAAAGGATCTATCCATTCTGGGAAATGAAGGATGCATTTGTTGGCCGCATTCGAAGTAGGAAATGTAAAATAAATAAATAATAAAATAAATAAATAAATAAAACGGTTCAAATGTTGTCATATCTTACTAAGAAGTGATTTTATAGATGGTTTATAGGCTACTCTTTATTATGTACATAAATGGACCAAGGTGAACATATTTAGATTGAACCTTGTTTTGTTTTCAATCAATTGAATGTAACTTTCAAGAAAGTCCAGTACAACTGACACTCGTCTATGGCAGCTGTCACAAGAGCAATCCTCTGTAGACTACTAGACCGTCCCTTTTAACAATGTTCGGTTCAACCTTTGTGGTTTTTAAAAGCATCCTTAGAAGGATGCCTCCTCTGAATTGGGACATAGCTAATGTGTAAACTTTTGCTAGTATGTCCTTAAAGGAACTTTCCTTGTACTCCATTTCATCTTAATTTGGTTAAAAAAAAATACATTTATGCTTTAAGGGTATATGTTTATTTAAATGAAACATTCCCGAAATGACGCCTTTAGACGTTTTTAGAATTCTAGAATTTAGCATTAGTTCCAAAACCTAGTGAGCTGCAGCCTACCATGAACATTTCTAAGAATTTCATTAATAATAATAGAAGAAATAGGTCAAGAATAATCATTATGAGAAACATTATGAGAAATGTAATCCCCACAAGGGCAACAAAGTGGTTTGCCTTCTGTGTCTTCTTTTTTTTTTTTTTTTTTTTTTTTTTTACCTCATTTGAATCTCACTTCTGGGGTCTTTCTCCGTCTCTCTGTCTCTTTCGGGCTGTGGAGGAATGCAGTTATTTGTGTCTCGTGTTCTCTCTTGAGTCGGTAGCGCTGACGGGTCAGTCTGGCGCGCACACACACGGCTAACGCTAATATAGCAGCTACTGGAGCCAACACAACTGCCTAGCCAGCATTCAGCCTTTAAATAGAACCAAATGAGAGACAGTAATGTAATCGAATGTGTTGGAGGATCTTACTCTTTCTATATGGCCCTCCCTGGATACCAGTAACTGTCCCTGCACCCGTTTCTTTCTCTTCTACAGGTGCTAAATTTAGCACGATAAGTGTTAGCATACTATGAATGAGATGAGATGCCATGTAAAAGTGTGATACAAAAAAGCTCACTATCCCTAAGTGGGTGGCAATTACAAGTAAGAAACAAAAAAGTTGTTCATCATAAAGATGTGTTAATAATTTATAAATAATTAAAAAAGTAATAAATGTTACTTGTTTTTTAATCATTTTTATGATTGACAATAGTATCACATGCAGTTCAAGGATAATACCCACATTGTGGATGTAATATGTTTGGAAATTTTCATACCAATCCCCAGAATGTGCTTCAAGTTATTCATTGAATCCAGTTTTCATTTACATTTAAATGGTAAATGAAAGTTTACATTTAAATGGTTTGGTGTGGGTAAGATTATGTTTTTAAAAGAAGCAATGTGAAATATTATTGCAATTTAAAATAACTGTGTTCTATCAAAATATAGTTTAAAATGTCACTTAATACTATAATGCAAAACTGATTTTTCAACATCATTACTCCAGTCTTCAGTGTCACATGATTTTTCAGAAATCATTTTATAGGAAACATTTCTTCTTATTATCAATATTGAAAACAGTTGTGCTGCTTAATATTTTTGTAGAAATCCTAATACATTTTTAGGATTCTTCAATGAATGGAAAGTTTAAAAAACAGCATTTATTTGAAACATAACTTTCAGTGACTCTATAAATGTCTTTACTGTCAATTTTGATCTATTATCTTTCAAAAAAAAATTGACCCCAAATTAAGTATGGAGGTCATCATGAATTTGATTTTGAACACATATGTCACCTTGTTAACTTCAAATAAATGTTAACTCCATTCCTATCTGCCTCGTTTTCTATTCCTGTTCTGTCTTTCATGTTTTGTTTGTCTGATTGTTCACGTTATCTTCTATTCATGATTTTAAAGGTGCATTGCGCAACATTTCATGTTAAAAATACCTGTTTTTCAAACCCATACATGCTTAAACAATTGCCTGATGGGCTGAATGAGCCCTTCTCTGATCACTGTGATTGCCTTTATAATCCTGTACAGTAAAATAAATAAGAGGAATTCGGGACGGAATTTGAGACTGGCCGTGACGTCATGCACATTCACGGTCAGCTGGCTATGTCGGGCAGGTTTGTGTATTCGCGGCCATTCTCCATATCAAAGAAGACAACTCGAGCAACAAAACTTCAGTCAACTTTCCACAAAAGTAGAATATGGATTCAAAGAGACTGGCTTGTAGTTCATTCCAAACCCCTCGTAAGACAAAGAAAGAAAAAAAAACTTAAAATTTTTTTTGTACGACCTCACTCATACGAATTAGTACGATTTTGCTAAATAGTACGTATTTTATGAATTGGCCAATTCGTATGAATTCGTACGAATGACCTACCCCTTACCCCGCCCCCAAACCTAACCATCACGTGGGTTTAGACAAATCAAGTGAGGTCGTACGAATTAGTACGAATTAAACATTTTTTAATCATTCGTCGAATTCGTACGAGTTGGGCGTGAGATCGTGTTGGTATCACTGAAGCAGTGTTAAAGTTTATGATATAATTAAGTGATCAATTGATTGATGATTGACCATTATTGAAGATGCCTGATGATAACAAGCAGAATCACTGAAGGAGAATAATTTTTAAGTCACCGTTATGGGGATCAGTGTTTGTTTAGTTGTGCTCTCGACACTTAACTCATTAACTTTATGTTTTGTTTGACTGCTGCGTTTGACTTAAAGCTTTCAAGTAGTACAGTATCTCATATTTGTAAGATTTATAATAGTGCTCCACTTTTCAGATCGTTTCTATACACAAAAAGATGAGTAAGACAATTTCAGTGAATATAAACATGAACTTAAACTCCCCTGGAGATTCACCAAAACGTCTCGCTTTCTCTGCCTCTACTCTGTTTGGTCAACATCGCCTTAATTCCAGTCAGATCCAGTAAGCTGAACTCTCCTGAGTCCAGAACCGCATTGAGACAGCTGGGCTGGAGATCATGACATGATCAAGAGCTAAACTCGTTGGGACCCAACTAACTAATGAGTATTTATGACTTTATGAATCCATCCGGGGCTTGAGGTCCTCCTCGATGGAGAAAGGATTGGAGGGAGAGAGAGACTGTGGTAGAAATTTGCTCAGAGGAAAATCACATGCTTTATTTCTTCATTCCAAATATTTTTGTGCAGTTTCACTTTGATTTAAAAATTTATATATATATATATATATATATATATGCAAAAAGTCACCAAAAACATATACTATATATATATATATATATATATATGAAGAGTTCAGATGCAAAAGCCTCTAAATGCCATTTGAAATTTTCTTCTAAAATGATCATTTTTATCAAGCTTGTATATTTAAGTTCAGTAATTTCACTTAAATGACAATTAATAGGTAATCTTCATTGCCATTTAAGTGAAATTACTGAACTTAAATATACAAGCTTGATAAAAATGATCATTTTAGAAGAAAAATTCAAATGGCATTTAGAGGCTTTTGCATCTGAACTCTTCATATATATAATTTTTTCGCACACTAAATAGGGATTGTTTGAGCTGTGCCCTCTACTGTACAGATATGAATTTGCATTTCCTTCAGTCTGAAGCTTTTTTGCCTGAACCGGCGAACAGTGGGAACCGGTGAATGTTTCTTCAGACTTTTAGAAGAAACATTGGTGACAAAGTTGATATTTAACTAAGTACATAATTTCGGCACTTCATTTTAATATGAATCATAACTTAGAACTCCAGTGTGGCTCTTAAATCACATTCAGGCTTATTTGGGCCTCAAAGCATGTATAGCACATGGTTTGAAATTCTCTCTCGTCTTGTGGCCAATGGTTTGAAGCATGAATGACATTTGTGAAACGGATGGGAATTTCCATCAAAGCTCTCAAGACTTTTCTATGGACAGTACCACTTTATGGTTACACATTATTTTGTACACTTTATTCTATTAACTATAAGTTACTTTGCAACTATATGTTGTATGTTTGCAATTACATGCAATGTCTGTTGGTGGAGCGTCACAATAAAGTGCTAGCAGATATCAAGCAGTCTACTAATACTCTAATGAGAGTTAGTTGACGTAGTTGCAAAGTTGTACTTAGTAGAATGTCTTAAGTGTTACCATTTATTTCCATTATGGAAAAGTGCATCCTGGACAACCTCTTTCTGTACTAAAAGAAAGAACATCCAAAAAGGCATAAGAATATGATGACAAAATGTTAATTTTTTTGGACGAAATATCCTTTTTGTCTCCTGAGCTTTCCTTTGGGTCTATTCAGAGAGTAATGAGCTCATGAGTGAAATTGACCAGAACTTGAGAACTGTAGAATGGTCCAGAGATGATGCACTTCAATTTTATTATCTATTTTTTCCCTTTACGTGTCTCGCTCTCAGTCTCTGCAGCAGCTGGAGGGTTGAACTATTAATTCATATATGAGTATTTGAGGGGCAAACGGAAATAAACATGGACTGTTAAGCGCCGCGTCCAAAGCAAGATAATAAAGGTCTATCCCATAGGAATGTGGACATAGTCTGAAGTTTATTAAATGAAAAGACAGAGGGATTGGAGGAGCTTTTGAAGCAAAGAAATAGGAAGAAGTGTGTGTGTGTGTGTGTGTGTGAGATGATCTCTGTATTCGTCTATCACTCTGTGGAATGCAGACGCTCAGTAATACAGGAGCGGCCCAGAACAATTCGGCTCAATGCGGGCTCATTACGACCGGATGAAGGCTCTGTGGAGCGACTGAGATGATAGAGAAGAGAGAGAGCAAAGGAGACATGGATGATATATTATCTTGACAAAGGTAGACAGCATAATTGAACTTCCCTGTTCTTTTATAATATGAACGAAAGTTCTGTTTCTTTTTCTAATATAAACTACAATGATTTATTTTTTGAAGAGGGATAAAAATAAAATCGTTCTGCAGGATCAAAAATGCCTTTTTTGAGTTGACCTGATATTACCGGACCAGCATAGCAAGTCAACAGTAGTCATCCTGCTTTACCAAAAAATACCATGCTGATCAACAATCTAAATAAGATAACTTTTGGTGAACTGGTGAAGAGCATGCTGGTTTACCAATGGGACCAGAAAGATGTGGGCAAATCAAACTCAACACATGTCCCAGCCATCTCAAGCGTCTGTGTGTAATCTCCTCGGTAACGCTCCGGCTTCCCATTTTCTTGTTGGGCATCTTATTAGGCCAAAATCCATTTGAGGCATCCATTATGGAATACTTCCATTCTCCTCATGTCAGTTGATAACTGTCCAGCTCTCTGAACCATCCAGCAGAACAGAATTTACATTGCTGAGAGGTAATTTCCCATTATGACACTACACTTAAAACGTTCAGAATGTTTTGATGAATGAGATGATCTTTGATGGTATTCCATAGGAGTGCAGTATCTTCCAGAGGGTGTTTCGGTGGAGACTGTCAAAGGCCTTCCTGAAGTCCACGAAGTTGATGTAGAGGGGTATATTCCATTCCAAGAACTGTTCTATAATATTATGCAGAGCAAATATCTAGTTCATATATTCACTTTCCTCCCTGAAGCCTGCTTGCTCCTGCCTGATGCTCACTTTCGATAGCGTCTGGCACTTTGGAGAGGTGTTCTCTTCACGGATGAGTCCTGGTTTTCACTGTACGGGGCAGATGGCAGACAGTGTGGATGGCGTCTGACAACGAACACAGGTGCATTTTATTAATGGCATTTTGAATGCACAGACATACCTTGTCGAGATTCTGAGGTCCATTGTTGTGCCATTTATCCACATCACCTCATGTTTCCCCAATGTATTCCCAATACAGTAAAACTGCCTTTTATTGTGGCCAGCCTAAGGTACACCTGTGCAATAATCATGCTGTCTAATCAGCATCTTGATATGCCACACCTGTGACTGGTGGATGGATTATTTTGGCAAAGGAGAAGTTCTCACTGACACAAATTTAGACAGATTTGTGGACAAGGATTGAGAGAAATAGGCCCTTTGTGTACATAGAAAAAGTCTTTGAGTTCAGCTTAACCAACCCGGTCTCACCCCAATTCGTCATATAACTGACGTTTTGGGACGTCTTTTGACCATTCGTCAATATACGACTTTTTAGGGCCCCCTTAAACGTCGGTAGATGACGTTATGGGATCCTAACTCTACCCCAGACCTAAACCTAACCCTAAACCCAACTCGTCGCCTAACTGACGTTAAAGGTAAAGCGTCAGTTGTATGACGACCCGGGATCGTCATCTACCGACGTTTAAGGGGGCCCTAAAAAGTCATATATTGACGAATGGTCAAAAGACGTCCCAAAACGTCAGTTATATGACGAATTGGGATGAGACCCGGCCTATTACTTGAAAAAAAATATATATTCATAATTGCTTGACTGGTACCATCTTTTTTTGCCCCCATTAAGATTGTTGTAATGCATTCTGTGATTGTCTTAAAGGGATACTCCACTTTTTTGAAAATAGGCTCATTTTACAACTACCTCAGATTTAAACAGTTGAGTTTTACCATTTTCGAATCCATTCAGCCTATTTTCTGATATTTAGAAGAATATCTGTAACCAGACAGTTTCTGTTCACATTGACTTTTGAATCCATTCAGCCTTTATTCTGATATTTAGAAGAATATCCGTAACCAGACAGTTTCTGGTCTCATTGACGTCCATAGTATCCTACTAATGAGCCTATTTCCAAAAAAAGTGGAGTATCCCCTTAATGGAGGATGTATGGTACTGGTCTGCGTTTAAGTCCAATTTTTTATGCCTTTTCCTCACTAACTTCCCTCCGTCTCGTTGACTCGGATGTAAAGTCATTGCTTACAGTGTGCGACACTACTGGCGGAACCCTAAGCCCTTGATCATTTACAATCTAAAGTAGAGCTGATTTATTATTTACAGGTAATTTTACGCACCATTTTATAGACCTGTCTGTGTATGCTTGGGCTGTTGGAGAAAATATAAGAAATTACACTCAATGAAAATGATAATATTGCAATAAACTATAACAGCTTAAAGAAGCTACACGTATTATGTTGTCAAAAGTAAAAATGATGGCAATATTATACACTAGAGTAACTCTAGTGTATAATATTGCTTAATTTACCCCCACTCTAGAAGAGTTTTGTGAGGTGGGGGTAAATTAAGTGTGATCTGTTGTGACATCACAATCATGTTGCATTGTGGTCTATGGGTCTGCCTGAAGTGTATATTTTAAATACACTCGCTCCCTCTGTCAAAATTTGTGAGGTCGAGGCTGGGTCTGTCCTAATAAACTTCCCACGTCCTCTTGACGAAGTTGAACGCACTTCGAAATGGCGGCAGGGATTCACCCGAGGGGAAGTGCTTAGTGAAGTTCGCGAGTGTATGTCTAAAAGTGGAGTCCTGAAAATACGTGAAGAAAAGAACAAATTCCTCAGGAGTCATGTAGTGTTTAATATGCAAAGACAACTGAATATTTTTCTCTTGTGAAATGCATCTAATATATGGAAATTTATTTCCACTGATGACTCTAAGCATCTCTGAACTATTTTCTAAACTCTTCCCACAAGCCCTCCAGCATCTCCCAAGTTTCCCCCTCTCGCAACCTCTCTCGAGAAATCCATGTGAGAAATGTCCCACATATTTTGCAAATGAAATAATCCTCATGGAGCTTAAAACAACTTAAGAGCTTGTTTTACATATTAACCGATTCGTGACTCACTGGTCATTAAGGAGTTCTCCTTTCTCAGAGCTTGTAAGCATCTATTTTTAAACATTACTCACTAAACATGAATCAATGTTTGAACGTCTTTCTTCTTCAATATGTCTTTGAAAGTCTGCATTCCCCGCATCGTTTCAGCTCAAAGCGGATCAGATATCAGTGATTCTCGACTCTGTGGATCCAGCCACTGGAGTTTTGTAAAATTTTCCCAGTTCTCCCAGTACAAAAGAGTCCATTAAACACACATGAATGGTTAGTGTGTACACAGAGTTGTGCGGAGTTAAAAGAAAGAGATCTTTCATAGGAGATACACAGCTTCTCTTTCTCTTTGATTGGTTTTCCTTGTCTTTCTCTCTTTGCAGCTCACGAGCAGAGGCTTGGACAGTTCGCTCTGAAATGGAAATGCAAGTCTGACACATCTATCTGTATGTAGTCTCTTTATTCATCCACCTCTTTATATGTGTGTGAGCTAATAACTGTACATTCCCTTGTGTGTACATGCATATGTGAGTGCACAAGATGGGGGTTTGGGGTCTCATTGATCCAGCATGTTTAAGAATGCAGGGGCAGAAGAGCCAAACCCCCCTCAGGGCCAGAGACACCCTCCAATCAATACTGAGAAAGATCAGCCCTCCTGCCTGAAGCACATACTCACTCATTCACTCGGTCACCCGCTCATTCAATCACTCACTCACTTACTCTCTCACTCATTCTCTCACTCACTCCCTATATCGAACTTGTGTGTGCCTCTAATTGACCAAAAAAACCTGCAACTGGTACAGGAACAGCAAATTATGTTAAAATATTTTGTTGCAGGCCTCCATTTCAATACATTAGAATGAAAAAGATGAATTTACTATAAAAAATCTCAGAATATACTTCAAGTAAATGAATTAGGTCAAAGAAGACAGAATCCTTGCATTACATGTAAAAATGAAAGGTGAATTTTTGCATTTTAATGTGTTTGAAAGACAAACGCCTTCCAAAGACATGGTTAAATGACTCGCTGAGTAATAATTCAAATAATGATTAGTGTGTTTAATGATTAGTGAGTTATGGTTTGTGTTTGTTTGTTTGTTTGTCTACTTTAGAGTTTGTTTTTGATCAGTTCTGGGGCCTGTACCATGATGGTAGTTGAACAAACTCAGGGTTGCATGATTAGTTTTGAGTTGACAAAACCAAACCAATCCTACCATTCACTTATAAAATAAAAGTATTAAAATATTAAGAATTTAAACAAATTTACACAGCAAGAAGAAAATAGCCGTCTATGAAAGAGGACAACTAAAAGAAAGTCTTGTTACTGTATATCAGTGCAAGTAAAAGTTGTGAAATTAGTTTAAACAGTTGATAAAGGTAAAATTGAACATTTAAGCTCACATGTCATTTTATAGCTTCATTTATTGATTCTAAAGCGTATTTATAATACATTTATATACGTATTCATTTAAAATCTGAGTTATCATAATTGATAAACTGAAATTGTACGTGAGATCGGTTAAGGGTATAATAATTACAGGAATCATTTCTAAATCATTCAAATGTATTTACTAAAAGCCATGATTTTGTCTTTTAAAATCATTTGCTGTGTAGTGACCTTTAATTTGGAGTGAAAACAGGTGGAGTGACTTTATCGCGTCACATGTGTCACTTTGCTCACAGCTGATGAGCAAGGTGACACACAACTTAACTGAAACATACTGTATCTGGCTAGCCACCTAAACTGGCTTCATAATAGGCCCCTGCACGTCTGTTTCTAGGTTGCTTTTCAGTCTTTCAATTGGTTCAGTTCTCTCCCTGTTTGTTACCATGGTTTCTAATTGATTGTTAGTTCCATTCAGGTGTGTGTGTGTGTCTTTTTATCTCCCCAGTTTCTGTCTATTTAAGCCCTCTGTTTCCATCAGTTCTTCGTATGTTCAGTCAATTCAGAATTCTGAATGCCAGTCAATCTGCTGCCAGAAGCACTATTAATATGCAATGTAGCTTTAAGACCAACAACAGAGGGTTGATAACAGAGTGTTAATGTTTTTTTTTTTTTTTTTTTTTTTTTGTACAATCTAAAACTTAAACTTAACATTTACATATGTCCCATGGCTGTGACTGAATTTTGCAGGTAGGAATGACACTTCATGTGGCTGTGTCTCAGTGTTGCGCTATTCCACTCTTAAAAACCAACTCTCATGAACATTACGCTATTCACATTCAGACCGCCTGGCTCTGTGGTTATGCAGAGGTCATTAGCTTGTGGCAGACCTTTTCTCAATCATTCAGGAAAGCATGTTGTGTTCTGCTGAGACTGTGGTGTGTGGTTGATTTTTTTCATAAGTGTACATCGGCTACGAGAAAGATTTTCCCATGAAGCCGTTTTCTTTAATTGAGAACAAAAGGCCTCAACAGCTCTTTCTTGTTACAAAATGTCTTGAGATAAACACTGTCAAGGCATACGACACTTATTTGTAGATCCTTCTCAATGGTTTAGATGTGTATTTAATTGGACTGAGAAGATTGTCTGAGTTTGGCAGACTGTTTGGCACAAACACTTCGATTTATCAAACGTTTCATAGGGCCGTGGAAGAGATGTGATGTAAAATCAATTTATCAAAATGTCAGCGGGCCATTAACAATGTATTATAATAGCAGTCAGCTTGTGAGAAACCAACGCTGTGGTCCTCTTCTCTTTATCTCGTCCTCCCTGTCTCCGTGCCCTCTTTTTTTTCCAGTTGTATGTTCCACACTTTAACAGGTGTGTCAACTGTTTGGTATAAATGTAACCAGTCCTATTCGACTTGGCATCTCCAGTATGGAAGGAGAGCACACTAACAAGGACACAGTGCCTTACCAGCTTGCCTCTGTTACACATTTTCTGTAAACTCAATCTTTTTGTCCTAGAGATTAATTTATTGAAAAATACATTGTAAATGCAATATAGTGAATTGACTACACCTGTTTTAATGAGCATTCATTTTTTGTTTAATTTATTTTATGCATTTATTGCATTTATATATGCATTTATCAAAAAAAATAGCATTTTCAGTTTACATGTAACACATTTGCACAAAAATAAATGGGCTTCATAAATAAAATGTTTGGTCTCACTTTCTATTAGCTGTCTTTGTTTACTATGTACTAACATTTAAATTAATAATTTGATACAATGCACTTATTGTGTACATACATGTTTTTACATTGTACTTACAGTGTATTGATACCTGCATGTAATTACAGCTGCAATTAAATCTTTTGCCCTATCCCTTACCCCTTAAATCAGCCTTAAACCGTCCCATACCACCAAACCTGTCCTAACCTTACCCACATCCCACCTCACATCCCACCTAGTAGCTAAAGTGTTTTGTAATACAACATGATCACAATAAGGACACTGTACTTATTTATTGATGTGAGGACCTAGTAGGACACCTGATATAAAGTGTGACCAAACAGTATTGGCTTTAGCTGGTAAATCACTGCTGAAATCTGTATCTACAAAGCTCAGTATGATACACAAGAGCATTCAGCTAGACAAAAGTGACATTTTAGAACAAAATTTTGACCAGCGTGGCTCACACGATGCACTTACAGTATAGACACTGTTAAGACTGTTTCGACGAATGTGCCAAAGTGGTTGAGAAAACGTCTTGGTTAAGGATGTAACCCTTGTTCCCTGAGTAGTTAACGGAAACGTTCCATTGGATGATGACAAATTGAGATTTCGCTTAGAAACCCTATCAGCTTCGATCAATATAAAACGAGCCAATGACAAAGAAATGCTATGGGTCTGCGGATTTTGCATAGCGTAACTCCGCCTAACCTGTGGGTATAAAAGGAGGATGCTGGCAGCAATACCGACAAGTTTCTTCACTGAGGAGTCAAGACTGAGGTCGGGTGCCCCCATCTTGAAGGAAGGAAAGCACGACACTGATCGAACATCTCTGGGGGTCTTCTCGGTGAGAAGAGCACCAGTTGCCGAACTTCACCACTTCCACTTCAACGCGAACACGTGTCTTGTGGACGACGCTCTAGCGGAAGTGATGGTAGCCGCCACCACAGGTGGTAGGGTACTCAAACCTGCCTCGTCCCATCCAGGAGCCACACATTGAGGTTCCAAAGATCGGAACAAGGGTGCTACAGGTTGCCCAGTCCCTGAGAAAGGAGGTCCTTCCTCAGAGGAATGAGCCAAGGAGGTGCTGTCGCGAGGAGAATGAGTTCGGAGAACCAGGTCTTGGTGGGCCAATACGGTGCAACCAGAATGACCTGCTCCTCATCCTCCCTGACCTTGCGCAGGGTCTGCGCAAGAAGGCTCACTGGGGGAAATGCATATTTGCGGCCCCGCAGCCAGCTGTGCACCAGTGCATCAGTGCCGAGCGTGCCCTCCGTCAGGGAATAATACAGGGCGCAGTGGGTCGAGTCGTGAGAGGCAAACAGATCTATCTGTGCGTCCCTGAACTGGTCCCAAATCAGCTGAACTGACTGGGGATGGAGTCACCAATCTTCAGGGAGGGGATGAAGCCGTGAGAGCTTGTTGGCTGCACAGTTCAGGGCTAAGGGAATATAAATGGGATGAAGTGACCTTAGATGCTTCTGACTCCATATGAGGAGTTGGCGGGCGAGTTGCGACATACGGCGGGAGTGCAGACCACCTTGACGGTTGATGTACGCAACAGTCGTGGTATTGTCTGAACGGAGCTGAGCATAAGAGACTTCTTTCAAAAATATTTAAAAAAACTTAATTACATACTTTTGAATGGTAGTGCGTGAAACCAACATCTGTTTTAATTAAAAGAGCTGTATTTATTTCCATCCAATTGTCACCGCGCAACAAAGAGAAGTTAACCTTTCTCATTAATGAACATCTCAACCGTTCAGAAAGTTTTGTTGGAGGATGCAAAGCGAACAAGGGAGTCAAGTCACGATTTACAACCATAATCCTCAAACAGATCAAACACAAACAGACTGTTGAAGCCTTATGCTTCTGTGTTTACATGTTTCCTCAAAAAACGTGTATGTTGTGTATTCCAGGCTGTTGGTTTATACCCCAGGACTCTGAGGTGAGATGCAAAGTCAGCTACAGTGATGTCTTCCTTGAACTCTTGAAGTCTTTGGCAGGACTCTTCCCGCTGCTGCTTTGTAGCTGGACACGTAAGCCACACTTTAATCTTTTAACGTCAATGCATTACATACATGACAAATAAGATACATTTTTCTAGATGTTCCCTTTCTGGTTGTCAAACATTAGTGTCATGTCCATATTTTATGTGATAAACCACCTCTGTGGTTACTCTTCTATAGAACACCTGTGTGAATTTGAAATTGAGGGGAACTGCTTTCATGCACTAAAAATAATTTTGGGACCAGTTGGTTAAAAGTAAATGGCTCAAGACAGTGAAGTTTGTTCTGAGAACTCTGGAATCATTTGTTTGCAGATGCCACTTTGTTGCAGAGTCATTCATAATTTTGAATATGTGGCTAAGTGATACACTCTTAAAAACAAAAAGGTTTCAAAAGAGGTGTTTCACAGGACTCTATAGTAGACGCTCCAGTGTATGAGAGTGTATAGGCCACTGTAAATTCAGTCACATCCACATGCTGTGAATAATTCTTTAAAAGGGCTTTAAAGTTACAGAGCTTTCAGTAGTTTTGTGAGTCAGTTAGTCAGTTTGATAGTTGTTCGGTGTGTGTGTGTGCGTATGCCACACTTTCAGGAGTGTAGGACAGAAGTGTGGTTTCTGTCTTAGTAATTACTTGGCTTTTCCATGCCAGCATGCCTGGAGACACACCAACACATTCCTACCATCTCTTTCTCTCTCTCTCTTTCTTCCTATAGCCACTTTTTAAAAAATATTTTTATGATCTAACTTTTTTTGCTGAACACTTCTCAGCTTTCAAATTTCGTTAAATGTTTTAGCATCGTCATTCTATTTGCTGTCACACCTCTGTTTATTTTCCACTTCAAACTCTTCAGGCCAAATGTGTGTGTGTGTGATGGCAATATCCAAAGCCTTGTCCTTTTGGGGAAATGTTTTGGTCCCTATAAGGAATTAAACAGCTTATAAATCATAGTAAATGATCTTTTTAAACAATTTAAAAATGCAGAAATGTTTCTGCGATGGATAGGTTTAGGTGTAGGGGACAGAATATACAGTTGTACAGCATAAAAATCATTATTTGTATGGAAAGTCCCCATAAAACATGGGTAACGGACTCAGAGGTAAGAGCATAACCTCACTCCTCTGGCCTTGAGAGTCTCACTAGTGACTGATGCTTGAGGCTGCCTTTAGCGTCTTTGTTAGCACCCGCCGTCCACGTCAGAGACCCCGGTTCGAATCCCCCTTGGAGTAGGTCGAGTAGGACCGGTTAAATAAGAAAACCCAACAGGAGAGGAGGTAAAGAGGAGGGCCTAAACCATCATCACACACACCATCATCACACACACACACATGGCTCCTGTTCCTCATTAGGCAGAAGGCTCTTTCATGGTCAGATCCAATAAAACTTGAATGCGTCTGTCTGGAGCAAACATGGGCAGAGAAGCTTATTTGTGTAATTATTGCAGCACAACCCCGTAGCAGATCTTCCGCCACCTGCCACGACAACCACTTCAGCCCCACGGGGGCTCGGTCACAATACCCCACGTCAGCAAGCCCACGTCACTGTGAAGAGAGAGCTTCAAATACTATTATATAATGGTTTAAAATGGAGATTGATTTCCTGTAGCAGAGTGGTTTGTTTTTGGATTCTGCATTCAGAACTCTGTGTCACATTGACAATGAAGCCAGGAAGAGCAGTTCAAGCGCTTATGACAGATGAAACATTCTATCTATCCATCCATCCATCCGTCCGTCCGTCCGTCTGTCTGTATAGAATACATTGGATACAATGGATAAAAAGTGACAGTAAATACTTTACATTGTTATACATTTCAAATACTTTTTTCTTAATCATCAACTTTCTAATTGTCAAAGAAGAAAAAAGGACATGGTTTCCAAAAAGATTATTATTCAGCAGTTTTCAAATTCTTGAGCATTTTAGAATGATTTCTGAAGGATCATGTGATCAAAATAAATGCAGCCCTGGAGAGCAGAAGAAAAATCCAAACTTGTGACCTGTTTTCATGCCAACGTTTGAAGTTTGGCTTTACAAAATGTCCCTTTTCTTGTCAAAATGACTTTTATTTGTATTTACACTTTGTATGGTAATTCACATTCAGCTATCTTTAGATAGATCTTTTTATATTTGGAAGCAGTTGTATTTACGTATTTGTAAAACAAATATTTCCGAGTAGTGCGTAAATAAACTGTAATTCATTTAGAAGAACTCACAGTTCAAGAACAATCTTCTCTAATGTTGTATCATTTTGAAACATATAATTCACTGTTCATTTTATCTTTTTTATATGCACTCTATTGTGGCCTGAACTTTTGTCACATAACTGAGAGCTTCTTTGAGTCTTCTGACCCAAGACCTATAAGCATTTATTCCCCCCTCTGGGTTTGTGGACTGTACATGTACTTCTGTGTTTATTATGTGCAGACAAAAACCTGTCAACTGTCAAATGTTATAAATGTATTTTTTCCCTTCTTTTTTTTTTACGTCATCTTTCTACAAATATCCCCAGATCCGATCAGAAGAGTCTAATTAAAGATTCAGCTGTGAAGATGATTCATATTTAATCATTCGTTGTCAGACTGATTGACAAAATGCGTCTTTTTTTGCAACATCAGACATGTTATGTTGTGTTGACCAGTCAGATGAGTGGGCATGGATGAGTCAGCCCTCTCCAAAAGACTTTGATCACATGACCGGACAGACCTGCATTCAGTGGCTTTTCGGCTCTCAGAGGGCCTGACTCACTGTGAGCAAGCTGAAAACAACACACAAAAATCCCACAAGGCAACCTTGTGAGACCAGTGTATGGGTCAAGACCAGCAAATCTGATGGACCTTTGGTAATAACTGCACCATGAGATTCAGCTCTGCTCAGTTGAGTTCTGCCTCTGTGGGAGCGGATCTGCCACCGCTGTTGCTATTCTTGTTTAGATGAGCTGAATTTGCTCCACTCGTTCTCTGAAATGGCATCTCACTGTCTCTCAGGCACAACAGAAAAAAAAAATATCCATGTTTATGCACAGTCTGACGTAAAACTGCATCAAGGCATTTGTTTTGTTTGCTCTGAGAAAATTATATAATGATGCTGAATTGAGCCAGAAGTAATGCCTCCTCCTTACGTTTATTTTCAACGTTATAAATTCATTATTTATAGTATTGTCTGTATTCTCTTTTCTATTCGGCGTGAGCATATGTGAATTGTACAGCACATGGGTCAACCATGAGTGGTTTAAGAATGTGAAGAAAGAAAGAAAGAAAGAAAGAAAGAAAGAAAGAAAGAAAGAAAGAAAGAAAGAAAGAAAGAAAGAAAGAAAGAAAGAAAGAAAGAAAGAAAGAAAGAAAGAAAGAAAGAAAGAACAGTGAATTCAGAGTTGAATCTGAAGTCTGATTCGTTTGGTTCAATCAGACTTATTTGAGTTTTGATTAGCTTGATTAGCGTTTGTGTGTGTGTGTGTGTGTGTGTGTGTTGTTGCATTTAATGCACATTTACATTACATTGGAATTGCACTTTAATGCAGTCATCCTAATTGAGATTTCTATTGAGTTTGTTTCAAATTTGTGGAGTCTTTTTTACTAAAATAGTAAAGTCTATTTTAACTAAAATATTTCATCATATAATGTACATGAGTTTCAACAAAAAACTGTGTACTGTAATTTTGCTCTTACACACACACAGGCACATATGTTGTGTTTTCATGTTTTATGGGGACTTTCCATAGACATTATTATTTTTATACTGTAAAACTGTAAATTATATCCCCTTAAACTAACCCTACCCCTAAACCTACTAGTCAAAAAAAACACATTTTTCACATTTTCAAAAAACATCAGCTGTTTTCCTCATGGGGACCAAAAACTGGCCACACAAGGACAAGGATTTTGGATATTGCAATGTAGGATTTACCAGGCCAAACACACACACACACCGTATATATTTTTTTAGGGCTGTCAAACGATTAATCGCGATTAATCGCATCCAAAATAAAAGTTTGTGTGTACATAATATATGTGGCTGCACTGTGTATAATTATTTTATTTATATAAATACACACACATGCTTGTATATATTTAAGAAATATTTTCATGTATATACTGTATATAGATTTATATATAATTTATATTATATAAAAATATAAATATTTTATATATAAATAATATTTTTTTCTAAAATATACATGCATGTGTGTGTATTTATATATACAAAATAATTATACACATTGCACCCACATATATTACGTAAACAAAAACTTTTAATCTTGATGCGATTAATCGCGATTAATCGTTTGACAGCCCTAATTTTTTTTTGAAAATATCATTTAAAAAATGAGAAAGTTTTTTAGCATTGTGCAGACACACAGTTCCCACATCGACTGATATTTACATCAGATGTCGATGACACTGTCTGATTTAGATTTGTGTGAAATATAAATAAAGCCAGAAACAACGTAATCATTATCTGAACTGCTAGACTAGAGGAAAGAAAGGGCAAAGCATTTAACTAACTGTGTGCCTCTCTGTGAAAGCTTTCTAACCCGCCACACCCCGCTATTCACTCACACACGTCCCTGGCAGCTCCGCTCACTTGTTATGCAAGTATAATGTCTCATTGCTCACCCATGTAAGTGTGCCACTGTTTTTCACTTACCTGTTCATATTCTCTCTCCTTTATTCTCTTTTCAGCTCTACATTTCCTGGATTATCTTTGTAATATTCCCCTCGACTTTTGTTTGTGGCCCCGGGGCCGGTATTTTCTCTCAGTGTTTCCTGTCAGATTTGTCAAACTGCAGGCAGCAGACATGAGTCAGAAAACAGCACGTCTGTCAAGGAATAACTACGGGTGTGTGTATTGTCACAGGCGAGCTCCAGCCTGTTCAAAAATTTACTGCATCTTTGAAGCATGTCAAGATCTGGCCTGTCCGCAGAGGGGTTGACAGTCTGGGACCGTAATAAATATGGCTGAGTATTGCATTTAACATGAAATACAGAGGCTGGGACTCAACCTTGTTATTTCCCTCATAAATAATTCAATATAATCTTCCAACTCTGTTATTGAGAGGCGTTTTTGCGGCCGGTAGAAAGGAAGATAATTCCCCTAGTCCATTTCACTTTATACAGTTTTATTTGAGAATGTTTAGCATCATCTTACTAATACTTTAGATTATATTTAAGATTCTATAATTGCTTTAAGATCACTATATCCCATAATGCAACATGCTTGACCTTGACCTTCCATGAACACCAAACAGGAAGCAATTTTAGTTGATTTTTAACTGTGATTTAGATCTCAGATGCTCTCTTTTTTTAATGAAACATTTTTATTTTCTAATTGATAACGGTATTTGCCCATTTCCCAATAGGCCTAACTGGAAACGGTTAAAATCCTTGATCTTATTTGGGACGCATCAGAACAGATTAACATTTACAATATAGGCTAGCAATGAGGTCACGCGTGTGTGTGCGCATTTTATTGGTCGCATGTCGTTGAAGTGGTTGATTGTTTTTAATTAATAATAATTAGACCCAATTTAGTGTCATTCTGCTTCACTTGGATGCTAATATCAGGTGTAAGGTCAGGATGCACACGTGGGACATATTCAGTGTAGCCTATAGCCTACATTTCATTTTTATGTCCTAATCCTCAAAATTCCCTTTAGGATTATTTAGGATTGGTTCCAAAGTACGATTCCAAACTGAATCCCTTAAAGTTCTTATGCCTTTGGACTAGACAAAAATCCAGCATAATGACATGTCAAAGTCAGCTCAAAACCAGAGTTTCACTAAATTGCATAATGAATCTCAGAGATCCTTATTCTGTCCTACAGGAGAGCCTGTGGGGAAATGGAATCCCGTCTTCATTGGCCAGCGGGATGATTTGATGCAACATCCTGTGGTGGATCGCGGCGGCAGACGAACCCGATGCCCTGCAGTTGGTGCCTTCGCTCGCTCGCGCGCACGCCCCGCTCCGCCTCGCACTTGACCGAACGCGAGCGCACAGACGCGTCTCCGAACTGTGAGCTCCCGTGAGCGTGTCATACCTCCCTCATCTCTCACACGGGATCGCGCTCTCCGTTTTAACTCAAACTGTTGCCACTGACTAAGACACAGCGCGTGGGAGCGAACCGGTGCGCTTTTGGAAACGGCAGATACATTTCGCTGTGGATGCGTTTGTCCGCTCCTCTTCGCCATTGGATTTGATTCGCACATCACGCGTCTTTCTTCTGTCCAGGATGGGTTTTGCCGTACTGGTGCTGCTGTGCGCTCTCACCGGGCTGGTGTTCGGGGACAGTAAACCCAAGGCATGCTCGGACATCAGGCAGTTCTACAACAGCAAGGGGTTCAATCTGAACGGAGTCCCGCAAACGGAAATATCCGGTAGGTGAATCAGTCCTGCTGTTATTCTAGGCAGTTATGAATGAAGGCATTGCATACAAAGGCAAACTTTTAATGCAAGTAGCTACAATGCGATTTAAATGTATTTTCATCTTGTTATTATCAGCAAGCAAGACAAGTTTCATTCACACACAACGCAATGATACAGTCAATGTGCAATAATACAAATATTAAAAAGGTGGCAAAGTATAATAATTCCTGCTGGTCAACTGTTGTCAAATGCTATGATAACTTGGTTTATAATCTATATAAACTGCACATGTACAGTATTTAACATTCCCACAGGTCTTTGGAGTATAATTTTCCATGACCCAGGATTCTGTAACAGTTTCCTAGACTGTTTTTTTCTGCTGTCATTTGGTTTGAGTGTGTGGCATGGTTACAGAGATTTACTGGTGATTATGAGCTTTCTGTAGTTGCTTCTGGTGTGTGTGTGTGTGTGTGTGTCAGGGTGGACTATTGTCTGTCTCATCCAAAGTTGCTCCATGAGGGTGTAGAGTTTTGACTTTTGATTTTTAAGGAGTAAGCTGAAAAGATATAACCTCACCAGGTGTTCTGTGTGGTAGAAGTGCTGTCACACACAGAGAAAATCTTGATTTCTTTTTGTTTCATTGAATTTTTCTATCAGATTCTATGCTCAGCACTGCAGGCAGCCTGAATGTATTTTTACCCATCCACTTGCACATGACGCACGAGCTGATCCCGGCCGGTATTCCCTAATGATCAGTAAGTGTTCTCCATTTAGAAGATTAATAGACGTGAGCATCCGACGTTAGTGGCTGTACATTAATTTGATGGAGATATTATCCTCATAAACACGTACAACATGTCCAGACGCATTCAATCAGAGTGATGCATCGCTAGTCGCTTCAATCAGACATGTTAACATCGCCAGTGTGAGCTGTGTTTAGACTGCACTCTTTTACATGTCTAAGTGATGGTGATCAAACCCCTATCCATAACTTCTCAACCGTATGAAGACAATGAGATTTAATTGAAAGTAATTGTTTCAGAGTCAAGAGTTTCCCCCAGGAAATGTTCTCCAATTAAACCGCAGCTTTTTTCTTTAGCAGTGATGTTTCTCTGGCTCTCCACTCAAGAGCTGACATACTTGTCCTCCCATGCGTAAAACTGCGGGAATCTGATTTTGGTTTTTGTGAATATTAAAGTTGCATGACTGTTGTCAGCTGGTTGGACAGGAAATCTGGATACAGACTCGGATCTTCTTTAGCGGTTTCTGTGCCATTAATGGAATGGCCGGTTATTCCAACTCTTCTCGCTTTTTCCATTCTTTCCTCTGCCGCTGCTTGCCGACATTAACCTTAGATGGATGAATTTCATTCCGTGTCTTTAATTTTTGATGGGAAAGCTTTGTTTGAATATTTTAAGGCTGGATTTGAAAATTCAGCTGGATTGTATATCATCTTTCTCTCTCTGACTCATTTGAGATGAACTTGACACCAACCCTGTGAGAGCAACGTTTGGCCCATGGTCGTATTTGTGAGTGTTTATGTTTACTGTGTTTTATCTAGTAGAACACCACAAAGCTTATGCAAAAGCAGCTGTCTTCTATCAGTCCCCATGCTTTCTTGTTTTACTCAGAAGTGAGTAATGATATTCCCCT
This sequence comes from Cyprinella venusta, assembly GCA_038021265.1. NCBI lineage: Eukaryota > Metazoa > Chordata > Actinopteri > Cypriniformes > Leuciscidae > Cyprinella > Cyprinella venusta. Next base: position 14,925,624 of record CM075870.1, on the reverse strand, counting down.
GGCAGTCCATAGAGGGGATCCCACCCCGGCGAACTGTGGCACACCCTGCTAATGGCCCAAACAAGCCGAGCGACCCACACCAGGGCCTGAAGTTATGACAATACACAACGATAATCTGTACCTGACCTCATTTCAAGAGTGATTCAGTGACAGATCAGGTCAAGATGGCTCCTGTCAGTTCTTGTTAGGCTCATATCAGGAATCATTTTAGGAAACCAAGCCAAGTTCAGCTCACCTTTGTACTCACCCTCCTAGTAGATTAACTTACACCCAATATAAAGGCTATCATCTTGTAAAATCTTGCAAATTGTTTTGATGCAATTGTAAATAGTTAGAGAGCATATAAGTGTCTATTATGCTCCAATCGTAGATCACATTTCTGGAATTGTACCTGCAAACACACCTGATCAGATTAACAGTCTAGGTTTTTCAAGAACGGGACAATATCTGGATGACTTAAAAAAACAAATCAGTGCGAGGCTCCATCCGAAATTGCCCCCTATACCCTTAAATAGGGCACTGTTTGAGGGAACATTCATTTTTAGTGGTGTCCGAAACTATACAGTAGACGTTATCGAGTGCACTCATTCAATCCCGCAATGCACCACAATAACGACCGTACGACCGATGTATGCTCAATGGCTAGAGAATACTCTGAGAAATAACTGTGAGAGTCAGGCACCGAATGAGTTACTGTGTTTGACCCAACATGGCTTCATGACTTTTGCATACACTCTAAAAAATGCTGGGTTATTTTAACCCAACTTTGGGTCAAATATAGACTAACCCAGCCGTTGGGTTAAATTTTTACATTACATTTTTAATCCAACATTTCGGGTTTGTCCATATTTGACCCAAAATTGGGTTAAAACAACCCAGCATTTTTTAGAGTGTAAACATATGTGTAAACGCGGATAGCTCAAAATGTGTATAGATAACACGCCACTTGACTTGAAAGTGGCGTGTTATCTATACACATTTTGAGCTATCCGCGTGTGTGCGTGTATGTCCATGCCGTTAAATGTCTGAGAGAAACAAAGTAAAATGTAGATCTACATTGGGGAGTTATATTTTTTTTCCTAGGATGGTAGGGGAAGACTCATAAATGGTATTAACCCCAGTGACGGGTAGGTTTAGGGACGGGGTTAGGGTAGGTCATATATTTATACATATAGTAATGCAACGTTAACTCAACAGCATTCATAAACAATATGCGTGTTGATAGCACGCCAAAAATGGAAATATGAATTGGTGTGTCATACATACGCCAGAAGAAAAAGATAATCCTCGCCATCCGTTTTTCAAACCGCTGGTCCAATGTGGGTACAGTGTAATATCATACAGGTATAAATTCATTTTTAATTGATCATTACATTTTTTATTAAGGTTTTTTTTACATAGTTTCCATGACAGAGTTCAATATAAATATTTCCATCTTACTACTGGAGCTGCCCCTCTTGTGAAATATATTGGTGGACTAATGTAGGGAACTGTAAATGAGGGTAACACGCCCCTTATAGCATTTTGAACCATGGTGCTCATGTGGGCTACCAAGGTTTGAGCCCAGCCTGCATACCATGTGGGAAATTTATCATAATGTATCTTAGATAATAAATGAATTATACTAATTATGAAAATATATTTTTATATGTACATTTTATATAAACTATGTTTTCTCTGTTGCTGGCCTTTATTATTGTTATTATTTATTAAAATAATATATAATGTAGAATTTATCTTTTTTTTTGTTGTTTGAAAGTTTGTGTACTCAATTTTACTCAGTTATTTATTAAGTTTTATTGTTGTATGAAGCAAATATTATTTATTTACTCAAACAGGATGTCACCTGAAATCTCTCAAACCCCATCCACCGTGATGATGAGGTGTAGCGCCCCCTAGCTGTGACTCTAGAGTCAGCAGTGGTCATAAAGCAGCTGTCATTAGTCATGTTTAAGTCATGGACACAGGCGAGCATGAAAGCACTAATGAGGTCCCTGAGCCGTGCCGGCCCGCTGGATGATGGCCGCTAGTTTAACTGGAGGCGAACCATGCTTGCTCAAAAGCGAAATGGCCCATGGTAACATCATAGCAGAAGTTCTTTGAGCAGGGATATTTCAATATTTAAGTTGCATGAGCAAAATTGCTCTAGGGCATAGTATAGAATTCCCCTTTTTATTCATGTTGTGTGTGTGTGTGCATAGAGAATGCATTGTATTTTGTATTGATTTGCAGTAAATGTGTATTGATTTGCATGCATCGAGTTTTGGGGTCACGCAACATGCTTTCACAATGAATTTGTGCATTTGTCCTCCAATCCATAGCAAGATGAATTAAGAATGAGGTATTCCTAGACTCTCACACATGCACACAGACACAGAGTGAAGTGTTTATAGTGCTGATGCAGTAGATGTTGAAGGCATTACGCTGTAATCTGCCCTCTGGAGCCTGAAACTCACCACATAGTGTTTGATGTCACGCAGAGCCGAGCAACCACTCGACACACTGCAGCAGTGAAAGGGGGAAGAAAAAAACTGATATTGAGACCCTCGTGCAATCTACTCCTTCCTCTGTCCTTTCTGTCCCTTAAAACAGGAAAAACAGATTGTTGGACTTTAGAAGTACTAGTATTTTATTAATTTCTCTCTTGACGTCTTGTTCCATCCCTGCTGCTCTGCAAAAAAAAAAAAAAAGATTCTTATGACTAGCAACCATATGTTGTGTTTTGGATGTTGGTGTCCTGGATAATTTAACCCAAAAATTTAAAATGGTAATTTACACATTCTCATGCTGAAAACCTGCATTACTGACTTATTATTAGTTTCTCTTTTCCATGAAATTACAATTAATGGGGACTGAAGCTTTCAAGTTTCAAAAAGGTTGCAAAAGTACCATAAAAATAAAAAAGTGTCCATATGATTCTTGCATTATATTTCAAGTCTTCAGAAGTCTTCTTTGTGTGTAAATCAGACTAAAATCAGACTTAAGTCGTTATTTTGTGAACCTTTTACCTCTATTGAGCTGTTAACCATCAAATAAGTCAGCGAGTCACTGAGCTAAATGGAAAAAAAAACAGAGGAGTTTGATTTGTGAACGAATCAATCAGACGGGTCTTGTGAACCGATTCGAACTGATGTGAAGCTGAAACTGAAAAGAGATTCAGATGTTTTTAATTGAAGAATGTCACAGGAATGGAATGGAGGTGGAACAAGGGTGGGTTAAAAAATCTTGTAGGATAAGCTATATTTTAACCACACTCTTATAAGAAATGGTTCTATTTAGAACCAGAAATGGTTCCATCCCCCGCTTCATATATGGAACTCCAAAATGGTTCTATATAGAAACATTTTTTTGGTTAAAGGTTCTATTGGCCAAGTACGGAACCCCAGGGTTCCATATAGAACCCAGAGGAACCTTTTTTAAGAGTGTATTTAACCTTTTAGGGATTCCAAATACGTAGTGCTGATAGAACCTTTTACGGATCTATATAGAACCTTTTCTTCTAAGAGTGCGGCCATCTCTAACCAGGCCAATGTGAATTAGCATGGTCCACTTGTCTTTTCAGCCGAGCAGATCACTTACAAGGGATTTGTCTTGAATGTAATTGTACCGTTTTAGGCAGACCCTGAGTTTTTTGGTAATTGGGTAAAACATAAAACTGTGTGTCAATACAAGACCTTGGCCTTTCTCCCAGGATGCAATCCACAGCTGAATATGATACTTCTGAAATCAGATAACGCCAGGACAGTGCCGTGATGTAAATCTGCAGTCCAGAGCGAGGCTTATTGAATTATCTAGCCACTAAATGTGACAAACTGACTCAGATTGTAATACATGCAGTATAATGTAGTTCTCAGTCTTCCTGTGAGTGAAGGACTGCCCTCCCAGAGGAGAGAGAGAGAAGTGACAGACCAAGGTGACATTTAGACGAAGACATTTTGATGGATTTGCTATTGTGTGACATCCTTTTAAGGAAGAGAGAGAGACGAAGGGTCACACACCCCCCCCCCCCCCCCCCCCCCCCATAGCTGATACCTGTGCACATGACATAGCCTGAACGATATGGCACATACTGATATAAAGGGTTCAAAATAAGATTTTTTGTGTTCTTTGAGTTACTGTTGTCTTTCTATAAGCTCAAACCAGTTTGGACAATCTCCTCTGACCTCTGGCATCAATAAGGCATTTTTGCCTTATTGTATTTTTGCGTAACTGTCTGGTTACTGATATTCTTCTAAATATCAGAAAATCGGCTGAATGGATTCAAAAACGGTAAAACTCAAATGTTTAACTCTAAGGGCGTCGTAAAATGCCTATTTCCAAAAAAAGTGGAGGATCCCTTTAATATAACATACTTTAGTCAATTTAGTTGACTTTAACCTTTTTTTTTTAGCATTTTAATGTTTTGACAGTTTCCGCGCAATGAAGATTAATTGACCCTGACTCTGAGCAACAGTCACACAGTGTTCTCTGGAAAGCAGTTTAATGTTTATAATCACATTTCCTGCTAGCCTCGATGATTCATTGTAAATTCATTACAAAATACTAAAACTAAGACTCTAATGTTGAATGACAAAATAACCATATACAATTCATACACCAGACAGTTGAGTTCATACATAAGTACATAGTGTATAAGTGTATAGTGTGTCATTTGTGATACAACTAAGAGGTTAGTTAGCCCCTGCTGGTAGATAGATACTGTACAGGGGTTGGACAATGAAACTGAAACACTGGCCAATGTTGGAGGTTTCACATCTATATGCCTGGTGGCCAATCTTCAAAGTGAAGCACGGGTGGATCAGTGATGGTTAGCTCTGCAATATCATGACAATCCTGACTGTGTTTGATGGACACGAGTCAAAAATCATGAGCACCTGATGCTCAAACCGCGTATCTGCATGATCATGCACCAACACACACAAGACTTGTGACAGAAAGGTTTGATGAAGATGAAAGTGACGTTGAACATCTCCCATGGTCTGCACAGTCACCAGATCTGAATATTATTGAGGTGTCAGAAAACGTTTTCCTCCACCAGCATCATATAGTGACCTGGACACTGTTCTGGAAGAGGAACGGCTCATAATCCCTCTGGTCACTGTGAAGGACTTTGATCTGTCATTCCCAAGATGAATTGGGGCTTTATTTGGATGCAAAATGAGGCCCTCACCATGAATGTTTGTATTTATTTATTTATTTATTGAGATGAAACAGGGTTGTATATGCTTCGTTGTATATGCAGGAAGATGGTTACAGCAGTTACGTTATGAAATTGATCCGGATTCCAGTTGGCTGAGAACATCAATTCAATCTATAACTCCTGATTGCTGTACATTATTGAGTCATGATTTAGAATAACAAAGCATAAGTAGCACGTGGAGTTCATGTAATGACTTTCTGACAGAACAGTAAGTGCGCCAGAGCTTGTGAATTCTTGGAAATTGTCAAGTCTTGTTTTAATTTTAGCATGTGTCTTAGTCTCTGGCCTGACACTCCTAACAGCAGCCTAACTTTAACCCCTGGAGACTAAGCGCAAAGCTTCTCCAGATGAGAGCAGAGGGAAGACTTGAAAGAGTCATTACATGCGCTACAATCAAAAGGAAGTACAGCGAGAGCATTCTGGGGGATTTGGAAGGGCAGTGTACTCTCAAATGTGAAACTCAATGGGGCTTCCTGTTAAAGCTGGGCCGAACTGCGCTTTGGATATTCACAACAGCGAGCTTGCAGAGGAGAGAACCTGTTTGGTTTGGCTGGACTCTCAGCAGCTGTAGGGAGGTGTGGGAAAAGGAGAGAGTTTTCACCCAATTCATTGTGGGAGATTCTGACGTAATAATGATCACTAATGCTGCTTATGAGAAACATTAAGTTTGTACAGCGACCTCATAAAAATCGTTCAAGCGCCAGTGCTGTGAAAAAGCTGCAGGTGGAGGCCTTCACAGAAAAACGATAGCTCTGTCATCATTTATTCACCCTCAAATCGTTCCAAACCTGTATGACGTATTTATTTATTTACTTTTGCAATAAAATCAGGATGCATTTAAATGTAATACAACAAATTGAACCGAAACAGCTGCAAAATGGACCAGACTTTGTTTAAAAAGTCGTGTTACACAGCATTGTGTGGGTTGGCTTTCATTATCAGTCAGCAGAAGAAACCAGTGAGAAGATCTGTTGAAATCCGCTATGACAAATTAGTTACTTAACCCAGAAAACAAAATGTTATGCAATTCATGATTTTGTAATGCTGTAGTTGTGTAGTTTCCTTCTCCTTTGGCTCAGATATTAATTTATTATACCTCTAATGAGAATTTCCTTTGTGCTTCAGAAGATGAAGTGTCTTTGAACAAACAGTGCTCTAATTGCAGGCTCTGTCCTCCCTGAGGCAAACGGGGGTTAAGTGTGGTGTTGACAGCTACGGTAGAGATGGAGAGGGATTTTCATAACTCCAGTTCATGGGTCAGAGTTACTTAGGAATCAACTAAAGGTCATGTTAACTGAATATTTTCCATCACTGACTGAATGTTTTTAGCAGTGATGGAAAACTGTGAAGGCCGGCCAGCATTTTGACAGATTACACTGAGGGTGATCTACTGTAACTGTAATCTGTGTATCTGTCTGTTGGGACATCCAGTTAAACATCGGTCTTTGTGACATTCACCTTTGACCTTTAAGTTTACTTTAAGTTAAGTGGTCAAGAAGCTCAGTGCTGAGGTAAAGAAGCCCAGAGCTGAGGTAAAGAAGCCCAGAGTTTAGGACAAGAGGGCCAGAGCTGTGGTCAAGAACCCCAGAGCTGAGGACAAGAAGCCCAGAGCTGAGGTCAAGAAGCCCAGAGCTGAGGTCAAGAAGCCCAGAGCTGAGGACAAGAAGCCCAGAGCTGTGGTCAAGAAGCCCAGAGCTGAGGTCAAGAAGCCCAGAGCTGAGGACAAGAAGCCCAGAGTTGTGGTCAAGATGCCCAGAGCTGAGGTCAAGAAGCCCAGAGCTGAAGACAAGAAGCCCAGAGCTGAAGACAAGAAGCCCAGAGACGAAGACAAGAAGCCCAGAGCTGAGGGCAAGAAGCCCGGAGCTGAGGACAAGTAGGCCAGAGCTGAAGACAAGAAGCCTAGAGCTGAAGATAAGAAGGCCAGAGCTGAAGACAAGAAGCTGAAGACAAGAAGCCCAGAGCCCAGAGATTTCAAAATAAGAGTAGCTACATATAAAGTGAGAGTATATTTAAAGTGTACTTAAGTAGATTCGGAATAGTTCCACTTTAACACAAACAAGTGTATCAATTACAATTTTAGTTGCACTTATGCACTACTATTGGACAATTAAAATGCATTTTGTACAAAATTAGTTGTTCCAATTTAGCAGACTTTAAGTAAACAAATTTATAGTGTGGCAGAAATACACTTAGTTATACTTAATCAATCATACTTAAGCATAATATTTTTTTCACTAGGGTTTCACTCAACTGCCAATAAGTACCAATAAGACTAGAACAATTCTGTGCACATATTATCAGTACAGGTACAATAAAGCAGGACAGATGCTGTCATGTTAATTTGTAATTTCTGTCCTGAGCAGGGAATTTCATCACAATTGTTCAAATGCCATCAGTTTCTATGCATCGTCTTTTAGAGACAAGCCCTTGAGACAGTGGAGTGTGATGTATTTTGTTCTCTGTGAGTTTGATGAGATTGATGTATTTTTAGATGTTCTAAAGCTCTGGGCGATCCAGTTATCTCTCTCATTCTCTGAAGAAACAGCTATTGAGATAATTGCACAAAAAGAAGTATAAACTGTCATCTTAGTTGTGCAGCAGTCTATGTGTAATTACAGACAAAACTGGAGTGCAAATTCTCTCATTTTCTATTTTTAATTCTCTCTTTCTTTATTTCTGATCCTCTGAGCCAAAGTTGTTCATAAATAATACAGATAATCCAGCTTTGTTTTGATGTAGATAGTTCATGCTCGGTTGAGTTTGTGTGTGTGTGTGTGTGTGTGTGTGTGTGTGCACAGTCCGCAGAATGTATTTGAACACTTAAGTCACACTTAAAATTGCATGAATGTCTTTGCAATATAAAACTAAGTATCGAACCAAGTGGCATTCATTTTAAAGGGGGGGTTGACTGGGATTTCACTTTTTTCATTTTAAATAGTGTGTAATGTTGCTGTTGGTGCATGAACAGTATCTGCAAAGTTGCAGCGCTGAAAGTTCAGTGTAAGCAGATATATCGTCTTTTAAAAATCAGGAAGTATATTGCCTACAAAAACGAGTGGATTGGGACTACAGCTGGGTTATGGTACGTCACTAACCCACACATTTGCATCAACCACTCCCTCCGGAATAAGCAGAAAAGGGCTTGGCCATATTTCAGCAGCTCCAGCAGCTCGTCGAGTGTGTTGTTCACATAGCTGTCAGGTCTTATGTCTTCGAACTTCCCACGGACGCTGTACTCCGTCAACAATGGATACAATTTATGTTTGATTATGTTCCTGAAAATGACGATCATAATCTAGCTCTCTGTGCTGCGCATTTTACGGAAGACAGCTTCCAGAATCTCCACGAGTTCAACATCAGATTCAACAAGAAACTGTAAACATTAAGCAGTTCCGACTTTAAAACCAGACAGAGGCAGCAGTGGTAAAATAATAGATAATGTGTTAAACATATAATGTCCATACTGTAGTTAATGTGATAAACCAAGTGCTTCATGCAGCGCTGTCTGTTTAAATCCCATGTTCAGTGAAATGACACTGCTGAGGGTGATGGCCTACTGGCTCTAAATTCTCTCAAGCTGATTTATATTATATGCATGTTTCCAGTCTGATGTCAGAATGAAGTGATTTCCAGTGGAGGCATCTGTCTGTCTGTCTATCTGTCTGTCTTCCTTCCTTCCTTCCTTCCTTCCTTCCTTCCTTCCTTCCTTCCTTCCTTCCTTCCTTCCTTCCTTCCTTCCTTCCTTCCTTTCTAATTTCTTTCTGTCTTTCCAATTTGTTTTCCTTCCTTCCTTCCTTCCTTCTTTCCTTCCTTCCTTCCTTCCTTCCTTCCTTCCTTCCTTCCTTCCTTCCTTCCTTCCTTCCTTCCTTCCTTCCTTCCTTCCTTCCTAATTTCTTTCTGTCTTTCCAATTTGTTTTCCTTCCTTCCTTCCTTCCTTCCTTCCTTCCTTCCTTCCTTCCTTCCTTCCTTCCTTCCTTCCTTCCTTCCTTCCTTCCTAATTTCTTTCTATCTTTCCAATTTGTTTTATTTTTATTTCCCCTTCCTTCCTTCCTTCCTTCCTTCCTTCCTTCCTAATTTCTTTCTATCTTTCCAATTTGTTTTACTTTTATTTCCCCTTCCTTCCTTCCTTCCTTCCTTCCTTCCTTCCTTCCTAATTTCTTTCTGTCTCTTCCTTCCTTCCTTCCTTCCTTCCTTCCTTCCTTCCTTCCTAATTTCTTTCTCTCTTTCCAATTTGTTTTATTTTTATTTCCCCTTCCTTCCTTCGTTCCTTCCTTCCTTCCTAATTTCTTTCTCTCTTTCCAATTTGTTTTATTTTTATTTCCCCTTCCTTCCTTCATTCCTTCCTTCCTTCCTTCCTTCCTTCCTAATTTATTTCTGTCTTTCCAATTTGTTTTCCTTCCTTCCTTCCTTCCTTCCTTCCTTCCTTCCTTCCTTCCTTCCTTCCTTCCTAATTTCTTTCTCTCTTTCCAATTTGTTTTATTTTTATTTCCCCTTCCTTCCTTCCTTCCTTCCTTCCTTCCTTCCTTCCTTCCTTCCTTCCTAATTTCTTTCTGTCTTTCCAATTTGTTTTCCTTCCTTCCTTCCTTCCTTCCTTCCTTCCTTCCTTCCTTCCTTCCTTCCTTCCTTCCTTCCTTCCTTCCTAATTTCTTTCTCTCTTTCCAATTTGTTTTATTTTTATTTCCCCTTCCTTCCTTCCTTCCTTCCTTCCTTCCTTCCTTCCTTCCTTCCTTCCTTCCTTCCTTCCTTCCTTCCTTCCTTCCTTCCTTCCTTCCTCAGTGTGAATCAAGCTTCTCTTAAATTAGTCCAGCACTTAAACGGAATCTGTTCTCCTCAGTGACCCAACCACATGGCATCACTCAACAAAATTGAATCACAAATCCACACAGGAGGAAAGAGAGGAGGGAGATGGATGGAACGGGGGAGAAAGAGCAATGCTGACACATCAGTTTTATCAATGGTTCTCCTTAAAGTCATTACAGTACATTACATCTCACCACGACACAAGTCCATCTCTTTGTTGCTTTGTATAGAATTTCAGAGCTGATTTACAGTGTACTAGAAAACCTATCAGTGTTCTTTCAGCCTTTACCCATTTTTACTTTTCTATCATTCCTGTTCCTACTCTCAGTTGTGTTTGAGAACTTCAAACTTATCTGTAAAAATGTTTCCAGCACATTGATTTTTGATTTTCAATCCGTTATAAGTAAAAAAAAACACTGATAACACGGATGCATAATGTTAAAAATTTGAATGGTGCTGCCAACATCAGTGTTTTTAAGCATGCAAGAGTGCATGTCTTCAGTTTCCAAAGAACTTAGATGGTTCTAATGACAATTAAGTTGTCAATTGTGGAAATCCTATTTTAAATTTATTTTTTAAAAATAAATATAAACACCTCTAAATCCATCAGACTAGACCAACTGGGCCAGTGAAAACCAACTTATTTCACAGATAAGACCTGCAAACCACTTACATTCTTTGAAAAAAGCCTGTAATAGGAAAAAAAATAGGACATAATATACTGTTACTGTGTTATCAAGGAATTTTCTGTATTTGGTTTTGTCAGATCAGTGTTAACCCTGTTGACATCATCATGTAAGTGACATAGCCTACTATAATCTGGCAGTCGTCCACGTTGGTCGACGTCTGTCAGTGTAGTGTGAATTGTCCTTAAAGTTAAATAATCAGACCAAATACAACTAAAGAAAAATATTAGATGTGGCGATCATGGGCCAAAGGCAGTGCTGATTCTGCACTGCCCTTCGTACGCTGACAGGCTAAGGCGTCCTGTCCTGATCTCTCTCTTGTGTGAGTGAGTCATTCCAGCTGTTGGGAATCACAGTGATTAGCATTGTTACATAAGCAAAGTGATTTCTGACTGTTGTTGATTTTATCTGACGTCAGGCATGACCTATTTTGTTTATGTGTTGGCTGAGTAGAGGGGTGTTGTATTTGTAGATGAGAAAATGAAGGGAAAAGACAAGATGAGGTGAAATGAGTCACAGAGTAGTGATACCGTATACTTGATCTTTCCAGTTTAGAAATGGACCTGACTGCAAATAGTATGGTTTTGGCCACAACAATTTGCCCAAAATTCCCTCTTATATATATATATATATATATATATATATACATATTTATATTTATATGTATAGATGTAGCTCACGCACAGCCCAGGTCTGTCAGTGGATGTGTGTGTGTGTGTGTGTGCTGGAGGTGGACACTGTCTGGCTTTTCTAGGCTTTAGCTGAAGCAGCAGACGTGACAGTTATTGATCCTCTTCAGGGATCAGCTAATCTGTACCTGGCTCTTTGAAGCTTGCGCTAATGTTACATTTGTGCTGTCATGTATGATTTCTGGGATTACTTGGGAGCAGGAGCTCGGGACATTACGCCTGTGTGTGTGTGTGTGTGTGTGATAGGCTAGGTTTGTCCAGCATTGTCAGACCTTTTACGATACTGCGTAAAAGTGGCCCACTTAGCATATTAGCAACTGCTGTTTAGACCGGAGGAGACAGTCTGATTGACATGTATAGAGACCATCCACAGTTCATTTTGTTTTTATGCACCATTTAGAGGCTGGATTGCCTGCAACTGCATCAGATAGTCAGTATACTTTGGTTGTGATTCAGGCTAGATCATTGTGAAAAGTTGGGGAAAGAGTGTATGTGATTATTGGGTGTTCTGTGATGTGTTTTGGATGGCTTAGTGTAATTGCTTTCATAAATGATGAGTGTTTTATGGTTATTGATACACTCCAGAAACATCAGCTCTGTTTGAAAGCTGACTCGTTTCCAATAAGCTGTTTATTGCATTAATTTGCAATTTTCTAATTTCCAGCCAACTGAACAGATCCGCCACATCTGCACTGGAAAAATCCCGGCTGTTAGATCAAGGTTTTGTCGTTTTTGCACTGTTGATTCATCTGAGCCCATTTTATATTTCCATGACCGCTGATTAGATTTAGATACCAGCGCTTTGTTCTTGATAAAGGAGCACAAACCACAAATTCATCATTTGTAGACCATCAATTACAATGACATTTTCATACTCTTTTTGGAGGGTAAAGATTATGATGTAATATATTTATATGAAAAGAGCCACTGTTGACTGTCACTCTGAGGTTCAAAACATGGGGAACGAGAACTGAAACTATTAATTAAAAGAAAATAGATGCTTTTATGTTGTTATTTTCCTTCATTTTATTTATTTATTTATTTATGCATTTGTTTAAGCATTTATTTACCGTTTATTTATGTTTTTTTATTTTGTAATAACTCTAGAATTTATCTTAAAAATATATTAAATTGTTGCTTGGGCAATTGAAATTTATGTGACTCAAGGTACCTACAGTACAGTATAATATATACACACAGTATATTTAAGTAGATGTCACACTTTATTTCAGACCAAATAAGCAATAACCAGTTTCAATATACTGTCAACTTTTAATACATTTTACCATCATATGGTTCATAGAATAATGCTATGTGAATATCATCTAAAAGTGGAGGAGCTTAGCAAAAGGTCAATTGACATCCTCAGAAACAAAGAAACAAAAAAATTGTGTGAAGTCACAGTGGAAGCAGAAATTTCTTACTAAATTCTTTAAGATTGATAGATCCTTACTTGGAAGTGAATTGTCACATTTTTGGAATTATAGTTAACATGTCTGCAGTTACTGCTCACGCATGCTTAGATTCATTTGTAATGTTTGGTCAGTGAATCTTCTTGAATGTTCTTTTCAGGGTGTCCTTCATCAGGGTGTTCATCAGGTTCCCATCACATTCAGAGGCCCAAACGTTGTGCTGTAGTGTTTCACTTCTACTGTAATCCTTCTCTGCTGGCCATCATGGGTTAGATTATCACAGTGGGAAGCCTTGTCGTTCTGATGCATGCTGGGAGTCTAATGGCATCATGTTGAGATTGAGCAGAGATGGCCCATGATACAGTGCATTACAGCGATCTCAGATTAAAGTCTTTCACCAGTGATCAGATGACAATGAACGTGTAGACAGAAACTCAATGCGCCGCGTGTTTGGAAAAAATTAAACTACACAAAGACAACCGCACAAAACTCTTGACAATCACAGTCAGGAGTCAAAGGAAACGGCAGATATTTATTTTATGATCCCTGTCTTGGTTACTTTAGTGTGTGTGACGGTTTCTGTAAGGTTTTTAAAAGTTTTAAATATGAACTCTGAAGAAGCCAAACAATTGGAAAACAACTTTTTTGAAATCGAGATTATGCACATCTGAAAGCTGAATAAATAAGCTTTCCATTGATGTATGTTTGTTAGGATAGGACAATATTACTTGAGATACAACTATTTGAAAATCTGGAATCTGAGGGTGCAAAAAAATCGAAAGTCTTTGAAGTCGTCCATTTATGTTCGCGATTGTGGTGCATTTACTCACGCAAATAAACGTTTTATATTTTTACAGTAGGACATTTACGAAATATCTTCATGGAGCATGATCTTTACTTAATATCCTAATGATTTTTGATAATTTTGACCCACACTATGTATTGTTGGCTATTGCCACAAATTACCTGTGCGAAATGTGACTGGTTTTGTGATCCAGGGTCACATTGTAACGGTTATCAGCTGGAGTGCCCTTGAGAGCCACCTGACCTGAAGGCACTCCACATCAGACAATCATTGTTCACTCACAACTACGTTTCCCATAATTCACTGCCCGCCCGGACTCATCATCCCTGATTATCACATTCACCTGTGTCTAATTCTATTGTTTAGTTCAACCCATTTAAGCCTAGTTCACCTCATCATTCCCTGCAAAGTCTTGTACAGTATGTTATTCAACAGCATTTCTGAGTGTTTCCTTTGTTTTCTTTCTTCCTGGTTCTTGATCTCTGCCCGTGTCCTTGTTTTCCCGTTCCTGCCTCGCCCTCTGGATTTGTATGTTTGTTTGGATTGCTGGCCTGTTTATGACCTTTGCCTGGATTCTGATTACAATTTGGATTAACTTTAATACAGTAAACTGCATTTGGATCCTCAACATTCTTTCTTTGAGCAGTTGATCACACACATATTGAATTGCATTATTTATTTATTTATTTTGGTAAAACTGAATACATAGTTCCCACCCAATAATATTTACTTGTAATAATAGTTTTTTTTTATTATTTATTTGCATGTTTAAATGTTAATAAAAAAAATACTGAGGTTCCACCAATTTTTATCAATGAATTTCCATGATTTATCCTTTTTTTTATGGATTGCTGATTAAATTTTACAGTTGTTTGTCATGTTCTAGGTCCTAAAAAGTATACTTTATTAGTGGACAGAAGTCTTGAAGTCGACAATGGCCTGAAATTTGAATGCATAGAAGAATGTTTTCAGTGTTTTCATTCATACAATGAAAGTTGAGGAAAGTCACTGTTGTTTTGGACCTCACTGACTTTCACTGTATAAACACACACACACACACACACACACACACACACACCAAAAAAAAAAACACAGCGAGACATTAAAAAAAATAGCATTGGTTGTGTTTCACAGAAGAAAGTGAGTCATACAGGCTTGAAATGACATTTAGAGTGAATAAATTACAGAATTTAAATGTCTCTTGAAGTGGAAAAATTCTTCAAAAGTGAATGGCTTTTTTAACTCTTTTCCCGCCATTTGTTGGAATTTTCCGTCATTTATGAGTCAAAGCTTCCTTTCCATGTTTTATGTGGTAGGGAGGCGCTATTACACATCTTCTGAAAGACTACTGGATCTCCTGATCAAAACACAGGCGAAGAAGATGCAGAAACAAGTGATTTATAAGCTGACGCATAAAATACCTTAATCAACATTAAACAGTATATAAATCAAAAACTGCCTAATGTTATCGAATGAAATGTTGACCCAGGACAAGGTATAGGACTGTGCAAGCTTGGGGGGGTGTTGATGGTCTGCTCCATCTACGTTTTGATCATCATTCTGAATCCAAAATCCACTTTTTGCTCAAAATGTTGCTTTTTTATTAAACTTGCTCTCATAAAAAAAAGAATGCATTAGTCTAGAGCAGAGACTCTGTTCTTTCTTCTGATAATTGTATTTTCAGATATGCATTTAACAAAATATTCTGTTGGCCTTGAAAATTTGGTGAAAATGATCAAAAATGCGGGTGGTAGCTGCAACTTAAAAAAAATTAAAGTTTTAACTATTTAAAATGATTTAACTATAAAAAAACTATTAACTGACCTCTTCTGCTTCTTGGCACCTGTGTTGATCTTGTCATGGTTTTATGCAAAAGTGAGGACATTTCATGCAGAAGCCAAACCCAGTGTGACGGTGTGCGGTTTGTAATAGAGGTGAGGGTTGTGTGAGCGAAGTGTTTGGCCTCTGTTGGGTTTTGGCAATGACGTGGTGTTCCGTACAGCTTGATGAATTCAGTGTTTGTTCTTCAGTCTAACTAAAGACAGAAGCACATGCGAAGAGACACAAAACACAAACAGAGAGGGAGAGAAAGATATTGCAGTGTTTGTTTTCCCGTGGGATTAAAATGCCTCGGAGAAATTGAATATCTAAGGAGCATCAAGGCGGTAATCCTGTTCTTACAGAAGCTTCTTCCCGCCCTCTGTTCCTTTGCTCATCTCTCTCTGCATCCACCCTGTATCCATCATTCTCTCTCCTTATCCTTGTCTCACTCTTCTGTTTTTTTTCTCCATCTGTCCCTCTCATCCTCCTCTTCCTGCTTTTCACTTGTCATCTCACTTTCATCGCTGCCCCCTCTTGATTTTGATGAATCATTCTTATCTAACAATAATGCAAATGTAATTTAATCTTGACAATTCAACAAATAATAATTCAATTATTTAAAATATTATTAATAAAATGAAATTGATGTTTTTTTAATGAAAATAATATAATACATTAATTAGAAAATATATTTTAATTGAATTTTTCTATTGATATTTATAACAATAAGAAAAAAAGTGTATTCTGAGAGAGGAAAAATAAAAAAAAATGACCAAAAAGAAATAAATAACTAATACATTTAGTAGGCTAAGTATTTTAATTCTCACAATTAGCATCTTTAAAATGATGCATGTGTAATTTTGCCAAAAATGTTAATGTGAATAGATGACCTTGCCCTGTGAAAAGCAATGCATCTACAATATATTATATATCTGTATGTATGTATTAGTGTGTTTTCAAAAGCCGAGCTGACGCGAGTGGACTTTATAGTAAATAATTAATGCAGTGTTTATCAATATTCCTCTAATCATGGTCTTTGGGATCTTTTAACGAGGGCATCAGTGAGCTGTACAACACAATCCTCTGGAGAATGGACAGAAACTGGGGATGGTGTGTTTCTGTGTGTGTTTTACTATTCTCTCCTTCACTCATTCCTTTTTCTTTATCTCTCTTGCTCAGTGTGCTGAAAATATATTTGCACAATGATATATTGCCCAAGCAAAAGCAGGATAGGCAAATGATAATACAAACTAAATCTATATTTGATGTTTCAAAAGAAAATGTGAGGGGTGCTTGTGTCCATGCAAAAGTACAACACAATTTGATCCTTGTGAAAACATTTAGTCCGCACAATGTAGACAAACGACAGACCCGCACGCAGAAACAGACCTTGAAAGCACCTTGTTGTTTACCACGAGCAGATTCAGTCTGGCAGCCGGTAAAGTGTGTTTGTGTGTCATGTACGTTCAGATTAAACTGCCAGAAAACATCAGCTCCATCTCTGACAGCCTGTAATTTTGAAGTGAGCCTGTCCAGACAGGCAAGTGTGTGTGTGTGTGGACTTTGTTCTGAAATATGAGCAAGTGCCACTTGCTAAGGCTCTGTATGAGCCAGTAGTGCTCACACTTAAAGGGATAGTTCATCCCAAAATTTAAATTCTCTCATCAATCACTAATGTTTTTTTGTTCATCTTCCAACAATAAGGAAGATAATGAAATCTGAGAGATTTCTGCCTGTTCATTAAAAAGCCTATTCACCCAAAACTCTGATGCTAAAACGCATTCTCATCTCAAGGCGTCATAAACTTTTTGCCAATGCGTATACATCCGAAGCACATCGCATCCCTTTAGCGTCAATATAACACGCACAGAGTATGGATTGGTTTAGGTCTGGGGTAATGTTAGGGTTAGACAACTAGGAGGCGCCTTCTAGCCCATTTATATCTGCGTGTCATATTGACGCTAAAGAAAAAAAAAAAAAAAAAAAAAAAAAAAAAAAAAAAAAAAAATATTGACGCTAAAGGGTGCCATGTGCGTAGGATTTATACGCATTGGCAAAAGCGTCATTATATGACGCCTTGGGATGAGAATGTGCGAAAACTCAACTCGAGAGTGAACCTCATCAACCAACCATGCTTCCTAGACAGCAACATAGTGTCGGCCCAGATCCGGCCCACATCCGGTACGCATTGAATCCACTTGTTCCAGATGTGGGCCGGATACTGTCTGGGTTAGCAAATTTGAATGCTATACATCCATGTTCTTTTTCACAAGAACCAATCCTGAGGTTTGTTCTTTTACGTCAAGCAATTACGGTTCAGTTTGGTCGCTTATAAATGTTAATATGTGAATCCGAAGCTAATTATGAACTTATGGATTTGGAACAATGGGTGGGTCAGTAACTGATGACAGAATGTTGATTTTTCGCGAGCAAAATTGCAATAGGAATCCAAATGATCTGGAATTGTAGGTAAAGGGCAAAAGATTTCCCCATGTAGACTTTGCATCTAGTTTAAATTGCTCACACAAATTTGACATGTTGAACAACATAATGCTTATTGATTTGAAAATCACTTCTTTGTAAGCTGTGCTTCATACAAGGTTTACACGGCGACAATGGAAAAATTATATTTTTTGCCTTCAGAATTTCACTAATGTGACCACACCTTTATGGTTGGGAAATGAATGAACGGTTTATTGAAGCTCTGAGTTTGCTCTTTTAAATTGGGCCAATAAGGAACCATCCTACAAACCACCTAGCAACCACATAGCAACATTCTCGCATTTTACTTGTTTTGTTTTTTTTTTAACTTGCTTTGCTTTCGCCGTTTAACGGCCCTCCAGAAAATCTCAGCTCATTTTGAATAGTTTCCTCTTCAAGATGTGTTCTTCATCTAACCTTTGCCTTTCTTCTGACAGATGACTTAAAGAGTCTGACTCATTTGTGAGGTCATTAGTTTTTAATGAGTGGTTGGGTTTCTGGAAGGAAGTCAGTGTGTTGGCGTGTCTGATTTGAAATCATGACCCGCGTCTTCTGCTTTCTCTGAACTTTGTTTCTTAAAAGCACCATACATAAATGGTTCTCTAAAGTATTACAGCATAAAATGTTCCTTTAGCATCTGGCTTTAAACCTGAAAAACACCCTTTCTCTTAATTTAAGGGTCAAGTGTGTATTTCTTGCCACTAGCGGCACCAAATTGAATCTGTTTTTTCAAGCAGCCTGACATAGCAATTTCGACTCATCCAATGCCGAGATTCGGGATAAGGCTAGACGAGGTAGTCATTGAAACCTGTTTGAAAGCAATAATTATTTGTGCAATTCTGTGGCATAGAAATGACACACTGTATGTTTAAGATGAAGTCAGAAGGTAAACTGGCAACCACAGAATCTTTCCAAATTGCTGCAAAATGTACAATTGAAACAATGAGAAAATCTCAACCTTTCCATCAGCCCTCGCGAATGAACACCTGCACTGTAATGTTTATTCGCATCATCTTTTTGTGTGTATGTTTTGTATAATTTAGTAATGGGCATAAACTCTGCGAACTCTTCCATTGCTCATAATGTTCCCCAACGCCTGTGAGCACTGTTGTTTTCCATCCAATACTGGTCCTGTATTGATTGGCTGCTTTGGAAATATAATATGTAAAAGAGAAGGAATATGGAAGAGATCGTCTCAAAGTTCCCGTGGCACATGATCTGACATGCACTTTGTGTTTTTGGCACAACACACGTTAGACAGATTTCAACTGAATTAAAAGTGAACTTTTCATCCATTCACTCAGCCAGCCCTTTATGATGACAGAAAGACAGAGGGATAAAAAGAAAGAGTTGGACAATGCATGCTTTGTACGCCTCTGTGATGGAGGGTAAAGGGTAAAATGATGTAAGTGTGGTCACCTCTGAAATATTCCAACCAGCAATCTTTATACAAACACACACATGTGTAGTACTGATAGTTTTAAGCTAATAATTTAATAACAGACAACTGTTATTCAGTCCTGGCAGGCTTTCGAATCCTTAGCCAATCAGAAAACAGCCTGGGGTTCCACAACTGTAAGTCTGTTGGTGATCACATGGTCTGGATGTCAATACTTACGCAGAAGGAGCTATCTATGATTAGTATAATTGACAGGCTACCTGAGACCTATTTTACTTACTAAAGTTTTTTAAAAAATTATAATTGCCAGTGTCAGGGAAAGCTACTTTTAAAAGTAATCCATTACAATATTGTGTTACTCCCTAAAAAGTAACTAATTGCGTTACCTAGTTACTTTTTATGAAAAGTAATGTGTTGCGTTACTTTTTTGACCTCAGCTGGGCTTGCTTGTTTGTTTAAAAAAAAAAAAAAAGTTACATTTTTGGCAGACATAAAGGCCCTTTCACACCAAAACTGAAATAAGCCTTAGGCTAAAGGAAATGCAAATTCATATCTGTACAGTAGAGGGCGCAGCTCAAAGAAACCTTTCAGCTTTGCTGTCATTATGGATTGCAGAAGAATAGGACCAGGAAAAGAAAGTCCAGCACTCTTGCTTCAGCAATAAAAAAAGAGATGTTTAACAAATGCCATTTTTGGCTATGAATATGGCTGAATTGGATCATTGAAGGTATTTGAGTAATTTAATTTTTAATCATTGCAGATATACAGTAATTATTTGCAGTTTACTGTTTTTGTTGTTCACTAAACAGAAGTCATAAAATCAGGTTCACAGAACATACAATTTTTTTTTGTCACTTATAAGTGGGCCAGAATTCAAATTTGCAGTTTTTTGTTTGTTAATGTAGCTGTTTTGGCTAGTTTGATAATGCCTTTAGTGACAAATAATAATTTAACAATGTCCTGGTAGCAACCTCAGCATTGTGCAACTCAAATCTATTTGATATGATATGCTTCTCTATAGAGATACTGTGGAAAGTACATTTGCAATAATACTTGTGATTTACAGACACTACCATAGTGAAATTAAAGTATTACAGTCCTGTTGGCAATATAGAAATGTGGCTGGGAATAGCTTAGAAGTGGAATTTTTGTTTCCAAAAAGGGCAAGATCTCTCTAAAATTCATGGCCATAGGGAGAGCGAGCGATGGAAAAAGGGGGTTGGAACAAAAGATCAGTACCTGAACACTGAAGCAGGAATGTGGTTTTTAAAATGAAAGTGGGATAAAAAGAGATACACAGAGTGTGATGAAGAGGCTGAGGCAGAGGGATCCATGTGCGAGACTTTTATTAACACAGGTGAAACACCCAAACAGGCAGTAATCAGAAGGGAATCCAAAACTCAAAGTCAAACACAGGCAGAGGTCGGGGCTGGCAGCAAAGGTTCACAGAGTCCAGAATTCAGGCAGAGATCAAGGTCCAGAACTATACAGTAAAACAGAGAGTTGCTTGGTAATGTTTGTAGATGAAACAAGACTTCGCACGGAGCAATGGAAGACACAGTTCATATAAAGGACTGATAACGATGATGAACAGGTGACGGTGATACGGGTGATCAGAGAAAGCAGGCAGGGCTGGAAGGTGATAATGACGGAGAGAGTGCTGGGAAATGTAGTGCTAATATTCAGGGGAGAGAGATCGAGTGAAACCAGAGGGTGGCGTGAGTGGGCGTTCCGTGACAGAGCCCCCCCCCTGCGAGCGGCTCCGGAAGCGAGGGTCAGACCCGCGACGGGGTCTACCACGGGGTCTTGGTGCAGGCCGGTCAGGATGGTCACGATGGAAGGCTGTGAGTAACGTAGGATCTAGAATATCTTGAGTTCGGACCCAAGAGCGCTCCTCTGGACCGTATCCCTCCCAGTCGATGAGGTATTGTAATACCCCGCCGCGGCGTCTGGAGTCCAGAACCTCTCGCACCCGGTAAGCCTCTGCTCCGTCGACCTCAATTGGGGGAGCCTGTACGGGAACGGTCTCCTCCTGAACCTCCTCTCTCCTGGGGGCCGTAGCGGGTCTGAAAAGAGAGACATGAAAAGTGGGTGAGATGCGGTAATGACTAGGAAGATCCAAACGGAATGAGACGGGAGTAATCTGACGAAGGATCTTAAAGGGACCAACGAATCGGGGGGAAAGCTTCTTGCTGGGGAGCTTTAAGCGGAGGTCTCGAGCAGAAAGCCACACCCATTGACCAGGTCTGTATTGAGGCCCGGCACGTCTCCTTTGATTTGCGTGCCGCTGGTAGTGACGTACGGCCCGTTGTAAGTGAACATGGGCAGAGTCCCAGGTCGCCTCGCTTCGTCGTAACCATGAATCCACTGTGGGGAGATTGGAAGGTTCTCCTGCCCATGGAAATAAAGGAGGTTGAAATCCTAGAACACATTGGAACGGAGTTACACCAGTAGCAGGTTTTACCAACGAATTCTGTGCATACTCTGCCCAAACCAAGAAGCGGCTCCAGTCATGCTGATTCTGGTGACAGTATGTACGAAGGAAACGAATTAGATCCTGATTGAGTCTCTCTACCTGCCCATTGGCTTGAGGGTGATAGCCAGAGGTGAGACTCACATTAATGTGCAACTTAGTGCAAAGTTCCCTCCAGACTCGAGATGTGAACTGAGGTCCGCGGTCTGAGACTATATCCTCAGGGAGACCAAAAAGGCGGAACACTTGATTCAGAAGAGCTTCAGCAGTTTGTAGAGCAGTGGGCAGCCCAGCCAGCGGAATGAAACGGCAAGATTTAGAAAACCGGTCCACTACAGAAAGTATGGTGGTGAAACCCTGAGAAGGTGGTAGATCCGTCACAAAATCTACTGCAACATGTGACCAGGGACGTTGAGGAACGGGAAGAGGTTGTAGAAGACCGGCTGGCTTCAGATGAGAGGACTTAACCGTGTTGCAGGTGACACATTGGTGGATGAAAGTTACGATGTCAGATTGGAGAGACGGCCACCAGAATTTGTTGGAAACTAGCTGATGGGTCGCAGTGATTCCCGGATGTCCTGCGCTGGGGGTGCAGTGGACCCATTGTAAGACGCGGTGGCGGAGGCCGGGAGGAACAAAGAGGCGGTCGACAGGGCATTCAGGCGGAGAAGGGTGTTCCTGTTGTGAAGCAGTGATTTCGGTGATTATATCCCACTGTACAGGAGCAACAATGAGCGAGGATGGCAGGATAGATTCTGGTCTGGAGGATTCATTAAGACTGTCGTACTGACGAGACAAAGCATCTGCCTTCCCATTCTTGGATCCCGGTCTGTAAGTGATCGTAAAGTCGAATCTGGAGAAGAACAGAGACCAACGCGCTTGACGGGCATTAAGACGCTTGGCAGAACGGATGTACTCCAGATTTTTATGATCAGTAAGTACCACGAAAGGTTGGCGGGCACCCTCCAGCCAATGCCTCCACTCCTCAAAAGCTGCCTTCATAGCCAAAAGTTCACGATCACCCACATCATAATTTCGCTCAGCTGAATTGAGTTTGCGGGAAAAGAATGCGCAAGGAAACATCTTGGCCGGACTTCCGTGACGTTGAGATAAAATGGCACCAATTCCTGTATTTGAGGCATCTACTTCAACGATGAACTCCTTCTCTGGATCAGGGTGATGTAGGATGGGTGCTGTGGTGAAACTCGTTTTAAGCCGCTCAAAAGCAGTAGTGCACTCAGGAGACCACCGAAGTTGTCTCCCTCCTCCCTGGAGAAGGGAAGTAAGAGGAGCCACAACCATACTGAAACCACGGATAAATCTGCGGTAGAAATTGGCAAATCCTAGAAAGCGCTGTAATTCCTTAATAGATGTGGGTTGAGGCCAGTTTACCACGGCCTGGACCTTGCTGTCATCCATGAAAACCCCGTCAGCACTGATAATGTAGCCCAGGAAAGCGATTCGGGTCTGGTGAAATTCACACTTCTGAACTTTGGCGTAGAGTTGGTTGTCAATTAAGCGCTTGAGGACAGCTCGAACATCCCTGACGTGTGCCTCGAGAGTCTCGGAATAAATCAGGATATCATCAATGTAGACTATCACTGTCTGGTTAAGCATGTCTCTGAAGATCTCATTGACGAATGCCTGGAATACGGAGGGACTATTGGACAGACCGAATGGCATAACGCGGTACTCATAGTGCCCTGAAGTTGTGGAGAAAGCCGTCTTCCACTCGTCACCCTCACGAATGCGTATGAGGTTGTATGCATTTCGTAGATCCAGCTTCGTGAAATATCGAGCTGTGCGCAGCATCTCCAAGGCAGCTGGGACTAATGGGAGAGGATATCGATACTTGATGGTCACCTCATTCAGACCCCGGAAATCGATGCACGGCCGTAACCCACCATCCTTCTTCTTAACAAAAAAGAATCCCGCAGAAGCTGGAGAGGTGGAAGGAGTGATGAAACCCTTAGCGAGCTGTTCCTCAATGTAAGTCCTCATTGCTTCAGTCTCCGGCTGAGATAAGGGATATACTCTCCCGCGCGGTGGAACAGCCCCAGGTAAGAGTTCGATGGCACAGTCTCCTGTTCGATGTGGAGGTAAGTAAGCCGCTTCACTCTCACTGAAAGCCAAAGCTAAATCATGGTATACCACAGGTACTCCTTGAAGATCCGTTTCCTTCACAGATACATGATTCGCTGCGGGACCCTGGACAGCAGGCTGGCAGTTCTCCCGACAGAAATGAGACCATTGAGAAACCCTCCTCTCAGACCAGGAAATGAGTGGATTGTGACGTTCTAGCCATGGAAATCCCAAAATCACTGGGTAATGAGGAGAGTTGATCGTGTATAGTTGTATCTCCTCTGTGTGCTGCGGTCCGATATTGAGAGTGAGGGGTTGCGTGATGTACTGCGCCTCTCCTGTCCCCAGGGGACGCCCATCCAGCGCAGTCATGGCCACAAGAGACTCACAAGAGATAAGAGACACATGATGAGTTCGTGCAAACGTTAGATCCATTAAATTCCCTGAAGCACCGGAATCAATTAAAGCCCTCGTCACAACAGTCTCCCCATTTAGGATTAATGAAATGTCCAAAATGAGAGAATTAAAGGAAGGAATTCTGGGACTCACCGCAATGGATTCAGGAGACGTAGGCTTCGGGGGTGATCTCAGTGGAGGTCTCACAGGACAAGCGGCTCTCAGATGCCCAGGTTGGGCACAATACAGGCATAAATTAAGACGTCTCCTCCTATCCCGTTCAGCCATGGAGATATGTGTGACACCAATCTGCATCGGCTCATATTCTGTGCTGACAGAAGGAGAAATGAACTGATTAATTCTACGAGACGGACGACGGGCCCGGATGAGATGGTCTAGGCGAATGGCGAGCTCCATGATCTGATTGAGATCCTTTCCATCATCACGGCATGCCAGCTCTCCCTGGAGATCCGAATGGAGTCCTTTACGGTACAAAAGTTTCAACGGTCCCTCACCCCAGCCCGTTTGTGCAGAAAGCGTTCTGAAGGTGAGTGTGTAATCCGCCGCCGATGAGTTAGCCTGGCGTAAAGACAGGAGCAGTTCCCCAGGGTCCTCTCCTCCCGCGGGATGTTCAAACACCTCCTTGAAACGAGTCTTAAACTCCTCATAGGTAAAAGAGGAAATCTGACCTCCATTCCACATAGCCGTTGCCCATTCCAGGGCCTTTCCCGTCAAAAGTGAGCATACGAAATAGATTCGGCTCTGGTCGGTTAGGTGTTCTCGGGACTGACTGAAATAGATCTCACATTGCAGTAAAAACCCTTTACAGGTGGCTGGTGATCCATCAAATTTCTCAGGCAGTGACATTCTGGGATAACCGGAAG
Source organism: Cyprinella venusta (assembly GCA_038021265.1). Classification (NCBI taxonomy): domain Eukaryota; kingdom Metazoa; phylum Chordata; class Actinopteri; order Cypriniformes; family Leuciscidae; genus Cyprinella; species Cyprinella venusta. The sequence continues at coordinate 14,900,496 of CM075870.1, read as the reverse complement.
GGGTACTCACAGCTGGCGGAGAAGGATTGGGAGATGCGGCTGCACCCTGTGGTGTTAATGTTCGCACAGACCTCACCAGTTCCTCTGTGAGTGAAGTCAGTTTAACCAGCTGTTGACGATGAGAGACCAGCTCAGAAGCTTGTGCTGAAACTTCTTTGGCCAAGTTCAGAAAGTCTGCTGGATCTGGCCTTGGCGAAGTCTTCTGTGATGAAGAGGCTGAGGCAGAGGGATCCATGTGCGAGACTTTTATTAACACAGGTGAAACACCCAAACAGGCAGTAATCAGAAGGGAATCCAAAACTCAAAGTCAAACACAGGCAGAGGTCGGGGCTGGCAGCAAAGGTTCACAGAGTCCAGAATTCAGGCAGAGATCAAGGTCCAGAACTATACAGTAAAACAGAGAGTTGCTTGGTAATGTTTGTAGATGAAACAAGACTTCGCACGGAGCAATGGAAGACACAGTTCATATAAAGGACTGATAACGATGATGAACAGGTGACGGTGATACGGGTGATCAGAGAAAGCAGGCAGGGCTGGAAGGTGATAATGACGGAGAGAGTGCTGGGAAATGTAGTGCTAATATTCAGGGGAGAGAGATCGAGTGAAACCAGAGGGTGGCGTGAGTGGGCGTTCCGTGACACAGAGAGAGACGGCGAGAGAGATGGGCATTCATGCCTTTCAACCTTCTTTTGATGAAAAGCTTCCTTTCAGTGTGACTGTGAAAGAGGGATTAGGGAGAAGTGGATGGTGAGAAAGAACAGTGCATTCCTCTAAACGCCGCTCCCATTCATCCTTCAAAACACCTTAATTCACTCTCCGTCTCTCACTACTCTCTGTGCGCTCATGTAAAAGAAATATTGAGAAAGCTTATATTGAACTTGAAGCCATTCCTTGCCTATTCCTCTATTACGCTTTCTCTCTGTTTTTGTCTCTGTGTAGCTCTGCTAATGTGTTTTGTGCTATGCGTAAAAGAGACCTATGTCGAACGAAAGTGTGAATCTGCAGGTAGAGCAGTGGCTCTGACCACACTTAGAAGCTGGATAAATAATATACATAATATAATATTTAGACTGTTTATGTTAAGGTCTGTAAGAATCATATTTTGTGGGAGTGTTTTGTACTCGGAGTACAAAAACCAAACTAAGTCACATGATCATAGGCGTTGATTTCGGTGGGGACGGTGGTTACGTGTCCCTACCAGATGTCATCATGAGTCATTTTGTACCCACCACTTTTTTTTCTTTTTGGAAAACCTGGAGCTCAATTTAGCCGTTCTCCTGCTGTGCCGGCTACACACTTCTCTGTTCATAAGACTGCAACAACTGTAATCGTTTGGTGATCATTGTTTAGGTGCAATAAACCATGTAAAGCTTTTTCACGTTAGGACTAATATATAAAGCCCATGAGAACCGTGGGGAGTCAACCCGCAGCCACTCTGCCGCCCTGCTGAAAATGTGAAGCAGAAACGCTTAAAGGGAAATTCTGTCAGTGTTTACTCGCCCTCATGCTGTTCCAACCCCATAAGACCTTCGTTCATCTTCAGAACACAAATTAAGATATTTTTGATGAAATCTGAGAGCTGGATCACTCCTGCATACTACAGTAGTTCATATGCTTCTTGAGGAATTGAAACTTGCCAGCTTCGAAAAGTTATTAAAGACATTGTTAAAATAGTCCAAGTGACTTCAGAGGCTCATTCTTAAGTTTATCAAACGACGCGAACACTTTTGCGCAGAAAACAACAAAAATAACGACTTTAACTTTAACTATTCTTTTACTTCTCTCTCTGCCTCGAGTCAGGTTACTAGTTTAATAACGTAAGCTTCTGTTATTGTACGTCACACGCATCACACACGTGACCAGCATCGGCCAATAGTGAGCCTACGTGTGATGTAGCTCTACGCTATCACATTACATTAACTGACTAGAGGCCCATAGGGAAGGAAGTGAATAGTTGAAATAAAGTAGTTATTTTTGTGTGTTTTTGCACACAAAAAGTGTTCTCGTCGCTTGATAAAGTTAAGATTGAGCCACTGAAGTCACTTGGACTATTTTAACGATGTCTTTAATGACTTTTCGAGGCCGGCAAGTTTCAATCCCTCAAGAAGCCTATGGACTAGTATGCAGGAGTGATCCAGCTCTCAGATTTCATCAAACATACCTTAATTTGTGTCGTTTAAAGCCCTTTGAAGCTGCAATAAAACTGTCATTTGGACCTTGAACCGTTTGGTACCCAATGAAGTCCATTATATGGAGAAAAATCCTGGAATGTTTTCATCAAAAACCTTAATTGCTTTTCGACTGAAGAAAGAAAGACATGGACATCTTGGATGACATGGGGGTGAGTAAATTATCAGCAAAAGTTTTTTTTAAAATTGAACTACTCCTTTAACTCTAAGTATGAGCATTAATAATAGTGATGATTGCCTTAGCCAGCACCACCAGTTACACGCCGCAGACATTTTATTGCTTCAGCTATATAATACCACTCTCCTGAGGATTTTCTTGAGAATGGCTTCGTTTATCAATATCAACCTAATTTCCTTTTAATGAACTCATCTTGCCTTCCAGATAATGTCAGTGTTGTGGCTCCCCATTAATCAGTTTAAGCACATAAACAAATGTGAATCTACAACAGTCGAAAAATTTGAATCTCAGCCAAGCGCTAACACCACCATGACCTGACTGTCTGCTTCAATGACCTTTGACACGATTAAACTTCATGGCAAGCATCTTTAGTACTTAGTAGAACACCCTTTTGCTGTCATGGCCTGCTGTAAACGAGATGTATAACCAGACACCAGCTTCTGGCAGTGTTTCTGAGGAATCTTTGCCTGTTCCTCATGAGTGGAATGGGCTAAGATTCCTCCAGTTCAGTAGCAGTGATCCACCCCTCAAATTTAATCAGAAATATCTTCATTTGTGTTCCGAAGATGAACGAAGGTCTTACAGGGTTGGTACAGCATGGGGGTGAGTAATTAATGACTTGCTTTTCATTTTGGGGTGAACTATCCCTTTAAATCACAGTGCCAGTGAGTTTCTAGAATCTGTGCGTGTGTTCACACACATCCCGTAAAGACACGTGACATCATTCAGGGTGTGATGAATGTATCCGCAGCATCTAAGTTTTGTTATGATCTGCGATTTCTCTCTCGAGAAACTAAACTAGCACATTGCGTACCGTTACAATAAGCTGGCGAACAATCTTAGCTTCAACGTCATCTCTAAGACACATCCCTTACTGCCTTTTGTTCACACAGTGTGCGTTCTGGGACTGATCCTGGCAATGTAACTAAGTCCCCATCCCGGGACGTGTTTGCGTTCACACAAAAGTCACTCTAGCAATTAAATGGCAGTTTTCTGGGATCAACGCTCTGTGTGAAAGGGGTATAAGAGAGTGTGAATGATGCATGTCAGTGGAATTTGAAAACTTTAAATTGGATTGTACTCAGGGAGAGACGGGGACAGATGAACTCTTGTGGACTCTTGCTTACTGTGTGTGTAAGTGTGAATGTTTGTTGTCGCGTGTGTCTGCCTGATAGGACCGGCTGGTATGGCATGATGCCACGCTGTGGGTTTCCCAGTCAAGCAGCGTTTCAGGCTGGATGCGGCCTAGTTTCCCTCTTGACTTCTGCTCTCTTTCACATCTTATTATGCCAGCTGACTAATCAATCAAAATATTAGATTTGATTTCTCACTGTGTAAAAGGTGCTGTTGTTTATTCACTTCAAATTTGATTTCATTGACATTTGTTGTTCTCAAATCAAATCAAACATCAGGCGAATGGAATTTAAAGAACTTGGTGACTGAATTCCTGGACGCTCAAGGATGATTCTGCCAGGAGTTTGTCAGATTTCTGGAGCTAGTCCTTTGTGCCGGCGTGCATGCCAGCGCTAGTACGATATCACTCAAAGACGCATATTGTGCTGAAATATCACATTATGGCCTCACATGAGTCAGCAGCATGGGTCCAATGACTGAGTCTCAGACTCCTTTGTGTCAGATAGCCATGTGACGGTGAGACACACTGTTATGGATCAATGTGGGCATTGGCTACAATGTATGACCTTGGAAAAGACAAGGAGTGTGACATCACTTTTGCATGCATCACTTTTGGGTTTGCGTGCTGCAACCGCTTTATTCATATCCCATCAGAGATTTTCTATGGGGTTCAAGTCAGGTGACTGATGGCTACTGTAGAATCTTCCAGGACTTCTTCTGTAACCAAGCCTTGGTGGTATCTGAGGTATGCTTGGGATCATTGTCCTGTTGGAAGTTCAGCTTCCTTACTGAAGGCATGACGTCTTCTCCTAGTATTTCCTGATACCTCAGTGAATCCATCTTGCCTTCCACACGTTTTAGGTTTCCTGTGAATGATAACGTTTGAAGAAGCCTGAATGGAATAAAAAGCAGATGTATATTCTTTGAAATTATTATTATTATTTGCCTCAATAGATATTTCTATATTTAATTAAATTGTCTTTTGGAATTTATTCCTCCCTCCCTTTTGAGGAATTATTTTTTCCTAATTGGCTTGACTTTGGCATTGGTAATAAAAAGAAATGTTTCTTGGGCAGCAAATCAGCATATTATAATGATTTCTGAAGGATCATGTGACACTGAAGAGTGAAGACTGGCATTGACTGGTTGCCAGTCAATGGATTGTTTATATATATATATATATATATATATATATTTCACATTATTACAGTTTTTATATATTTTTTTTTTTGCTCAAAAAATGCAACTTTGTTGACTATTAAGAGACTTCTTTCTCTTCTCTTCCGTGAGGACTTAACATCATCATAATAATAAAAAAAATGTCAAGTGCAATGTCTACACTTTGTATTTTGAGCACTTGCGTTGTTTTTGCCTCTTCACATTTATTTGCTTGGTTTAGTACTCAGTTGTAAGTCGCTTTGGATAAAAGTGTCTGCTAAATGACTAAATGTAAATGTTCTTTCGTAAACATTAAAAAATGTACTCATCCCAAACTTTTGAACAGTAGTATGCTTATATTATATTCAACACCAAAAATGATTGATACATAATCATTTGATATAATTAGAAATTTAAGTACCCAGTATTTTTGCAAGTTGTTTTTGTTTTTAGGACATTGCAGAATAGCAGTTATAAATAGTTATGCTATTTATGTGCCGTACATTGTTTATATGCTACAAATATGCTAAATACAAAACAATATGGTAAAATACCTTAGCAATAACTGTCGTAGGCCAGTAAGAGCTGTACATGCAAACCTCACTCCCCTGATCTCAAGAGGTTCTCTATTGACTGATACTAAAGTCTGCTGTCTTTAAACTCCTTGTTAGAGCACCCGCCTCCCACGCCAGAGACCACGGTTTGAATCCCGCTCGGAGAGTGTTGAGTAGGACCGGTTACATCTATAGCAATGCCTTCGCAACCACCCACTTCAAAATGATAGCATCGAGTTTTGTACTGAAAGATTTCTTATTTATTATCAAATTCAAATGTCTAATTTAGATGTTGTAGCTGAAAGAAAAGCTATAATGGTTTGTGTTATGATGTGTTAGGCTTTAGCCTGTCTATTTAGTGCTCCCACGCTGTTGGACACCACAGCGATTGTGCCGTAGACTAGCAGAACCCCAGGACGACTGCTAAATTATATTTGCCTTCACCTCTCATTCATATCTCCTGAGGTGATACGATGAATATTTCAGTTTTCCAGTGCGTCTTCCTGGTTGAACTTGATTCTTCCCCGCTGGGTGTTAAATGTTGGAATGGAGTTGTTTCTGAATTGGGGAAACAAAGGCTAGTCAATGTTACTTTTCTTTCTGCATAGGAAAAGACATGTAACCCTCAGGACATAGAGATTGACACACTCACACAAACACACACACACTTAACAGGTCCTCACCTTAGGCTATGAGATGTGAGTGAGTGTATCCCACCCACATGGGCACAAAGGTGTGTGTGTGTGTGTGAGATAGAGAGAGAGGGGGAGGGATACATGTGTATTTTGAGAAATTTTGTTCGTATATGAATGTCAGGATCGTCTCATTTGACCTGTGCTTTCTGCTCTGAACCTCTTCCTCTGAAGTTGAGTCTAGTTCTACTTGGTTTGAGGCGACTCTGCATCTGTGCTCTTGAGACTGCTAGCGAGAGGATGATTTTATTGCAGAGGTTGCTCTTTCGAAAGCCCAGGAGGCTCAATATTTCTTTATAGGTCAACATTTATGTTCACATATGTTTCTCTTTTCCAAAATTTTAAATTAATAAATGAATACAACTTAAAATAGAATAAAATGCTTTCAAATAAGCCCAATTTATGATACAACTGTTGATACATTTTATTGTGCCTTTTTTTATTCCTCATCTGGAATAATATATATAGTTTTCAATATACATGTACACTCACCTAAATGATTATTAGGAACACCTGTTCAATTTCTCATTAATGCAATTTCCACTACAAATAGGAAAAAGAGGCTATAATTTGCTCACCAAAATTGGACAGTTGAAGACTGGAAAAATGTTGCCTGGTCTGATGAGTCTAGATTTTTGTTGAGACATTCAGATGATAGAGTCAGAATTTGGCGTAAACAGAATGAGAACATGGATCCATCATGCCTTGTTACTACTGTGCAGGCTGGTGGTGGTGGTGTAATGGTGTGGGGGATGTTTTCTTGGCACTTTCTAGGCCCCTTAATGCCAATTGGGCATCGTTTAAATGCCACGGCTTACCTGAGCATCGTTTCTGAACATGTCCATCCCTTTATGGCCACCATGGCATGTACACATCCTCTGATGGCTACTTCCAGGAGGATAATGAACCATGTCACAAAGCTCAAATCATTTCAAATTGGTTTCTTGAACATGACAATGAGTTCACTTACTAAAATGGCCCCCACAGTCACCAGATCTCAACCCAATAGAGCATCTTTGGGATGTGGTGGAACAGGAGCTTCGTGCCCTGGATGTGCATCCCACAAATCTCTATTAACTGCAAGATACTATCCTATCAATATGGGCCAACATTTCTAAAGAATGCTTTCAGTACCTTCTTGAATCAATGCCACGTCGAATTAAGGCAGTTCTGAAGGTGAAAGGGGGTCAAACACAGTATTAGCATGGTGTTCCTAATAATCCTTTAGATGAGTGTATATACGGTACTGTCAAAAAGTTTGGGATCAGTGCATTTTTTTTGTTTTGTTTTTAAAATAGTGTTTGTACATTCCAAAGCAGAAGTTAGTTGAAAAAAAGTTGAAATACAGTTGAGAATACAGTTGAACTCAGTAATATATGAAATATTTTCACAGTTTAAAATAACTGGTATAAAAATATGTATTTTATTTATCTATTAGCCCAGTTTTCAGTGTTACATAATCATTAAGAAATAATTTGAAGAACATTTAAAATAGAACTCTTTAGGAACATTATAAATATACTGTATATATAATCAATTATTTTTCATTCACCAAGGATGATATACCATTTTCAACTGCGATAATAAAAAAAATATATATTTCTTGAGCACCAATTAAAAATGTTAGAATTACAGTGGTACTGAAGATGCAGTAATTCAGCTTCCATTAGAAATAGAAAAGTGTTGTTTTAATTAGTAATAATATTTCACAATATTACTGTATTTTTGATCAAATGAATCCATTGGTATAAGAGACTTCTTTCAAAAATATTAAGAAAATCCTTCTGACCCCAAATTATTAAATGGTATTGATGTAAGATTGATCTGATTTCCCTGGTGTAGGAGCTGTCCAATGACTGGACATAGCTGTGACACAACTTAACCTAAAACTTTGACTACCTCCGAGTGAAAGAGTTCATGTGAATGTGTTAAGGGAACATGTCTCTGCTCACTTGGCTTGGCTTGTGCAATGCAATAACATAAAACAGTGATGTAGTGTCTGCTCACCCGATACCGCTTGACTACTTGCTGAGAAAAGAATGTTAATTAAAGATGTAGTTATACTATAACTTAAGCTTTTTATCAGTAAAAATCCTGTTTCACACATGACATTTAATTAAATGCATCTACTCTTTCTCATCTCTGTTTAAGAGAAATAGCTGAGATATATTCTCTTTAATAATATAACATTTTCCTTTGGAGTTATCTCTGTGGGTGTCAGATTTGACTCCGTCGACCCTTCGCTCATTGCATTGCCTTTCTTCCTCTAAAGTCTCAGTCTATTTCTTAGTACAAACACACTCACAGTGAAGCGAGCTGTCGACATTTGGGGCGACTGTGAATCTGCTTTCTTGAGTAAGGGCTGATAGATTTCAGCAACAAGAGAGAAAGAGAGAGAGAGAGAGAGAGCAAATAAGTGAAGGGAACAGACAGACAGACTGATGCGGAGTTTTGCACTTGCTCTGATCCAGCCCGAGGTGCTGAGATATTCCAGACAAACACAAATCTGTGAATGCGTGTGATTCATCAGTTGCTGGTGACTGATGTGGGTGTTGTGTTGAAAGAGTGAAGAACAGAAAAAACAGCTGAATTGTGTTTTTGTGCCCTTATTTCATGAAGGGACCACAGTGTCTGCTGATTCATGGACAGCTGCTCTAGGCTTTACAGAGTGTGCAGAAAGTTTTTTGACTAGTGCGGTCTCATTGCAAACACACTTAAAGGCGAATTCACACTTCAACATGCTTTATTTGAACAGAAACCCCGTGTTTTTTTCTTACAACCCACTGTCTATTCAATTGCGCAATGACTTGCATAGTACATACATGCGTGTATAATATTTATATTTCAATCAAGTTATTGTCACATTCTATAAACATGAGTTTTATTATAGAATATGCCAGATTAGTTCTCCATAGATAGCCATTCCAAATTAGTGGTGTATTTTGTAATCATTAATGTATAAATTATTGATGTATAAATATCGGAAAATCTACATATAATTTTGAACAGTGTGTTTATTATTTTGATTATAAAAGACAGTTAACAGAGAAACACTTTACAGATAGTTATAATTTTAATTATATCACTAACTATACATACATTTCATAATCTGCATTTATATATATTTTTAAATGTATATCTATATTGTTATCTAAATATTTAAAAATCATTTATAAACAAAGTCAAATATTTAACATCTATTATAAGTTTCATATAGCATTATATTCTCACTTGATAGGATTCCAGATTTTATAAAATGTGCGTGTGTGTGTGTGTGTGTGTGTACGTTGCACCATGCAAATTGAGATAAACAGTTATTTTGTGGGGGTGTGTGTTTGTGCCATTACCAAATATATATTTGTCCTTGATGAATACTTCCTTTGTATCTCAGCAACAAGGTACACTAAATGTTCACACACACACACACACACACACACACACACACACACACCAAATTACAAAAGTACAAAATATCTCATGCTGTCAAAACACCAAGGCACAGAGGGGATTGAGTTTTCCAGTAGACTGTGTCCATAATGAATGTTAAAACAAAAGCAGACTGAACGGATTAACCAAAGCCCATCTGTAGATCAGGTCAAGGACTGAGTCTTTTCTTACACATTTTTTTCAACCACTAAACAGCCCTTTCACCTCTTTGTGACAAAAACCGTCCGTTAAATCATCAAGAGAGCTGAAAACATTGAAAATCTGTTTTATTTATTTGTGCAAGCAACCTTGACTATTCAATAAAAACAGTCCAGTAAAACGCTACTAAAATCGTGCAGTATAAACCTTTTAGGCCATCTAAGACACACCAGTTGCACTGTAATTCTCCTAGTCTCAAAGCATTTATGACTCAATGATTCATTCGGGAACTGGGACAACAGGAAGGAGAAGCGAATCGACATGCACACTCGAAAACAGGTTAGCATGCAGATGAAGGGCGCTGACGCTCACCTGCATAGTGCTGTCGGCCTGACAAGTGAGCGGATTAGACACTGATTTAGATCCATGTCAGTGTCCCTGAGGAACTCTCCCACAGGGAACAGAACGTGCTGCACCACGGGCCACAGAGCCCAGCTGGTCCTCGGTTCACTACTAACATCCTACTGCAGTAAAGATAGCTCATAGTTAGCGTCCAGGACTGCTATAAGCAAAGAGTACTCTACTACAACATTGCGGGTAACTCATAACAAGTAATATTCATTATTACTTTTTTAATGTAATAAAAAAGTAAAGCATTACTACATAAATGTAAACATTAATTTTTGAGTTAGGTCTTCTTAAAAAAATAAATAAAAGTAATACACATAACTTTTAAGTAGAGGCAGGCCGATTTATCAGCAGGCCGATATTATCGGCCGATATTAGGCATTTTCCAAACTATCGGTATCGGCAGTTATAATGGCCGATAAATGAATATTTCAAAAATAAAATAAAAACGGACGAAACACGCTTCAACCATGTCATGAGTGTTGGAGTTGTATAGTTTGTCCACCAGAGGGCACTCTACATCGTCCCTGTTGGCAACACTCATGTATAACGCGCCACACATCCTGCTGATCCAGGTTGCAGGTAGCTTATAAGGCAATGTAGGGATTAATAATTATTATTTTATTTATCAGAATTTTTATATATTTTGATGTTCCTGTTCTGTTGCGACAATAAAAGAAACAAGTTTCATTTTAAAATGCATTATCATATTATTTTAGTTAAAACTCATAAATAACTACACATAACTAATGTTAGGGTAATCTGCTAATTTTTTGCTGCACGTTTCAGAAAAAAAAAAAAATAAAAAAAATATCGGCCGATATATCGGAATATCGGATTTTAAAACTAATATTTGTATCGGGATCGGCCTTCAAAATCCTTTATCGGTCGTGCTTTTAAGTTTAATTAATTACGTTAAACATTTTTTTTAAACTATATAATTAATATGCACTTCTCCATAACGTAGACGGGTTACTGGTGGCCACAATTTTTTTGTTGGAATATTACGTTTTTATGGGTGTGAGGATACACTTAGCTCACGAGACGATACAAAATAATATTTTTAACACTACTTTTAAGAAATATTAATTGACAGAATGTTCATCTGTAATATTTTATCCAACTGAAAGTCACAAAACGCAAAACAATGTGCATTTTGAAATGTTTGAACTAATAGGGCTGTCACTGTAGCGATTATTGGTAATCGGTGGATTATTTTGACGATTTTATAATCGGATAGTATTTTGTTGTGGTAATAAAAACCGACAACAGCCTTAAAAATGACTAATAATAATAATGAGGCAAAAAATAATTAGTTTAAATAAAGTATCAAAACCAAAGGTTCATTTTAATTGTTTGCTTAGTTGGTTTGTTGATTTTAGGAGGTAAATCTGAACCTGTAAGTAACTGATGTTTTGTTGTTATCATTTATAAGTCTGAGAGTTTTCTTTTAGCTGATGGAAATCCGCAATGACTAACTGCAAGCTGGCTTTACTGTTATTAGGCTACTTATGCTGAAACCAGGAACTAGATATTTAATATCTTTGACTATATTGATTTCCAAGATACTGTGAAGTGATGCATTTTTGGGTGAAAATCCTTCAGTTTGTTTCTTTATAGGAAAATTTGTAAATGAATGACTTTCGTATCATCATGCAGTGTTGAATTACGCCACATCTGACAGTTACCCAACCCCCCTTCCCCCGCTTTCTCAACTTTCACATTTTTTGCATTCATTTCTCAAATCCCTCATTTACACCGATAAATGCCTGCTGATGAGGCTGCGTGTGAAAAACTGTCCAGTCAGCTCTGCTACAGTGATTTTTGCTTGTGATTCTCGACGGGGGAGACAGATGCAGACCGGCGGATCAGAAATCCAGATTCCTCTCGGCAAAACTTGATCATCTAAATGTCATCTCAGCATTACCTGTATGTTTAACAAGGCCTCCTGTCAGTGCCATGTGGTCCTGTTTTTTATTGAGCTGAAACAGCAAAAAGTGACGGGAATCAGGAACGAGTTTTTTTTTTTTTTTTTTTTTTTTTCAGCAGCAACTAAACTGAACCTGTTTCCCTCTGTCATTACTCTTGAATGAAATAGGTGGCTATTGCACAGGTTAGATGTCAGTGACAATAAATATTGATCAACTCCTGTTTCATAACCATCACTTACACACCGAACAGCACATATTTGATTTGAGAGCTACACCAGAGGGGAATATTTTCAGTGATTAAGATAATGCTAATCGTGTATCTGTATGCTGTGCTAGTGCATAATCTAACTATAAACATAAACTGTCATTATAACGTAGTTCAAATAGCTTTTATCATAACATGATTATGGTGGAATTGTAATCAGGCACTTAAGAGTAGCTTTTAAACAAACAAATATTGGAGTCAATGGGATCGCTTGGGGTCCTAACAGAGACCCAAATTCGAGGGAGGACCTGATTTGTCATCAGAATGTAAAATTAGTTACTTATTCTAGCCTGGGAAAATCCAGACAACTTTCGGCAAATTTAGATTCGCTCTGAAAGTTTGTCTGAAATCACGGCACCAATCAGAAACGTTGGGGCGGGCTTTACACGATGATGACAGCGCTGGAATTTTGAAGCAGATTTTGTGGCCTGCATTACAAAGATGGATGCCCCCGTCGAACATCACTCGTTCGAATCAGCTATCGCGTCTGCTTTAAGCGTTTTGAACGTCTCCTTTTTGTCCTTAACGTCTTCCTCCGCCGCTCTCCATACGTCATCTCCTTCATCGCTCTGATTGGTTTTAGGTCTACCCGCGACGTCCGTTGGTGACGCCCCTCTGAGAATGATTTGTCTGACGCTATTCCAGACCTTAACTCAGTTACAACTGAGAATGGTCTGGTTTTAACCAGACTAAACTTATTCACATTTAAATTCAAACTAGAGCAAAATTGGTGGCGATTTTCTAGTACAAATGGACAGTTCTCACACTTTTTTGTGCATTACAATTACAGATGAAAAATGTCATATCAATTTGTGCCTTAATGCCTGTTCACACCGGGACGAATTTCGTGTGCGTTATTCGCTGACGTTTAACGCCTCGCGACTAAACAAAGGGCGCCAATGTTCACATCGATGCGTAAAATGGCACGCGTAAAAGCGTCAGTTTTTAAAAAATGCCTCGGGTTCGTTCTTTTTTTTTTTTCAGTTTGACGCGATGCGTCAAAAACTATCCGACCAATGAAATTAGCCCTTTTGCTCACGTGTTTGGAGCTTCTTAAGAGACAGTAAAACATAACTTGGGGGCGCTCAATCACAAAACGGTCTTGCCGAGCACACATGTTCAACAGTGAAGAAGATATACGCGTCGCCGTCTACACTGCCAGGAAGAAATAAGACGAGGAAGATGCAAGGCAAGATGAATGTAGAGCTGCTGTTCTCGTTGGTGCTAGAACATAAAGAACTATATGACAAACGCAACAGGGACTACACAGCTTGATAAAAGATAACTGTTATGGAGTAGTTTTACATGGCAAATGGTCGCCATCTAATGTGAAGTAATGAATTTGCATATTCACTCGGCTCATCGTCAGCGAAATTCGCTTGGGTGTGAACACAAAAAACGCGTTGAAAAACGCTGATGAATAACGCGCTGATATTCGTCCTGGTGTGTACGGGCCTTTATGTTGTGACCTCACATAGCATTACAGTATATTTTAGTCCATACGTTTGAGAGCCATGTTCTAAAATGTGATGGATAACAAATACTTAGGGTACATGCATGCAGTTTTGACGCCGCTCTAATCGCCTCCATATTAACTCATGTTGTATGAACTGTTCCACTCTCTCGTTTATCTACTGTTCGCCGTTCACTCAATCTCCCTCCACCTGTTCTGTGCTCATTGGAGTGCACGTCTGAAAGGTCTCCTGTGTGTTGTAAAGAGGTCGTTCTACGTCTAAATAAATTCTTGTCAAGGAAAAAGAAACTGAAACCTCAATTGTCAGTGGGGTGTTCACCCCTTAACTGGTCAGCGTCAATTCATCGATGATGTACAGTAAAAGACTGTTATAATCGCATGGTCAAGCAGGAATTTGGTGGGTCTGTTTGCAACATACTCTATTTGCATAATACTGTATATTTTTGTGAATTGCTAAAACACTGCCATTCATAATGACATTCAAACACCCTATGACTGCATTGGTTGAATTTGTTGGAAATAATCACAGTGAAGTAAACGGATCCAGCAGCAGACAGGACGATGTTAGAGTGATAATCCTGTGTTTACACACTGGATCATCTGTCCTGTCTCTCTGCCCACAACGCTATACAGCTCAGTGATACTGAACGCCACTGTGTGTGTCTCTGTTCGGGCTTCAATTCTAAAACGTGCTGTAATCCATCATGTTCCTGATAACTCTCTCTCTGTGTGTGTGTGTGTGTGTGACAGGAATGGTGTGTGGGTGGGATTTCTGTCTGGGATTTATTTAACGAGGCAAATCACTAGAATGGGTCTTTCAACTTCCTATGATATCTCTGCTTCCTCTCCTCTGATGCAAGTGACATTAATAAACCAGAACACTATGATGTATTATACTGAGCTCTGATAAGATTTCATCATTTCTGAGATGCATATTCAAGTCTGAGATTAGCTGATTCGAGAACAAGTGCAATTTTGTACATTTGTTGATGCAAGTTGTAAAAACTGAATATGCTGTTTGAAAGTTTGGGGTCTATATATATATATATATATATATATATATATATATATATATATATATATATCTCATTATTTGTACATCATTGATATATATCATTGATTACAGTATATTAAAATTGACTTATATTAAAATTGACTTATATTAAAATTGATTATATTAAATTGATTATATATAATTGATTATATTAAAATAATAACAGCAAATCTTCATATTAGAATGATTTCAGAGGGATTGTGTGACAGTGAAGACGAGTAATGATGCTGAAAATTCAGCTTTGCATCACTGGAATAAATTACAGTTATTTTAAATGGTTATATTTCATAACATTTACTGTATTTTGATTAATAAATGTAGCCTTGCTGAGCATAATAGACCTATTTTAAAGATCTTACTGACCCCAAACTTTTGAACGGTGTCATCGTGTATGGTACAGCCAGTCTGAGCCAGAGTTCTTCCGTGTAGGGTTTGTTACAGTGCCGATGCTTGGGAATGTGAATGATTGATGCTATCATAGGATGCTTCCTATCTATCCCAGAGTTCAAATGCTTTCATTTATGCAAGACACGGGCTTCACAATCATCGTCATTTGCAGTGGATCGTTAGGAGAAATGCACACCACTGGCAAACTCATTTATCAAATTCCTCTGAAAGTGTTTTAGGATGAGGGCTCTTGTGTTGTATTGATTGGGTGGTGAAGAGCTAGTGTGTTAAATGTTTCATATCAAATCATTCAGATAAAGTGTCCCTGCTGCTAACTCGCACTCCTTTGTATGTGAGGAATAAATGGGAAGTTTTCAAAGTTTGACATGCTAATGATGAATGTCATCTGCTTTTTCACACACACTTTTTCTCTAGCATGCATTAACCTTAAACCCTGCAATCTCCGCTAAATAATTTGCTGAAATTAAAATAATTGCTGACATGTCTCTTATAGATTGAAAACAACCCACTTTATGTTAAGAAACAGCAAAGTGGACAACACCTGCTTGTTTGTCTGCTTTGTAACATCATTAAGCAGCTTCCTCAGAATGTGTTGATGCTAATCGCTAGGCTAATTGTGCTAGGCTAATTGTCTATGCTTGCACTTTTAGCAATACCGTGAAGGAAACTGGAAATAAAAGACTGTGTTTACTGTAAAATAAAAACTGTTTGGATGGCTAGCGATGGTAAGATTACAGTAACATAGGAAGGCTTGTATGGCTATCTAAAGATTCTACTAGTGGTGTAGCGATCATGTAAAGTATCAGAGCGACATATCTTCTCTGGCCAAATTGCTCAATCTATCTCAGATGTTTAAACAAACAAAAAAAAGTAATACGACTGCATGTATGTGCATGTTTTGTGAGTAAAGCGGTATGTAAATTCCATTAAGGCCTGGTTAAGGTTGCTAAAGGTTTATTTTGAAGACATAAAGCAACTTATTGTTTACTTTTGCAGTCTATTTGCAGACTTTTGCAAGCTCAAACTTCTGAACGGTGTAGTGTACATTCACACGCCTAAAAGGCAGGGAGGAAATGTATTCTGGGAATCTGATGTTTTAAATGTCCTCTTCCAAGAGGTTTCTTTAAGATAGATATCCGTAATCACTTCCTTCTGAATGTGGTGATGATATAGTTACTGCTATACAGGCTGACTGTGTGTGTTAATTTGATGCTTTATCTGTGTAACTGGTTTGAGCTGAATGGATTAAAGTGAACATTTCCTTCCTTTCCCTGTAAAATAACATTCTCTCTCTCTCTCTCTCTCTCTCTCTCTCTCTCTCTCTCTCTCTCTCTCTCTCTCTCTCTCTCTCTCTCACACACACACACACACACACTTTTTTTGGATTCTCATTCTGTGGTCTAATTGGATCCTAATAGGAGTTTTCCTCCCTGGAGTTCTCAGATAAGTTAATGGTCTATGAATTGGTCCTTCTTCAATCTCAAATCTTACTCTCTCTCTGTGTGTGTGTGTGTGTGTGTGGGCCACAAGAGACCTTAGAGGGAAATAGCATTGGCTTTACTCACTATAATGCTTTTATTAGGGGTCATATAAGGTATCTCTCACGGCAGAAACCAGAAGATGTTTACAAGATGTTTATATGTTTCCAGTTTTACCTACAGAGTAATCTATTTTATATTAACTCTAATTTATCGAGGCGGAAAGGAACTCCAGCCCAGCTCTGCTCACTTTACAGAGAGATGTGATTTATTGATCTCTAAGGGGTAATTTAGCCAGCACACCATGAGTCAGAATCGAACAGGGGTTGTTACGGCCAAAAACACTGAACATCAGCCACCAAAAGATCACAACAAATTGCTTGACACCTCAGTGTAACTAGTCTGTTAGGTAAAGTATAAACGGAAAAAAATATATATATAATAACTCTCTCAGTTTGAGTTTAATATAAAGTATCCATTGAAACTGGAATTTAATTAATTGGGATTAACTATTTTCTGCCATTTTCTGTGATAGAATTCCTTCTTTTCTATTTTATTAGTTAGTAAACCTTCTTGGGCAGTAAAATTAAGCTCAGATAAGAGCCCATTAAGTTCTGTTTGCAGTGTGCTTTTATATGTGAGAGTGGGAAATAAACCTCTCTCTTCCTCTGTCCTTGGATTGAGAATAGGCTCAGGATAGAAATGGCTGACAGCCCAGCTCTTTAGAAAAAGAATCCTGTCTCTGCCAGTGTGTACTCTCACTGCTGACAAACACACACATGCTCAGTAACACTAGTCACAGGTAGACACTTGATTTATCTGACACTAACATACCACACAAGTTAGACACGCTAACACAGAAATACACACATCTTTATGACCCAAGATGGCAATAAATAAGAATGGTTTGGCTCTCTAATTGATAGAAATACTAATGAAAGGACTGCAGGCACGAGCCTTTGACGGATCCACGAGAGCTTAATCAGAGGGAATAATAATAATTGGTTTTCCAAGAATTTATCATTAAATAAAAGAAAATACCAAAATAACAATAAAGTGGATTATTATTATTTGTTTTATTGTTGTTAATAAAATAATATGCGTAATAACAATTGTACTGCTAATAAAAATAATAATACATGAATAATTAATAATAATTCTTAGTCTTTAATTTTATTATGACATTTATTTTGCACTTTTTTGTATGCAACTGTGCTGCAAACTGTTAGTAGAGAAAACTGGAAAGGACAGAGAGAGAGAGTTTTTATATCGACTGAGCAGGTCATCACTTCTATAAAACAATAACACAGGGGTGAACACACCAGTCGATTGAGTGGAAACTTTCAATTACTGTTCAGCCGCTTCAAAAAATCATTTGTACTCCATTATATAACCGTGCTGTGTTATTCATTTGTCACACAGACACCATCAGATCATATTGAGTTCTCGTTTGCATTTGAATGGACAAAAACACCAAAGTGCATATCCTTGTAAGCAGTCTTAAATGAGGTTAAATAAAGTTTAATGTACGTCAGGTTCATTCAATTTTTGGATATTTCCTGTTTGATCAAACATTTTAAATACACTAACACACAAAATAATTGTGTGTTATTTCTACATTCATTTGGATATTAAATGTGAAATTACCGGTATTACAACATAAAAATATATTAGAAACTTTGTTAGGTGCATTGATTTATTACAGAAAAAATTGTGATTAGTTATTTTTTTAAAATGATTGACAGCAATAATATATTTGTGATGTTTCTTGACCTGCAAATCAGCATATTAAAATGATCATGGGAATACATTGCATTTTAAAATGGATTTAAATAGAACACAGTTATTTTAAATTGTAATAATATTTTTTCCAATATTACTGTTTTTACTGTATTTTTGAGGCCTTGGTGACCATAAGAGAATGCCACTGAGATATTATGGGTTATATGATGAATAAATGGATGGATGGAGAAAGTTGAATGCACTTCTGATGATGTTGTTACTTGTGTCTCTCTCAGGTGAGCACCTGCGGGTCTGTCCTCAGGGTTACACCTGCTGCACGTCCGGAATGGAGGAGAATCTCCTGAACCTGAGCAGAAGAGAGTTTGAGACACAGGTGAAGGACTCTGGACGCTCCTTACAGGTTTCTCTCAGCGGCCACTTCAAGAGCTTTGACGGTGAGTTACTGTCAGGAAACTCACTCATGTCACATGACTCAAAAGGGTCTCTTTACATTACACTACCCATCATGTGGTTGAAAAATGATGTTAACATTTTTTTAAAACGTTTAAAAAAAATGATGCCACTGATGCCAGTTCTAACCTTAAAGGGTTCTGTCTCCCATCATGTTATGGAAGTAGTTGATTGATATAAGTAGTTTTAATGCAATTTATTTTATTTTGATCAAAATTGATGAATTGCATGGCTTGTTTTTAAAAATTAAATAAGTTTTATGCACTCATTTAAGAGATTTTTTCTTTAGAACTGGCATAAAGGCTTCTTTCAAATTGAGTCAAGAACCATGGGGTTCTATATAGAACCTTTTTTTTTTCTAAGAGGGCGGCTTGCTTGCCCAACAAACCTGTGCTTGATATCTCAGAGTAACACAGTTACAACCTCTGTGGCATTAGACAGATGGTGTATGTGTGTGTGTGTGTGTGTGTGTGTTTGTATTTCTCACTTACCCTCAAGCCTACTGAATACTGTGAGTGTGGATTTTATTCATGCTGTTTACCAGTGATTGTGTTTGGAGATATGGAGATCAAGCCCAAAAAACTTTATACATACTGTATTTTATTTATGAAAATAGCTTGGCAAACTAGCTAGGCTAACGTTAGCTAACGAGGACACTATAAAAAGATCTGTCCATTTGGCAACAATAAATAAATGATTGACATCAAATGAACAAATTCATGTTTTTAATTTGTGTCCATTATTTATCTCATTTTCACATTGCAAAAGGCAACGGTAAGGTACAGCTAGAAAGTATACATAATGTTGACCAATTAGTGTTTTTAAAGGGTTAGTTCACCCAAAAATGAAAATTCTGTCAGTAATTACTCACCCTCATGTTGTTCCAGCCCTGTAAGACCTTCGTTCATCTTCGGAACACAAATTAAGATATTTTTGATGAAATCTGAGAGCTGGATCACTCCTCCATACTAGTCATAAAAGTTATTAAAGACATCGTTAAAATAGTCCAAGTGACTTCAGTGGCTCAATCTTAAGTTTATCAAACGATGAGAAAACTTTTTGTGCGCAAAAAACAACAAAAATAACGACTTTATTTCAACTATTCATTTACTATATATATATACTAGTAACTGTGCATCTCCCTATTAACTTTCTCTTGCTTTATAATCATTTCTTTCTCTCTCTGTGTGTAGGCATCTTAATCATTGTTTTTGCTTACATACTTTTTGTGTAGATTGGTGTGTGTGGGTGTGAGATTTGTTTTGATTAGCTCTTTCTGTAAGAGATAAACAACTTCTCAATCATAACAGTGTCCTTCACATAATTACATGCATTAAATGTGTGTGTTTTGCAGTTTTGGAGGGGGGCAATTTTCACAAAATAATAAAACAGACATTATATTGTGCATTAAGAAATCAAAGCCTTTTATTAAAAACAATTCAACAATTCAAAAAGATTTTTTTTTCTTTTGTTGTATAGTGACATTATTTTCATTCAAGGGCATTTTCCTCTCAAATTCTCATTTCTTTAAAGAAATAAAAATGTATTTCTTGTTATTGTGATACAGTAGTTAAAAAATGTAAAACATTTTGAATTTTAAATGTAAAGCATGACCAGTGCATTTCTTGACATTGAGAGGTATATTAATAATAATAAAGGTCAACAGATGGGTTTGTGCAGGTCTGGCATCCTAATCATGATCCTTGCCAAATGTCGCATTTGATTAATTTTATTGGCAAGCAGAACAACAAAGTAGAATAGAGAACAGGCATAATATATAGCGCTTTTCAAAGATTTAATACTCTCATTGTTGAATGTGAATGTTAAAAGCTGAAGAAATATTTATAAAATCTTTCTCTTATATTGTTGGTGACTTAGGTACTTAAAGTTGAAAAAAAGTCAGTGTCTCTGTTGTTGTGGAGTTCATAAGTGCCAATTTTGGGGTTTAAAGCATGTCTCTGCCAGCTCACCTCCAGAAATCTGTGTGTGTACAAACACACTCTGTCATACACACATAATATAGTGTGTTTGTGGTGAGAATGCTTGAACTGTGATTATTTCCCAAGTGCTGTTGCACAGGGAGGAGATCTGGTCAGTGTGTGTTTCCCAGCATGCATTATGCTTGGCAGGACAGTAAGCAGTGATGGTGGATTATACCCAGGGTGTGTGTGCGTGCGTGCATGCGTGTGTGTGTAGCTATTTATGCAAGATTTGAAAGACTTAAAGCAGTAACAGTGTAAAATGTGACAATATTTATTATAAAACAGCCCCTCTGAATCCTGCGTGCTGTCAAAGACGATAACATTTGTTTCCAGTTTTCACCCCTTACTAACTGCAAAAGAGATCAATTTACAGCAACCTAGGGCCAAGTCTTTAAATCGTAAATCTCAAGGGCTGTTGTCATTTCTACATCGATTTAATTTTCTCTCATATTTTTCTAGTTTATTTTAATAGCTTTGTAAAAAAATTTAAAAAACAAAAATCTAAAAAGAGAAAACTGGCAGTATAGAGTATCTATCTATCTATCTATCTATCTATCTATCTATCTATCTATCTATCTATCTATCTATCTATCTATCTATCTATCTATCTATCTATCTATCTATCTATCTATCTATCTGTCTGTCTATCTATCTATCTATCTATCTATCTATCTATCTATCTATCTATCTATCTATCGATCTATCGATCTATCGATCTATCGATCTATCTATCTATCTATCTATCTATCTATCTATCTATCTATCTATCTATCTATCTGTCTTTCTGTCTTTCATCCACCCATCATCTTTCTATCCTTAGGACATGTAAATAATCCTTTCATACGGCACTCCTCCTCTTTTACTGTCTGTTTAGTTGTATCTGTCGTCAGGTATGTGAATGATTGGGTTTGTTTCTTTATGTGTTGAAAGGTTTGTCTCCTAGAGAGTTTGTTTTGTCTTCTTAGAATCACAGCTAAAAGTTAGAGCATAATGAGCTGTTATGAGTCTGTTTTAGGAGGTTAAGTATGGGTCTCGATGTGTATGTGAATGCTGGTTGCTGGATTCTCTGTAAGGGTGTGGAGATTCTCAGTAGTTTTTAGGCATTTGAGTGGCTTCTCGCTGTAGGGGAGGGTTTCTGAATGTATCAGACTCGGACACATATGTTGAAAGCATTTGGCCACATGTTGATATAAAGCTAAATGGAAGTGATTGATAAAGACTTTCAAAAGACTATCAATTTCAAGATGCAGGCTTGAAGATTTACATGTCTGTGGTAAAGACAACTAATCCAAACGCAGCATAGAAGATAATAAATCTCTTTTATCAGATCACATTGTTCAATTTATGATATGGTGTCTTTGACAGCAAACACTGTCAAAGACTCCAAACTGTTTTGAGACTGTCACTAAAGTGTCTTTGTCTGAATCACTGCAGATTCAATCTGTGATATTTTCTTAGCTGAAAATGAAAATAGCAGCTGAGCCATTTAAGTGCGGATACTGAAATAAAATTTGCAATTACATCGAGTCATCCAGAAAAACAATAAGCTTTATGCCGAGCATCACGCGACCAAACCGGAAAACGGGTCTCATTGCATCAGAGAAAGTGTTAACGGCCATAAGAACGGACTACGATATCTATGGATATTTAAGGTAATCAGCTAACCTAGTTCACTTTGTTATTGTCGTTTTATTCCATTTAAATATCTAAACGTTACTGTGAAGAAGAAAAAAATATTTTTGAAAATATCAATCTGCACATGTTTGAATTTATGTGTGGGTAAATAAAGAAATAAATGTGAGGGACATTGGTTATGCTAATCTTTGCTCACTCCTTTTAAGTTATCTTGAGTAAAACCACAAAAAAAAAATTCACGAAGCACATAAAAAAGACCTAAACCAGAAGTGATGCGATCTGCTTTACAGAATGCGGAAGTAAGTTGTGCATAGAGCCTATTTCCTGTTGAAGGTCACCTCTGATGATGTCATCTGTGACAAGGACAGCTGCTCTGTCACCCATCCTTTTTGTTTCATGTTTTATCCAAAGCAACTTTTTCATGTAAGTTGCTTTGGATAAAAGCGTCAGCAAAATAAATGTCAAAGGAATAAATGTTGAGGAAGACATGCAGTGATATAGACCTATGATCTCAGAGACATTTCTCTCTCTTTCTCTCTCCCTCACACACACACACACATGAGTTTTATGAGGAACAGTGACAGTTTTAATGTTATGATTCGGTTTCCTCTTTTCTTTATACTCCTTCGTGCTGTGCTTATTTGTTTGGGTGAAAACCTTAAACATGAATAGTCTTCCTGTTAATTGGAGACATATAAATGCTAAAAACAAATCCATGGCTATTTAAAATACCTTTTCTTATGGATCACAACCCTACACCCTTATTGCTTATTGCCTTTTGCTTTTATGAATCTCTCTCTGAACACTAGCATTCAAAATCTTGGGATTTTAAAATGTTTTTGAAAGAAGTTTGCTCACCAAGGCATGCATTTATTTGATAACAAATACAGTAAAAACACTGCTTAATATTTTTATGAAAATAATGATATCGTTTTTTTTACAAGTCTTTAATGAACAGAGAGTTCAAAAGGGCAACTTTTTTGTCTTTAGTGTCACTTTTGATCAATTTTAATCCATCCATGCTGAATAATAGGATTAATCTTACTGACCTCAAAGTTTTGAACGTTAGTGTATAGTACCATAGGCTCTATTGATATGTCCACCTGTGTTTGTGCGCACCTGTGGAGATTCGGCTGACATGCATGTTATCAGGAGGAGATTCAGGCCACAGCTGGTGTACTGACTGATTTAAGACCCTTCAGACAGAGCTAGAGTTTACAAGCTCCACTGTAGGAGGCTTTAAAGAGCTCATCTGTGACCATTAAGCTACTGAAGTTCATGTACATTCCAAATGATCTCTGATACTAGGTGTAGACAGACCTGTAGGTGAAGAACATGACCTTTCAGCTGTGGCTCTACTTGGCCGCTGGGTTTAAGACCCAATCAGAATTCTTGAGTTTATGTGATGGACCCTGCGGCCTTTCACAGGACAAGTGGAAAAAGTGTGTGTGCTTGTGTTGTTGTGTAAGGGTCAAGTTTCTTAAAATTTGAATTAATTTTGCATTAAAGGGTTATGAAAATTCTGTCAGTAATTACTCATCCGCATGTTGTTCCAACCCCGTAAGACTTTCGTTCATCTTCGGAACATAAAATAAAGGGTCACTTCACCTCTGGAAAGATGAATGTGTATTTAAAATGGGTCATTTATGTAGAAGAAATGTGAAATTATTTTTTAATTTGGAGCTTTCTAGACTGAGAAAAGCCAGAAAATGTATTTTTGGCTTATGTGGATGAAAGACAACAACTCCCAGAATGCACTTGCTTCGCTGCCCTAGGAGGCCACGCCTACCGCTAACAGTGCAGTAGTTAAACAACAGTCTAACCTACTAGTAAGCCTCCGTGATGAGTCTTCTGAAAATGTGTTTCGAGATTGCCTAAACTGTCCGGGATTTGGCTTTTGCGTTCTACAGTCACCATTCATTATGTTTCCTGTGGCGAGCAGCACAAGGCTAGGACCGCGGGAGAACAACGCGAGGCCGGTGGCGTCATTACCGATGAGCGACACCTGTGAGAGGCACCGGTTTCATATCTCTCAAGGAGGAGCGGGAATTTTCTTACCAATGTTAAAACGCACATCAACCGATCACTTTTTTGGCGTTCATGTAAACACTACATTCAGATTCATCAATCAGAATGAATTCAGTTAAATTGAAACAAAAGGTGTGCAGGTAAACAATGAATTGCGACTGCAGAAAGCAAAAGCTGAATCCTGAATATTTTGTAAGTTCTCTATGGCCGGACATGTCCAGAAAAAAGGATGAATGGTAACCCCTACTACTCAGCTTTCTCCACAGCTAGCTAGCCTGCTAGCTTAGCTACCAAAGAAAATGGCTGACACTATGTGTTCATTCTGTGAGTGAGATCCCATGTTGAAAACATGCAGAACAGCCCCTTCTACTGGCTGTGGTCTTTAGCCTCTGGCTAAAAAAATCCTCCAAATATGCAAAATGACAATTTTTGCATCATCTGAGGATTTTTTTCTAGACAAAAAAAAAGGTGGATATGAAGGTGGAAAGCACAATAATATGAAAATACTACTGATTTTCTACTAATACAAAGCTTAATGCTAAATCCTGAAGTATCCCTTTAAGATATTTTTGATTAAATCTGAGAGCTCTCTCACTCCTCCAATAGGCTTCTATTGTAATTGAAACTTGTCGCCCCAGAAAGTTAGTATAGACAATGTTTAAAATAGTCCAAGTAACTACAGTGGCTCAACCTTAAGTTTATCAAGCGATGAGAATACTTTGTATGCGCAAAAAAAAATAAAAAATAACAAAAATAACTACATTATTCAACTATTCATTTTCTTCTGTGTGGGCCTCTGACATGTTTATGCTCATCTAAACATTTTTAGCTTTCATAAATATCGCTTTCTATTGCGCTCATTCCTGTTGCATGTTTTCAGTCTGGCAACCCATGCAAGCGCCAAGTCTGATGATGAGAGAAACAACCCTCTATAATATTTTGAATCAGGACTGCAGTACCTATTACAACCACTAGTTGACAATATTACATACTGCACCTTTAAATTGAATAATGTCTACAACCACTGTCAAGTAACCAAGTTTTAATAATTATTCTAACTCTAGGAGAATAGTGAAGTCCATACACCATTATTGCAATAACGACACAGAGGAATGATACTGCGGGTTGTGTTCTGATTGATTTTGTCCAGATGATGAATAATAGTGTCATTAAAGAGCTTGAACGTTTAAAGCAGCGGATGACAAAACTGCAGAGTGCACTTACTATAGATTATCGCCCATTGGTGTGGACACTAGTTATTGTTATTGTTAATGTTTTTGCTGTGAACTGGCCTTTAGTAGTAGTGGGTTTGCTAAAGTACATATTGCTTCTATGAAAGGTCCTTTCCAATACAGCTTCAAATGTCTCAGTGAGCATTAATTTAAAATATTGAATAAAATGAGGGAGGGCTGGTACACCTTAAATTCAGCCATTCAGCACTTTGTCAGAATGCACAAATACAATTACATGTAATCACATCCAAATCCCTCTCTTCCTTTCATCGCTTCCCTCTCTCTCTCTCCTCTCATTCCATCACTCTGTGGTCCCCAGCTGCTTGTCTCTCCATCACGGACTCGGTCGCAAATTAACAGCCCGCGTGTTCTGTTACGACGCCGCTGATATAATTACGCCTGCACGCCTGTCAGAGAGATAGATGGAGGAGAGGGAGAGGGAGAGACGGGTTTAGTGAGGGGATGGAGGGTCAGACCAGTGTGACATGAATATAAAGAGCCGAGGATATACCTTTCACGGCCTTCCTTTTTTTATATCAGTTTCTCTTTATTTTAAGTCTTTAACCCCCCCCCCCCCCCAAAAAAAACAAAAAAAAACAAAAAAACAACAGACACTTAAAGGTGCAATGTGTAATATTTCTGAGGATCTAATGACAGAAATGCAAATTGAGATCCATAATGTGTTCAGTGGTTTATAAAGAACCGTAATGTTTTTATTACCTTAGAATGAGAAATTTATATCTACGTAACCTTCTATGAAGGCCGACATATTTTGAAGTCATGTTTCTACCGTAGCCGAACGCGAAGAAACGGCGCTACAGAGCGTGTTTCGTCTCTACCTTTAAAGAGAAGCCGCATAAACCGAGAAGCTAGCCATAGACACCGTGAGTAGTGACTTTTCCCTTGTCAGTGGTGTAAAATATGTAGTTGGATTGCTTCTATGTGGGAATAAATGTGCTGGTTACGTTCGTGAGACACCTGATTAGTACTCTCGTCATTGACCGTAAAACAGTATGTTATAGGAATCACCAACCCTTCGATTGTAAGGAGTTTTCAAAATCAGAGAGAAAAACAAGCCTATTGTGTGTAGTAAATTGTGTCTTGGCAATGCGGAGGCAACGTATACGTATACGTTATATATAAAGGCATAACAATAGTTTTGATTAAAAAAATGAATTAACATTGAATGTGAATGAATCAGACTTTAAAAACCTGCGTTCGGAGCGGCAGGGAGTGAAGATAGGCTCACCTGGATCAGTGGTAACATACTTTGGAGAGGCTTTTAAATAAAAATATGAAAGGTGAGAAAAGTGTCCATTGAAGCATGAAGAGAGATAATGAATGTGGGATCCTCACAGTGCAGGGGAATGTGAATGTGATGGGATTTAGAGTCCAGGAGTAGTCATTTCAACAAGAAAAGACTTAGAAAAAGACAAAGAAAAACTTAATGGTCAATGATCTTAATATGGAGGTTTTGAATTTTTTCATCAAATCTGTGTGCACCATCCTTTATATAACATTTGTTGGGCCATTTCAAAAGTATGATTAATGTGAACTTAATCAGATGTAGGGCACAAAGAGGTCTTATTTAGCACACTGCTCTGTATTTCATCATGAACGTTGTAGAAACATAATCCCATTGGTGCAATTTAGGGAAGATCTCTGAACACACACACATAAGATGTAGGAATAGAAATTGTATTGGATTTAGGAAGATTAATTTTGACCTTGTTAGGGCTCATTGTTATTAATTGTGTGTGCACAGGTTTAATATACTTTGTAAAACCTTTGTAAATAAAAAAAAGGAAGGTAAAATTTGAGATCACCTCTACATTTGAATTTACTTCACTAACGTTAAAAAGTACGCTCTGTAGTATAAATATGGGTAGTGTGAATGAAATTCAGACGTACTACATTCGCCGTGTTGTTACTGTCACATGACCTGTCGGTTTACTGTCATTCATAAATGTGTGATTTATTGATGTGTGACTGGGTTATTGTGAGCTGATGATATCATTGGGTTACATAACAATTTATACTTATTGACTTTCTCTAAGAACATTTTTACATGCGAGTAAGTGTGTGTGTGTGTGTGTGTGTGTGTGTGTATGTGTGAGAGAGAGAGAGAGAGGCAGAGAGAGAGTGGAAAAACTCATTCATAGATGTGTGTCAAAGTGTCTGGTGAATTTATGTGGGGAATAAATAACTTTCGCTAAATTAATGAATGATTCTGGTAAATGAGTTCTCATTTATTTCATTGTTTTTATTAATTAATTATTTATTTATTTATTTATTTTTGAAAAAAAAATCCAATTTTTTGGAGCTTGCACCCCAATATTATTAGTACCTATATGCTACTGCTATAATTGATTTGTGGCACTGCATTCTTAATATTGCCTAATCTAATAAGATTTGTAATGCATTTCTGTTTTGAGATGTTTTGGGTTTTAATTCTATTATAGTTTATTTAATTTTAGTATAATTGAGATATAGTTTGTATTAATATCAGTTTCTATTTTTATATTTTTCTGATTACATTTTAGTTCAAGTTTTAGACATTTTTATGTTTATTTTTTCATTTCTATATCATTTGTTATTTTAGTGCATTAGGTTAAACTGAATTAAAATGAGAGATGTTGTCTTGGCAACTAGTTGAAATAAGTTTTTTTTTTTTCAAATTTCAGTAAAAAAAAAAACTGAGAGAAAAAAAAAAGGTCTGAAATTACTTGTAAATTTCACAAATAATTACTAAGTAACATTGAATTAAACATTTAGATTTTAGTAAAAGAAGAAATGGTGTTTTCTTGTAAAACATACCCAATCAGTCCTACAGTTTCATTTAATTTGGTTCATTTGTTATAAATAATATTATTATTTTTTGGGTGCATCCATAAAATCCCCCCAAATAAGGAAATAATCAAATGAGATGAAGTGCCTTAAAATAAACAGCTTGATTATGTCATTTAACATTTATAATTTAACAAATATTTATTTGATATATACTGTAAAATAAAAAATAATATTTTTAATGTAAAATATTGTTCATATTATACTGTCTGTCCTAACTGAACTAAACCCGGATCATGGCTTAGTCTAAACCCTGTCTGTGAAACCAGACCAATGTTGTTGTTTTTTAATTTTTATTTGGAGTGTGTCCCTTGAGCTTTCCAAAGTTGAATCGCTGCTCCAATGTTCTTGTGTGTGTGTGTTTCCAGATTATTTCTTGGACCTGTTGAATCGTTCTGAAGAATCACTCCAGACTTCCTTCCAGACTGGGTTTGGACCTCTCTTCACCCAAATCACAAAGGTGTTTCATGATCTGTACTCAGACCTCCGGCACTACTATCGAGGGTCCAACCTCAATCTCGAGGAGGCTCTGAATGAATTCTGGGCCCGTCTGCTGGAAAGACTCTTTAAAGCCTTAAACCCTCAGTACAGTATTGGAGAGGAGTATCTGGAGTGTGTAGCCAAGCAGTCAGAAACGCTGAAGCCCTTTGGAGACACTCCCAGAGAGATGAAGACCAAAGTCACACGCACGGTTATTGCAGCCAGAACATTCGCGCAGGGTCTGGTGATCAGCGGCGAAGCCGTCCGGAAGGTTTCACAGGTAACTTTCACTCTCTGTGTCTTCCTTTTTTTTTTTTTTTAAATGTAATTTATTCCTGTGATGCAATTCTGAATTTTTAGCATCATAACTCCAGTCATCAGTGTCACATGATCCTTCAGAAATCATTTTAATATGCTAATTTGATCCCTTTAGCTACACTCCCATTCAAAATTGAAACGATTACACGTTATTTTATTTATTTAGCCTCACATAAATGCGGTTATTTCTTCTCTGGAACAAAAAATTAAAAGTTACAGAAGAATCACCATCCATCTCTTGGAATAAAACAAGCTTATAATGAATGTCGACACTAAAACCATAAAAGTCTCATAAAAGGGATCCACTTGTGCACTATATTAACAAGCATGCAGGTTTGAAACAGTGGTTGAGTAAAAAATGTAACATTTTGCTGTGAACTATTCTTTTAAACATCAAATATGTTGGGGCTTGCTCTGATTTCCTCACTTTATGCTGTATTTCAGATTTGTTGTTTCGCACCTGGTTATAGATTTCAGAAAGATTTCCTTCTCAGTATTCACTGTATTCATATTTTATACCTGTGGCAATGAACAAACCCAATACCACCTAGAACCGAGACACTCAGACACAAACGCACCATTGTGGGAAACCGCGTAGGATCAATGCACCAGGAAAACAAGACAAAATGAATATCCCTGAGGCCGTGGCAATCAGTGAACATATAAACACACCCACACACACAGACACACTGCAACAAAAGGATTGCATCTGTCCAATTAATGCTGATATTCAGCCTTTGCAGGTTCATCCAAACTGTACTTTGTTTCTTGTAAAGACCATTTATTGTTGTTTGAAATCCTTGGAGGAAAAAACCCATTTCCTTACCCAATAAAAGTGCCTGTATATTCTGACATGTCACAGTCAAAAATGTAAATGAAACCTAAAATGTACCGCAGACATAGCATTTGGCCATATTATTGCAATATATTTCATTGCAGGGAGACAGTGTAGTGATTCTCATTCTCATTCATTGATTCTTCTCACCAAGTGAAGAGGAAACGGCAAGCTAGTTTTATTTTTAAAGTAGTTCAGCAACAGTTGGTGATTTCATTTTTTAAAACTACTATTTCAGATATATAAAGCCTTCTCATTCTGTCAAGCCTTGAAACTTCTATTAGTAAGAGATACTTCACCCAAAAATAAAACAATTTTATCATTTACTCACTCGTGTGTGGTTCCGAACCCGAGGCGTTCCAAACCGTGCTGAACCATGCATGGTTTCCACACGAGGAAGACATTCAGTTTCACATACAGTGTAGGGTTAAAAACATGTTACATTATCACTGATAAAGGATAGAAAGATCTTTGATTTCTTTTTATTGCTCTTGTCTACTTTGGTTTATCTGATGTTTACTTTTCTTCGCTTTTCTTCTCCTCTTCTCAATTCTCTTTTCTCCTGAAATCTAAATGAGTAGTGAAGGGAACCTAACTCTGTGTCTGACCTCTTCAAAGTAAGTCAAGGTTGACAACACAGAGAAACTGCCAGCACTGCATATTGAAAAGGGCAGTATGTGTGCGTCTGTGTGTGTGTAAGGTGGGGAAATGATTGGTGTGGCAGTTCAGTTCCAGTCTGTTTTGTCTGACCAAGAGATGTTTTTTAACCCCAGCATGTAAGAGGGAAACTACACAGAGAAGAAACTCCCAGAATGCACTGCACATCACACACATATTAAATTGGATTTTACACAGTGACTAAATAATATATATTAGCAATAACGCACAAGCGTCAATCCCATTGGCTGGTGCTTACAAAGTCACTCTTCACGTTTTGACTGCAGCAAATCAGTTCCAACAACTTGATTAATATTCATGAGCCCAGCATTTTTTTTATTGTAAGTAATTTTTAACAGAAACTTAAAATTACCAATAATGTCTCAAGCACCACCACCAGCCAACAATTCTATAATTTCTGTTTAATATGACAAAGCATTCATACATTTTTGTTCATACATAGTTGACACGTTTTATTTCTAATTACTAAAGTTAATAGTAAAAATAATGTTTTATTGGCTGATGTTTCATTAAAAGTTGAGTTCTTTCAAATTATATCACATATCTTTTGTAAAAAAAAAAATGTGTGAAGAGAGGCTGATTGGGATGGGAATTATTTGATTTTGAATATATGTGTGTGCCAAAAGTCTGACAAGTTCTAAAAATGAACTAGCCAATGGCCATTTTATATATATATATATATATATATATATATATATATATATATATATATATATATATATATATATATATATATATATATCACGCTGATCTCATGAAGTAGCGTGTGTATGACACGCCAATTCGTATTTCCATTTTTGGTGTGCTATCAACACGCATAATCGCTTTTCAGCGTGTTTATGAACGCCGTTGACTTAACGTTATTACTGTATATATAAATATATGACTTACCTCAACCCTGTCCCTAAACCTAACCGTGACTGAGGTTAATGGCATTTATGACTGTTCCCCTACCATCCTGGAAAGAAAAACATAGCTCCCCAGATGTAGATGTACATTTTGCTTTGTTTTGCTCGGACATTTGACGGCGTGTACATGACGCGGACATAATGGCGTAGACATACATGCATAGACGCGGAAACACGCGGATAGCTCAAAATGCGTCGAGATAACACGCCACTTGACTCGAAATTGGCGTGTATGTTTACGCAAAAGTCATGATGTCATGTTTGTGCCAAGTATTTTGTTTCTTACACTGTAAAAAAATATTTTCAAGATTTGTTAACACAACATTTTGTCTTTTGTCAAATCAACTTAAATAATTTAATTCGTTCAGATAACTTACTATTTTAAGTTTCTGATGATTAAATCAATCTCCTTCATTGTATTAACTCACTTTATCCAGTTCAATCAACTTAAAATTTTAAGGCAACCAGGTTACTTAATTTAATTTAAGTTAAACAAACAATATTTTTTTTTATTGTGTAGAGTATTATCTTGTTAGCTTAACAACATGCAAATGTCAAACTTGGGCTTCCACTATTTGTGTGAAATGCACTTTTGCTGCCTGTGTATTTCCCAAATCTAAGCAGTTGCCTATGCAGGGAGCATACAGCACAAACAAACTAAAGGTTTTGGAATAAAACTTATTTTGTGTGCATGCGCCAAAGGGAGTTGAGCGTCCTACTTTTGCTTTCTTCTTTTCTTCTGAGAGTTTGGTTAAACAAACTGTCTTATCTTTTGCTCTCTGTGTATCTTATACAACTCAATCTGGAAGTGATTGTTTTGCAATAAAACTAGCGTCCCTGTTTCTTTTATATTAGACAGTTTATCTCCATTAGTGCCCTCTTTCCCTTATGCCTCCATGCCATTTCTGTTAAATAGTGCGTCATTCTATTCTGTTATACTCATTCATAATATCGTTCATTATGTGCGGCAATTCTCTTAATGGATTGTTCTGGCTTCAGTAAAAGTTAAGCTCTATCAACAGCATTTGTGGCATAATGTCTGTTACCACAGAAATGAATTTAGACTCATCCCTCAGTTTTTCTTTTAAACTATCTGTTATAATGACATACTTACAATGGAAGTAAACCAGGCCAACATTCCAAAGGGTTTAAACTAAGAAATGTGAAGCCCATAAATTATTCAGTAAAACTCTTATTAATTCATGTGTAAAGTGATCTACTTTGGACTACTTTTATTAGGTAGATGAATGTTTGGTTATTGACATAATTTCTAGTTGGAGTTTGCTTCAAAGATATACATGAACGTTGATAGGACTGAAAACAGAACAGCAAAAACTGTGTGAGATTTCTTTGTGTGTGTAATTTTTGTTTTGTATTAATTAAAAATTACTATTTAGGTTTAATTTATATTTAATTTAAATGTTTTAATTGTAGTTTTATTTTTGTAGTTTTTAATTCCAGTTAAAACTTATGCTTGAACTTTTTTCAGCTTTGCCAAGGCAATATTTGTGTTTGTGTTTTAAGTTTTTAATCTAATATTTAAAAATGAATGTTATTTCCACCGACAAAAATGTTCTAAAGTTTAAGTTTTAGTCAAAGAGATCACCCAAAAATGAAAACTTTGTCATTAATCACTCAACTACATGTCGTTCCAAACCCTTAATCTTCAGATCACAAATGAAGATCTTTTTGATTAAATCTGAGCTCTTTCTGTACCATCATAGACAGCTCAACTGAAACTTTCAAGGCCCAGAAAGGAAAAGACATCATTAAACTAATCCATGACTCAAGTGGTTTAACCTTAATTTTATGAAGTGACGCGAGTGCTTTGTTTGTATAAAAAAATAGATATTAAACTTGATTTGAAGCCTATTGAAGCTTATTCTATGATCACAGATATATATATATATATAGCAATTGTGAGTAATAATGTCAGAATTGTCAGATTTAAACTCGCAATTGCAAGAATTAAAGTCAGATTTGCAAGAATTAATTTAATCTTTATTATAAAGTGTATATCCCATAATTCTAACTTCCTTTCTCATTGTGAGATATAAACTGAGTTATATTCTGAGGAAAAGTCAGCTCACAATTCAGACATTTTCTTGCAATTGTGAGTGTATATCTCACAATTCGGAGAAAAAATATTGTCAGAATTGCAATATGAAAAAAAAGTCACAATTGTAAGATAAAATATTGTATTTAATTTTTTACTTTGTTCAGTGGCAGAAATAAGCTTCCATAGAATACATATACTCGCTAATACTGATTCTTAGTGATATATTTAAATGTATTATGCAAAAGCAATAGTTGTTGGTCACCAAAGCCATCGTAGAAATGCTCTATTAGCAGCTGGCCATTTTCAATTCATTAAAAGTGTCCTAATGAGTTGCATTTAAGTGGTCATGTGATCTAAACATATCTGCCGCCATGTGGCGACCCACTCCATGTATAATAAGACAGCTTGTGTTAGGCTGGATTCTGGATTATTATTCTCATTATGAATGATTTAAAATAATTTTTCATTCCAATACACAAACGTATACATTGTTTGGGGTCATTCAGGTTGAGTATACGAGAACAAGAAAGAGTTTTAGAGGAAAGAAGAAGTATTAGGGGAGTATTAGCCTGAAATGAAGGAAGGAAATGAAAGAATAAAAGAGCGATGAGCACAGCTGGTCTTCCCTTCTTTCCTCCTTAGTCATTCCTGTGGTTTATTCATTTTTATTAAGGACGGCATGTGCTTCCCGTGTCTCTCAGAAGTAGTCCAGTCGCCGAACACTGGGAGGAGTGCAGCCATATTTCTTTCTAATTACTTAAGAGAAGGTCATCTATAAAAAAGAGCACATCTAGACCCAGACCACTTACATCCTTTATCAGACGTGCCATTTAAGAACACAAGCACTAGTAGAGCCTTATAAAACAGACAATGATGGGGAATCATCGGCAAGAACCTTTAGCATATGTTCATGAATTAATAAATCAAACAGAGGTGAAAACACTTGAAAGAAGACCAATTAAGTTTTTATTTTTTTATTTTCAATGCTTCATTTTACATTTTAAGCACGACAAAGGTCTGCTAAGTCACTCCGAAGGGAGATATTCGCTAAGCACTGTTTCTGATCTCTCTGAAACGCTTCCATTGTAGTCTTTCATTTTCGTCATTGAATGTACAACACAATACCCCTCATTTAAATAATTTGTTCAAAAATGTATATGCAAAAAAACTGCCGAGGCCTGGTTTCAGTTGCGTTAGTAGTGTGTTGAAATTTCTGTGAAACAGTTAAACAATCTCAAACACACTGGTCCAGCTGACCAATCAGAGCACATTTCGCTTTTCTGGAAGGAGGAGCTTCATAGAGACTGAAGGGGGTCGCACACCGGACGCGCAGCGCCGCGCCGCGCCGCGCAGCGCCACGTCTTTAAAATTCGAACACATTATACTCTATGAGTGTACACACACCGGCGGCGCCATTCGGCGTCTGTCCGCGGCGCCCAGCAACGGCTCAGGACCGTGTTCAAAACCCTGCAGCGCCACAGAGCGCCATTTACATAGTTTATATAAAATTGTAATTATTTTTGACTCAAATCGTTGCGGATGGATCCTGACTTCGCACTATGCTGCAATATACATTTGGTTTTGCATTCATTTACAGAAATCAGCCGCTTGAATGACAATTGCTGAATGTTATTGGATTTTTCAGGTGAGACTCTCAATTCATTCAGTTAACGGATGCTCTGAGGTAAAGTTTTCAGATTGCAGACTCAGCAGCGATTTTATTTAATTGTGCAGTACAATAATAACATAGAACAGACATTATCTTCATTTCCTGTCATTAAACATTACAATATTGCTGGCCATATAATGAGAAAGTGCGCGTCCGGTGTGTGATACCTTGAGTTGTCCTAGACGCGACGTGGCGCGGCGCGGCGCTGCGCGTCCGGTGTGCGACCCCCTTGAAACTAAACAGAAAGTTACTGGCAGACTGGGATGAGAGGTGCTGCAATTATGAAAAACGTGAAAAATAATGTGTTTTTTGAACATTCAGGCTAGAAATCCTTCTAGTAGACCCTAAAAACAAAATCAAGACTTTGTAAAATGGCATAATATATAGGCCGCCTTTAAAAATACAGTGGTACATAAAAATCCAAAATAAATGTGTTATGGT
Source organism: Cyprinella venusta (assembly GCA_038021265.1). Taxonomy (NCBI): domain Eukaryota; kingdom Metazoa; phylum Chordata; class Actinopteri; order Cypriniformes; family Leuciscidae; genus Cyprinella; species Cyprinella venusta. The sequence continues at coordinate 14,864,683 of CM075870.1, read as the reverse complement.
GGTGATACCATGGTATTCTTTGAAGTACATTACAGTATAATATTAAACCTTGCGGAAAACATGCTCTGGTAGTATCACGGGTAATATTATGGTATTCTGAAATAGACAATGGTACTAACCCTAATGTATTGCATTGTTTTATCGTAGTACTCCATGTAAGTGTACATAACATTGCACAAGTAAAAAGGGTTGTGAATGTGTTTTTATGTTGATGTGAATTACTGTAGCTTTTGAATATGGTAATCAAACAGGAATATTTTGCAAATAAGATATCTGTGGAATTGATTATACAGCTGTAGTTGAATAAATAGCATGAATCCTCAGGAAAAACAGGGCTTTTGTGGAATAGGATGAGCCCAGGCAAAAAATCTAGAGCAGACAAACACAGTGGACCTCACAGGATAAGGCCTTCTGCTTTCCAACGTAGATCCATCACAGCTGGGAATGTGGAAACAAGGCATCAAGGTTCAATTGTTTTGGCTTTAAGGGTCCATTGAATGCAGAAAGTTATTTAAGAGAATGGCTCGATGTCAGATATGTGTTAACAGTAATAATTAAAAAAAAACATACGCATTCATTAAACATCATTAAATAAGACCAATTGTATTCGAGAGAATTGCATTAGATAATTGCATTATTTTCAGATAATACACCACTAGTCAAAAGTTTGGGGTCAACACATTCAAATGTATATTTTTATTCAGCAAATGCTCATTAAAACGATCAAAAGTTACAGTAAAGACATTTATAATGTTACAAAATATTTTTCTTTTTCTTTTCTTTTAAAAACTGCTTTCTATTTATCTATTCATCTATCAACTTTCAGAAAATATTCAGTAGAATAATGGTTTCCAACACTGATAACAATAAGAAATGTTTCTTGAGCATCAAATCGGCATATTAGAATGATTTCTGAAGGATCATGTGACACTGAAGACTGGAGTAATGAAGCTGAAAAGATTTGCCATCAAAGGAATAAGTTACATTTTAAAATATATTCAAATGAAAAACAATTATTATGGTCCCACTTTATATTAAGTGGTTTTAAGTACTATGTACTTACATTGAACAATAAGTACAATGTATTATTGTGTTCCTGTTGTATTGTAAAACACTTTTGCTGCTTTTGAGGTGTGATATGGGTAAGGTTAGGGTCAGGTGTGGTGGTATGGGTCGGTTTAAGGGTAGGTTAAGGTGTGAGGGGAGGGTCAATTGTGTAATTACAAATGTAATACAGACCCAAAACAGTAGTGTATCTTAAATTGACTTTATCTTTTGTAAAACATTGGCTATTTCACATCATTAATGTGGGTATTTTATTAGAGTAGTGTAAAAACTGCACAGTATTAAATATTTCTTTTTTGCATGTTACAGTTTTCATTTATGTTACAGTTTAAAAATAACAACCAGATTTTCAATGTGATCTCAGACTTTTGTACCCCACACAATATATTCTCTGGAAACAAGTATTATTACCTTTCACACTTTTTAGTACCGTAACTAATATGTGTATCTCTGAATCTGTTCTTCTGCTTCATGTGGATTTAACTAATTTCCCCAAAGCAAAATATATCTATGGATTGTTCACAAAAAGGGCAATGAGAGCAATAAGCTCCAGCGATATTTTTAACCATAGCCTGAGCTCTCAAGGGAGCAAGTTATCTTCTCTGAAATTGTCACCTCAGTGGCACTCTAACTTTATCTGACTGGATTTTTGTGCTTGTAGATACCGATAAAGATTACATTTTTTGAAACAGACAAGGTGATGATCTCAAGTATAAATTAAATGTGAAACTCCATTCACAACTCATCTTAATGTTTAATGTGACAGATTTCACACAGCCTTTTCTTAATATCTTGACTGTAAAAAGGCACATTGTTAAGGGATAATTGTCTCTCTCTCTCTCTCATTTCTTGAAGGATCAAGTAGCTGAAGTTCAGTTTTGCCATCACAGGAATAAACTGCATTTTAAAATGTACTAAAAGAGTATTTTTTCTATTATAATACATTTTTACAATATTACTGTTTTATTGTATTTTTATCAAATAAGCGCAGCCTTGATAAGCATAGACTTCTTTTTTATAAAATACAATAAAAACAGTAATATTAACAGTACTACATTTGTATAGACCAACAACCCTGTTTAAAACTGTTTAAAGCACGTACAATGTCGTGTGATGTCTGGGGTTTATCCATGCAAACAGCATACTTCCTCAACCACTTTAGATGACAGTAGCCCATTTAAGCTTAATTAAGTCTAATTTAGTCTGTTCTACTCTGAACTACTTTTGGTGATGGAGGTTTGGTCCAACAGTTTTTCATTTCTGTCCAAAAAAATGTTCCAAGCATATTTTAGTTGGCTTGTTTTTTGTTACTCCAAAGCTCTTGATCAGATTTACTGTGGTTTGTTTGGTATGTTTTCCCCGACACATATTCCAGCAGTTCCTTCTAATTATCAGGAATCAGTGATACGTGTGTAATCTGCCCACTGGGGTGTCTGATTCAGAGCTGAAATTAATAACGTGAGGCGATAAGATGGGAACAGATAAAAGGATTACATTAGATACTGTTGCCGACATTAACCTCTAGCTATCGTAGCATTAGCTAAACCGCTAATTATGTTAAGCCCTTTGTTTTGGGATTTTGGTGCCAAATATTCTGGTATATGTGCCATGGAGTTCTCATTAGGATGCAGAGGCTAGATGGTAGGGGCGCAACAATATATTGTAATACAAAAATACCTCAATAGCCTATGTATTGCGGGTAGTGACTATATACTGTATATTGTGCATAGTTCACCCAAAAGAGTTGGGAGTTTTAGTTTCAGAGTTTTAGTTTCAGTCTACATTACTACTATATAACTACATTATACTACTATATAACTACTATATATACTACATTACTACTATATACAACTACTATATAACGTTGAATATTATGTATAATAATGAGGAAATATGTGTAGGTCCTGTTAATGCCATTTGTCTTATGTTGCCAGTAAAACGCGACCTACATTATCTTAAATATAGCTTCACAGAGTGCAAGCTTATTCGTCTAAAATAATTCTGTATTTTCAGCTTCAGAATCCTGAATATTTTTATTCTCGTGTCACCATGGCCCTCTGCATTGGCTTTCCAAGCCTTTTTATTTACACCCACAATGTAATATCAAATTTAGCATTTTAATCAACAGTGCAATTTTGTTAACTTTTTATGTCTTGGAGTATCGCTATAACATCGTATCGTGAGTTCAGTTTCGTGATATGTATCGAATCGTGACATGAGGGTATCGTCACACCCCTAGATGGCAAGTAAATTACAGGCCTAGAGATTCTGTGAGTGCTTAGTTTTGAGAGACATGCATATTTAACTCAAACTGATCTATGAGGGATGAGCTTGTCTCGCACCATTCTTTCCTCCATCTGCGGTCATTTTTTAAATCATTCTGCAAGTTTCAGTGGTTTAAAATCTTAAACCCCTTCAATGTTCAGAATCTCTGGGCACAAATTAGTAGTGTTTGGAAAGTATGACTCATTTCTGCGAATTTGGTTCCTCCAGACAGTTCCACATAAATGATTCAGTTATTCTCATGTGTTCCAGTTCAGTCTAATTGAGACTAACATTTCATATATGGTCACGCTACAATACTTTACTTACACATTAAATAAGCTCATTAAATATGAGACTCTGCTCAAGGACTTAGATCTCCACTTGAACTAAACCCAAAACATAATAGATAAAGAATTTTGTAATAGTAAATCTAGAAGGTAAAAAAAAATAAAGGTGAAGGAGGAATGCTGGAAGTATTGTCACAAAAGTGAGGTAAGCTTATATCCTTGAAATATGATTATATGAACGAGCTCATCGAAAATTTACATTCTCATTATACTGACAGTTATGCATCATGACATATTGATCAAATCTCACTCATTGCCTGAATTATTGCAGATGTGGAGTTACATAACAGTGTTGCAGTATTTAATATGTGTGCCTTAAGCACTAGTCTTATGCAACTCATCCTTGTTTTTTTTTATTTTGCCATGATTTTGCTCATTAATAATTATTTGCATAAACAATTCTAAAGGTCAAATCCTGACAGAAAGAAAAAAAGGTACTGGGGCTGTACCCTTTCAAAAGATACTAATATGCACCCTTAAAGGAGAAGTTTATTATTTATCTCATAATTTACCCTCAAGCCATCCTATGACTTTGATCCTATGAAAGTGTGTGACTTTCTTCTTTCAGCCGAACACAATCGCAATCATATTAAATTATATCCTGGCTCTTCCCAACTTTGTAATGGCATTGAATAGTGTCTGAGTTTTTGAAGCTCCAAAAGGCACATCCATCCATCCATCCATCCATCCATCCATCCATCCATCCATCCATCCATCCATCCATCCATCCATCCATCCATCCATCCATCCATCCATCCATCCATCCATCCATCCATCCATCCATCCATCCATCCATCCATCCATCCATCCATCCATCCATCCATCCATCCATCCATCCATCATAATCCAAAGTAATCCATGTGGCTCCAATGGGTTAATAAATGCATTCTGAAGCAAAGTGATATTATTATATAGCAAAATATTATATTTAAATAACTATATTATAAATAAAATATATCATAATTAAAACTTTACAAACTATATAAATGTTCTTTTTGGAGCTTCAAAAACTCTGATGATATTCAATGCTATTACAATGATGGGAAGAGCCATGATATCATTTAATATAACTCCAAATGTGTTCGGCTGAAAGACATAAGCCATATACACCTAGGATGGTTTGAGGGTGAGTAAAGTATGAGATAATTTCTTTAAGGTGACAGCTTTTGTACCTTTTTTTTCCTGGGAGGGTATGACATGCCCAGACCAATTCAATGAGCAAATAACACATTTGCTAATTGGTTCAATCAATTCATTTGATTCACAACTAATTTAAATATTTTTTTAATCACTATCCTGTGATTGCTGAATGTCCAGCCTGGCTGAAGCCCAAATGTGGGTCCAATGTCTAAACTGAATCTGAGCCGTATACAGGGCCGCAAACTCTCTCTATCCTGCTCTGATCTGAAGAATCACGAGTGCTCAGAGGATTTAATGTGCCATATTATCCTCCCTCAACTGGTTCTATCTTTTCCCTCTCTCACACTCTCTTCTCCTGTCCTCACTTTCCCTCCTCCCCGGAGCTTCCTGTGCATCTTCACACATCCTTCTCGCATTCACTCAATTTGTCTATTCTCTCTATTCCTCTCATCTTATTTTTCTCTTCTCTCCCCATTAAAGCTGAATTCTGTAACTTTTTAGGGTTAAAAGTGATCCAAAATAATTTATTGAGCAAGTACGTAAGCCAGTGTTCAAAACTATCAAAGCATTCAAAAGCGGTAAGTTGTAATAATGTTTTTAATTCCAGTGGTACTGGTGGATTTCCATGAGAGATTCGAGCATTGCGTCATTACGTCACATATGCACACATAAAGAAGGAGTTTCGGCTAGTATAAGTTAGGCCATATTGTGTGTGAGGATGTTGGAGGTGGAGATTTATAGCCTTTTTTCACAGCACTTGATATAATTAAACTTATCAATTTGATGGCGGAGGATCCAGAAAGGTTCAAACGACAATCACCCGTGACAACAGATTCAAACGTTGTAAAATGCAAAAGACTTCGTTCAGACTTCGGATTGGCTACAGAAAAAAAGTGACTGCAACCGGACCTCATGCGTAAATAAGTATAATATCGGAAGGGCATTACATATAGTCACGCAGTGTTGACGTTGTTAACATTAACTATTTGAGAACAAAGTATAATTTGCAAGATTTGACGTGATATGATAAGCGATCGTTAGATTTCATTTACTGCAATGCTTTTTCCCCCTTAGTCGGTCAGAAAAAAGTGGATATTAGTACGCTATCTCATGACCAATTCATATGAATTCGTACGAGTGATTAAAAAGTAGCTAATTCGTACTAATTCATACGACCTAACTCGTACAAATTCGTACGATTTGTCCAAACCCACGTGATGGGTGGGTTTAGGGGCGGGGTCAGGGGTAGGTCATTCGTACGAATTCATACGAATTGGCCAATTCGTAAAATATGTACGATTTAGCAAAAACGTACAAATTCGTATGAGTGAGGTCGTACGAATTGTTAAGAATTAACCACCTCGTACAATTCGTACGAATTCTCGTGAGATTGGGTTGGATATTACTTACTTTTTCAGGTGACATTTTCTGGTGAATATTCTTATGGTGGTCATACATCTAAAAAGTAGAATCTGTGATTCTGAATGAAAGTATCTACAACTGCGCGGTGATTGACAGCTGCACAATATCCTCAAAACATTAGAATAAATCGTGCCGTGCCATGCCGAGGCACAACCCACGTAAAGTTGATAATTCCGCGAATAACTTTAAATTGCAGATTTCGAACAGAGATGGCGACAAAGAGGAAAAACTACTGACTGCAGCTTTAAAGAGTGTGTTTGAATCATCTTCAGGTATCTTCTGAAGGGTGGTGTGTATGTGTGTGTAAGGTGTGTAGGAGTCTGAATTAAGTATTTTTGCCTCAGTCCAGTCCAGTTATTTATATCTCAACGTGTGATAAAAATGTCTTCCTTCCTTGAAGCTGCCGGATTTCACTTTAAAGTGAAGTATATGTCCATATTAATATCTAGAGTGAAGCGAACATGCTACCCATGTGGCGCCTTTCCCAGTTACTGCAGTTCAACAAACAAAAAGTCAATTTTGAGTAACTTATATTTTATACACTCTTGCCATTTACACTGTCTATTTTTACATCCACCGACAAACCCACAGCAGAACTGATTGATTGTTGCTCATCTCCTAGCATCTACTTTTCATCCAGGATTAATATAATGGGCCATGGAGTCTACTTTTATCAGGCTGAACACATACTGCATGACAGAACTGCAGCTCAGCATTAACTGCACTGATCTCATCTGGGGTTACTTGTCCGTTTCGATTTGAATTTAAAAGTATAATTTTCAATGAAACACAAATTTATTCGCATCACTTTCTGAATGACTCAGGGTTGATAATAAAAGGAACGCATGTGATTGCAAGTGTTTCGTCGGGTCGCTTGGAAGGTTTTGATTAAAGATCGTTCAGAAGAAAGTCATAGCAATATACAGTTGCTGACGTTCAGCTTTTAAAAATGTGTGAGTTGTACTTCTTTTCCCTAAGGGGCCCTGAATAAATCCCATGCTTTGACATCAGAAGGGTGGAGGTTTCTGATAAAAAGTGGGAATATTGTGAAAGATGTCTTTGACCTCGTCTGTTGTTCAGCATGATATTATGCAATTCAAAAATGTATCATCCTTGGACCTCATGGGAAACTGTAGGAACTGACAAAGATTTATTTGTTGATTGTAATTATCAATTTGTGACACAAAACAATTCAGGGCATTTTCTTCGGTTACGCGAGTCAGTATAGATATGCTTCCTCTGTTCATTTCTTTGTCTCTCTCTTGCAGGTGTCTCTGAGCACTGAATGTGTGCGTGCCATCATGAAGCTGACGTACTGTCCTCACTGTAGCGGTGTTACCATTGCCAAGCCCTGCTCAAACTACTGTAAGAATGTCATGAAGGGCTGCCTTGCTAATCAGGCGGATCTGGACACTGAGTGGAGGAACCTGGCAGGTGGGCGGGGCCAAGATAGACCCTTATAAGCCCTGTCTCAAATGGCACCCTAAACACTCGCTGCAAAACCTGATTTCACCAAGTAGAACGTGTTCCTGGATCAGCATCTTTGTTGATCCTGGAACAACATTCCAATCAACCAATCAGATTTGAGGGACAAGTTTATAATTTATGTTAAGTTTAGTCTTCCAACCAGGGTTAGGTGCTTCTACATCATCGTTATTCAGCCGATCATTTCCCTTTGATTTTAGGGATAACTTATGGGTAAGGTTAGGTTTAGGGGTATGGTTAGGATAAAACATTTTTTGAAAGGATGTTGTTCCAGGATCAACAAAATATGTTGACCCAGGAATGTGTCTAATTCAGCGAAATCAGGATATGCCAAATTTTGGGAAAATTGGGGTGCTCGTGGACAAACTTCTGAAACCTAAAACAACAAATGGGGCTCCCTACGGTCTTGTAGACTTTAACGAACATGCGCACACGGCAGCCATTGTAAGTCGGGACCGTAAGTGCATATAAAGTGTGCCACTTGGGACAGGGCCATAAAAAACAACGGTCGATTTCCGGAAGTAAAAATTCCGTAAATTTTCTTCAGGGGGATTGATTTTAACTTTTAAACTTTTGAAGACAGACCTTTGTTGAGCTCCACGATTGTTAGTTGATGGTATTCTTTTGCTGAAGCCATCAGTTCTCATTATATAGTAGCAAAATGTACCAAAATGGCATGGAACACTCTCTCCCATCATGCACTGGAAATGAGTCGGTCTCAATATAGCAAATTTAAAGGTAGGGTAGGCAATTTTTGAAACGGCTAGCAATAGCAAGTCACGGGTGATGCCGTTAAATGAACTCATGTCTCAAAGCACATAACATTGCAATAATTATGAACATAAACAACTTAAAGAGATACTCCACTTTTTTGCAATTAGGCTCATTTTACAACACCCCCGGAGTTAAACAGCTGAGTTTTACCATTTTCAAATCCATTCAGCCGATTTTCTGATATTTAGAAGAATATCATTAACCAGACAGTTTCTGGTCTCATTGACTTCCATAGTAGGGAAAAAAAATATATATATACTATGGAAGTCAATGAGACCAGAAACTAAATGTTTACTGATATTCTTCTAAATATCACAAAATTGGCTGAATACATTCGAAAACGGTAAAACCCAACAGTTTAACTCTGGGGGAGAGGTAAAATGAGCCTATTTCCAAAAAAAAGTGGAGTATCGCTTTAAAGAGAGCTGACCTGTACCACCTGACTGCTGCAGATCATTTCGGCATTGATAGTGTTGCCATTGAAATGCATAAATTTGAATCACAAATCGCCTACCCTGCCTTTAAATTAATAATTTATTGTTTTTTTTAATTTGATTGACATTTGCAATGTTTCATGGGATTGTAGTTATTAAATTAAACCCTTATTAAAGTCGTTAAGTACACAGTCTGTAACCTTTGTCTTTTTGTACGGTTTCCACATACTTTTTTTTTTTTTTTTGCTTCAAATCAAATTTTATAATATTGTGATTTTCCTTATAGTTGGTTGGTTGTCTACATGTCAACATGAGATAAAGCCTGTGTTTGTGTGTAGATGCTATGCTGGAGGTGGTTGACAAACTGAGTCGGCCTTACAGTGTGGATTCGGTGGTTCTGTCTCTGCCAAAACGCATTGCTGAAGCTATTCTCTACATGCAAGACAACCGCAACACATTCAACAATAAGGTCAGTGCTGGACTTAACCTTTTATATATCATGAATTCATATATATTGAACCAAAGTTAACCAGAACCCTGTGCCAAAACCAGTGCCATGATTTGCTGTTTTTCAGGTGCTTCAGGCATGTGGTTCTCCTGCTCAGGGCTCCGTCACTGATGACCAGATCAAGCGAGGGAGAAACACGGCAGAAGAAGTCAGCAGCACCCCAGGAGCCCAGTTGGAGAAACTAGTGAGTGTGTTTAGATGGTGTACTATTGCAGTTTTTGCTCCAGGACCCAGATTTTACATTGAGCATGAAGTGGCAGCCCACCACAGTAACAAAATTGTTCATGATGCAAAATGTCACATACATTTCATTCAAAAATTCTATATTTTTTTTAACTGTAAAGCCTGAAATATAAAATATATAATATAGTGTATGTATATATATATATATATATATATATATATATATATATATTTATGTGTGTGTATGTGTGTGTGTGTGTTTGTGTATAAATATATATATATATATAGAATGTTTTTTTGTTGAGTACAATATTTTATAGGTCTTTTATGGTTCATATTGTATATAGGAGATTATCAAGTTCAAACTCGATGAGAAAAAAACTGTTATTTATTAAAAACATTTGTGAAAATAGGCTCAAATATAGTCAAATTGGAGCAGTTTATGTTATGAATATAGCTGAAAAATAAGATACAATTCTGATACAGTAGCTTGTAATGTAAATCAATTAAATATTTAACAGTATAGCACATACATAAAATGCCTATAAATATATGTATGGATAATCAAGTAAAGTTCCTTCAATCCAGTTAGTTTTAATCTTGAAATATTACTAACATATAAAAGTAATTTTACTTTAAAGGTACCTAACATATAAAGGTAATTTTACTATTAAAGGTATGTTTACTTTGTAAAAATCAGTAAAGATTTCACAGTAAAAAGACATGTGTACCACAACCTGAATGTGGACCTTTTAAGAATCATTTAAATTGACTAAAAAGAATGAACTATAAATCAGATGACAGAAGACATGTAGTATATTGGTCTCATCATAGTGATAATTTAAAGGCCTTAAAAATATGTGTATCAAAGAGGATGCAGTAGGTTTTATAGGGTTAATATTACAGTGAACTGCAGGCTCAATAATATGCTAAATGATATATGTTAGCATAATCTAATTTTTTTTTTTTTTTTTTTTTTTTTTGCTTTTAGAAAAATGCATGAAGCAGAAGTGTTAATTATTTTATTATTTATAATTACAATTGGTTTTTCGATGCCATATGCCATATTTATGAGATCACATTTTCTTTCAGTTATCCGATGTGTCCAGAATGCTGAGGGATATGATGCAATACTGGGTCCATTTGCCCAGAAAACTGTGTGTGGATCGTGAGTCTGGACCGAGTGATGTAGACAGATGTTGGAATGGAATGAATGTGGACAGGTAAATGCACATGAACAGCTCAATCAACCTCAGTTTTAATAGAAACACACACTGTGTTGCGCAGCTGTACTGTTTTGTACAGTGACTACAAGATGGCTCTCTGTAGATTATTTAATAGCGTTTTATAGTACAAAATCTGCAGCTGAGGAGCACAGATATTGCCAGCAATGGAAAAATGTGCACTCAGATTTTAGTCTGTGTGTGATGATGCCTGTTGATGATTGTATGCTGCTTTCTTAACGTGTCGTGTTCTGTCAGGTATCTGCCTGAAGTGATGGGAGACGGGTTGGCCAGTCAGATCAATAATCCTGAGGTGGAGATCGACATCACTAAACCAGACATGACGGTACGCAAACAGATCATGCAGCTCAAGATAATGATCAACCGACTGAAGTATGCCATCAATGGAAATGACGTGGACTTCCAGGACACTAGTAAGTACTGTTTAATACACCTCCAAAAAAAATCAGTAACGCTTCCTTTTACAGTCCAGTTACCCATGTAAATACTATGTACTTATTTTAGTAACTACAATTACTGGGTAATAACTAGTTCTAACACTGACCCTACCCCTAAACCTACCCCTGTTCCATGTACTTACCTTATATAAGCCAGTACTTTCTAGGTAAGTACACTGTAACTACACTGTAAGTACTGTACTGTAAAAGGAAGCGTTCCCAAAAAATCCTAATTTAGCAGAACTGAAAACTTCTTATTTTGTTTATTACAAAATAAGGGATATTAATTGATTGACAACTGGTCATTAATGTGATTTTTTTTTTATTTTTGGTAACACTTTACAATGAGGTTCCATTGGTTAATATTAGTTAAAGGAGCATTTCACCCATTTCAACATTAATCTTTATTGAAAATGGATCATATTTGTAGTCGAAATGTAAAATCATTTTGAATTTGGTGCCCTCTTGACCGAGAAAAGATAACCGAAGGGCGCATTTGTATGTAACACCCACTAATCCGGAACAGCGCAAACAGAGAAATCACTCTTCCGTCTACAAGGCTAACGTTAGCTGTCACCAGAGTTTGAAATTCATTTCACAGTTGGCTGTGGCGAGCAGGACCATCGAGGGCGAGGGACGTAAGATGACGTCCTAATTTAAAAACAGTCTACATTCTGGATCCAAAAATGCAGTTAACTTTAACATCGTTGCAACTTTTAGTTAGTTGCTCTCCAACCCTGGAATGTAACTTGGTCATTCCTGTGGAACGTTCCTGAACTCTGTCTCACTTTAGCTCATTGTTTTCTCATCTTTAGGTGATGATATCAGCGGTTCAGGAAGTGGAATGTGTGTCGATGATCAGTGTTCCCGTGGTCCGCGTTTAAATGTCCCAAACACGGACAAACCCAAAGTGTACGCCTATCAGCCAGGGATCAAGAAGGAGGTGAATGGAAGAAGCAGCCAGAACCTTCCTTGCGTCAGCCTCTACCTTCTCTCATTGGTCACAGTCCTGCTTAGGCGATAATTGACAGGCATTTCCACCAACTGGGACTGAGTACAGGACTGGGTTGGATTGTGGAGGGGCGGGGTTAGTCACATTGCCAAAACAAACATGCAAACATCAACGCAAACCGGCGAACGCATCACTTTTCTTTTGTCTTGATTAAGAACACCATGGAATAATACTCTTAGATCTGTGTACTTTTCTGTCTCTTATTTGATATATGACACCCCTAGAGCTGGTCTTTTGCTTGTCTTTATGTCTGTGGTGAAAAGGTCTCTGAGAATGCTTCCATGATATCTAAAACAATAGCTATGAAAATCCACCCCAACAAACAAAACATGCAGGTTTCTCCTTATTCAAAAATCATTTTAGGTTATATTTATTTATTAATTAAGACCCATAAAGATAATACGTCTCAAAGCTTGAGAATGTCCTTCAACACTCGATCAAAGCAAATGAAAGAACCTCGTTCTCCTTTGTTTTAAAGCTTTCTAATCATGAAAACAAGATTTACTGAGTCTTGTTTTGTGCAGACCAGCTGTCTCACTCTTTCTCTCTCTCTCTCTTTCTCTCTCTCTCTCTCTCTCTGTCTCTCTCGTTTATTGTAACAGTTTCCGCACTCCGCTTCACAAATGGGTTCTGGAGGCCATCCTAAAGAGAACCCTACATGTATTTTACTCTGGATGTAAATAAACGTCTACTAACCACAGTCACATTTTCAGTATATCCTTGAAGACCCTCAACGGCACTAGAGCAATATATGGAATGAAACATTAATGCACCAGCAACGAGAAAGAGATGGGCACATTTTACGAAAAGATTGTGCTCTTATCCGTGGGACAGAAAAATAATGACCGTGATCTCAGAAAGGGATTTTACACGCGGGAAAAGACAAGATGGAGAATGAAAGACTCGAAACCAGAGGGACGTGGAGGGGTTTCTGGACATTGTTAATTTGATATTGATTCAAACCTCGTCATAGAGATGTGTGTGTTATGTGTGAGCGTACTTCAGAGAAAGCATTGTAAGAACTCACAATACGAAACTACTCGTGTACATCCATGTCAGATTAGTTCAGTGAGTCACATTTTGTATGTGTCTCAAATATTTCCCTGCCCCACACCCTGCCCTTCATTATTTAGCAGACGAGTTGGATTTGTTTATGGCACACACACAGAATGTTGATGTAAAAAAAAAAACTGTGTTGCGCAACATCAAGCAAACGTTTGCTTAACTATTACCAATGAAAGTATGTCAGTTGTAGGCAAGAACCATACTCTATGCAAGTATGTAAATGCGAATAACGTGCCATCATGCATACTAATGTGTGTTTTTGCGTGCGATGTAGTGATATCACATCTTAGTCCTCAAGGGGGCGATAGAGTTACCTTTGGATATTTGAGTGTCCAGGTGCTTCAAGTAGCTTGCTCAGCTAGAATTCACTTCAAATGTTGCTCCGCCATGATAGTAGATCAACAGTTTGCTTCTCTTTTATTATTTAATACATTTCAGTCTTGACAACTCTCAGAGTGGATTATTTCAACCAGCGTTTATTGGCTTGGGTCATGGAATACACATATGCCTAATTTTGGCGTAGATCTGCTACGCTGCTAAGCTAATACAATAATTTGTTCAGCTTAGTCAAAAAAACAAAAACAAAAGGACGGAATTCTGCAAGAAATGGTAGATCTCTACAGGTGGTGTTGGGGAGGAGGAGGGATAACAGAAGCTTTTATAATCTCGCAGCATGCCGATCACAGGCTACGGTACGATATAAATGGTTACGTGAATTGGGAAGTACTTCTAATTGGCCAGTGTCGTTGGAAGAACCGATCCGTGTTTGCTTAGAGTCTGAACTACGTATTAAAACATGAAACTGAGCATAGCTAGAAACATTTGCATTCTCGTACTTGCATAGAGTTTCAGGCCTAAGAGAGATTGACGCATTTTGACCAAACCTGAGAAGAGCATATTTATTCCGCTCTATTAATGAACTTTGCGTTTCTAGAGGATACAGGAAGTGATGTAACTGTCCTGAATGATGATTAAGGTTGCCATTAGCACTGCAGAGAAAATGCTGCAGTTTCAGCCACTATGGAGAACAACGATGGAGAACAACACCCCTACTCTTACAGTTAGAAATGCTGCACAATGCATGACGCACGCGGCCACGTCCGCATGACTACATCATGACCAGGGGTCGATAACAGAGAAATATCCCACAGGCGGTGTTATGGATTGTTTTCTTGATCGATTGGATCAGATGTGGTTGAGGAAAAGGACCCGTGCCGTAGCACAATTCACTAACTATCTGTAGAGTGATATGCTTTGGAATCAGTCTCAACTGTCTTTAGCACATATGTCAAATCTTTGACAGTTAGTGATCTGACTCCAGGTCAGGAAAACAGTCCCACCTGTAGGTGCAATGGCGTAATGGTGGCACTGCCACTTTCTCCTTACTGATGAATGTTGCTAATATTGTGCTGAGATTGAAAAAAAAATGCATTCTGGTATATAGTTTATTATTTTTGTTAGTTTGTTTTTAAATGAACAATAATGGGGAGTTTGTGTTGAAAGTAGAACATTTTGAAGAGACTGAAGAAATGATTTGTCCATTGTTGTTGTATGTTCTTTAAAAAGAAAGAGAAAAACCCTTGTGTCAATTATATAGATCAAAAGATTTTGAAAACAGCTGTCGTGTTGATTTTGTTCACACACTCACACACTTAGCACAGACATGAGATGATACCCAAGTGCTTTGAATCTTTCTCTGATTTTTTAAATTTTTTTAATAGGCCTGATTTCAGAAAAGAAATCAAACCATTAAAGCTACACTGTGTGATTTTTACCCCCATCTAGCGGTGAAAAGGTATATGAACATCCAGTGAATATTAGTTTCTGTTCCTCTCAATTCCGATTTCGTTTTAACTCCTACGGTGGCCAATGTAGTCCAAGATTAACAAGGCTTCCAGTTCGACCTCGACCATGAGTGTTAACTCAAACGTAAATGCGAAAGGCGAAGCTTGAATTAACAGGTATGTCCCTCTTTGGCTAATGTAGCTACTTTCAAGATGGAGGGGCAACATGGCGGCCGACATTAGAACACCTTACCTTATGTATTTTCAATGGCATATCATACACTCAAGAGAATACTTTATTACTTGAACGAAGTAAATATACATTAATGAGCACATATATTTTTGAAATAACTAAGTGTTTTTAGCTAAGAAAAAACTAAAAGAGTTACACAGTCTAGCTTTAAATATAAGTGCAAAACATTATAATCAAAAAAGCTTTAATCAGTTTTCTGTTCAACTGAGTAAATACCATGGTACTTTCATAAATGTTTGAATCCAAACATCTTGAGACCACAAGTGAAGATGTGTCTGTTTTACATTTTTATAATGTATACGAAGGCTATATTATTATCAACTAATTTAAAGGGATAGTTAACTGTATTACTCACCCTCATGTCGTTCCAAACCCATAAGACTTGTTTTCATCTTCAGAACACAAATTAAGATCTTTTTGATGAAATCTGAGAGATTTCTGTCCCTCCATTGACAGCTACACAATTACCACATTGGCACTTTAAAAAGTTCATAAAGAGATTGTAAAACAAATCCAAATGAATTAAGAAGATTTTCAGAAGAGACTTGATTGCTTTAGATGATGAGCGGAATGAATTTAGGCTTTTATTCACATATAAACATTCAAAAACTCACACATTAGTTTTGGTAAACGATAGCTCAAGAATGTTTACGTGCGAGAACCAGTTAAGTTCATTCTTATGTTACGCAGCACATTTGAGCTTCAGCAAGAACCAATGAGGTTCATTCTCGCGTTACACATCACGTTTGAGCTTCAGCAAGAGGTTTGTTCTTGTTTGTCAAGCAATTCTGTTTATGGTTGTTGATCAATGTTTATATGTGAATAAAAGCCTAAATTAAATGTTCATCATATAAACATTGTTTAATTAAGCTTTATACATGGTTTCCATTACAGACTTCAAGATTAAATTTTACCATCTTACTACAGGAGCTCCCAGTTTGCTAAGTACTACTATTTCGTCTCGGTTGGAAATAATGAAGTATACTCATTATTTACTAGTAAGTATAGTAAGAGTCCAAAAATCACTCGCTCAAGTGAACTACACACTTTTGGACACAGCCAAAGTCTAAAGATTAGCATGACAGTAGCAGCGGACATACTAAATACAGGTCCGGAGCATTGTAAATGATTGGATGCGGTCTATAAATGTATTGTATGCATCCAGGGGATGTCATATTATGAAGAACATATACTATGAACAGTCCTGACTGAAATTTGAGACTAAACTACCCCATTCTGAACATTTAATTTGAATATTATTTATACACTAAGAGATGTGAGAAACAATTAGACTTATATTTCATTGTTATGGCACTGTTTTCCCTATTTTAATGTTGAAAGCCATAAACTAACATACATCAACCTTTTTTCAGATGCTTTCATCTCAGCTATGAGGGTCTGTTCCAATATTTTCTTTCCTCTCACCTGGGTAGAGTCCATCTGTGCCCTCTACACAACTTATGATATCAACAGCCCTTTCCTGTCTAATTGTGCCAATCTGTCTATGCCAGTGGATCCGCTCAGGGATCAGTATCAGCGTCTCATTGATTATTCTGCCTAATCTCATTTGTTCTACATCTCTCTCGCTCTCTCTCTCTCTCTTTCTCTGTCTCTCTCGACATGTTTGGCTCATGCCGTTTTTCTCTCTTTCCCTGCTGATCAGGTGGGTCTGTGTTAATTTCACCCAATTGTGGAGGTTGATTACAGAAACAGACATCATTTATATTGTGAGCTCCTCTGTGTGGCTCTGCGGAGAGAGAGAAAATCACATCTCTCATTCTGGAGCTAAAATAGCATCTTATCCCATCCAAAAACACACGCACACACCCCACGCTCGGTACAGCAGATGGACAATTTCTACATTAAGAAACAGGATTTTATATTCATTGATTGTATTTCCATGAAATGCAGCCTGAGCCCAAATTAAACTGGCAAATACTCAAAAACCAGGGGCTGAATATAGAAAATTACATTTATTTTTATTATATAACAATTTAACTTTTAATAACTTCCTATTTTTATAAATTTCGTTTGCTAAGTTTTATTTCTATTATAAATTATATGTTTGATCACTTTTGAACATTAACACCATTATTAACCTAAAAAAACTGTAAAAATAAATCACACTTGAATGATGCCATTTATATACTCAACTAAAGGATTATTAGGAACACATGTTCAATTTCTCATTATTGTTATTATCTAATCAACCAATCACATGGCAGTTGCTTCAATGTTTTTAGGGGTGTGGTCCTGGTCAAGTCAATCTCCTGAACTCTAAACTGGATGTCAGAAAGGGAAAGAAAGGTGATTTAAGCAATTTTGAGCGTGGCATGGTTGTTGGTGCCAGACGGGCCGGTCTGAGTATTTTACGATCTGCTCAGTTACTGGAATTTTCACGCGCAACCATTTCTAGGGTTTACAAAGAATGGTGTGAATATGGAAAAACATCCAGTATGTGGCAGTCCTGTGGGCGAAAATGCCTTGTTGATGCTAGAGGTCAGAGGAGAATGGGCCGACTGATTCAAGCTGATAGAAGACCAACTTTGAATCCACAACACGCACAACCTTGAGGCGGATGGGCTGCAACAGCAGAAGACTCAACCTGGTCAGTAGCACCTCATTGCAGTACACGAGATCCAGGGGGCGGCGTTGGTTCCTGATCTAAGGGGTGGAGATGGGTAGGATTAGGGGTGGCGTTAGGGATCAGGGCCGGAGATGGGTAGGTTTAGGTATATGTGTACTGCAGTGAGGACCATCTCAACCTGGTACCACTCAACTCTACTATAGGAAAAAGAGTCTACAATTGTCAAGAGCTCACCAAAATTGGACAGTTGACTGGAAAAATGTTGCCTGGTCTGATGAGTCTCGATTTCTGTTGAGACATTCAGATGGTAGAGTCAGAATTTGGCGTAAACAGAATGAGAACATGGATCCATCATGCATTTTTACCCCTGTGCAGGCTGCTGGTGGTGGTGTAATGGTATGGGGGATGTTTTCTTGGGACACTTTAGGCCCCATCGTTTAAATGCCACGGCCTACCTGAGCATTGTTTCTGACCATGTCCATCCCTTTATGGCCACCATGTACCCATCCTCTGATGGCTACTTCCAGCAGGATAATGCACGATGTCACAAAGCTCAAATCATTTCAAATTGGTTTCTTGAACATGACAATGAGTTCACTTACTAAAATGACCCCAAAGTCACCAGATCTCAACCCAATAGAGCATATTTGGGATGTGGTGGAACGGCAGCTTCGTGCCCTGGATGTGCATCCCACAAATCTCCATCAACTGCAAGATGCTATCCTATCAATATGGGCCAACATTACTAAAGAATGCTTTCAGCACCTTGTTGAATCAATGCCACGTAGAATTAAGGCAGTTCTGAAGGCGAAAGGGGGTCAAACAGAGTATTAGTATGGTGTTCCCTTTAGGTGAGTGTATACTGTACTTCACTTCTTTCTAATACGAGATCTCATATTCTCTGTTCTCTTTAATTAACCATCGTTATACCAAAAATCATTGTCCAACTTTTATTGTCCTCTTGCATCACATACAGTACCATTGTAATGGATTTGGACACTACCATAATATTCTTTCAATCAATGCCATATCATATGAATGATAATCGCACAGTATTACCCGTCTGATTCCATCACAGTAATGCTCAAACTTTCTCCATCACTCTACAGAGAACTATATGCCTGCTTCGTGCTTTAAACCTGCCGTTCCACACCCCACGTGGAGGCCTGCAGCCCAGCTTCAGATTGGTCTGTTTGAAGCTTATCTCTTTTATGTGACATAAAGGCCCTGCAGCACGTCTCTCACTTTGATGAAATCTGGTCAGCAGGCAATGCGACGCGCATCCTCTTTGTCCTGTGTGCTCAGAACACACCGCATCCGCTTCCGCTGTCTTCCCTCAATAGATTGATACCAGGCAGATTCGCCATAAAACAAAAAGCTTCAATGCGACAATGTGTCAGCCCATGTATTTATTTTTCAGAGCGATGATGGCTGTAGGAAGATCTGAAGCGTATCTCTTCCCACCTCCAGATGGATGGTGGTTAATAGTGTGACAATGTGATTGTCCAAAATCAACACAGCACTATATTCCACATCTGAGATTCCTCTCGTGTTTGTTGAGCCACCGGCCCGAAAAAAATATCATACAGTTCTTATTTAGGTTCTTAAGAGCGGGTCCAAATGTTATTTTATTGAATTTGTGGTTCATGTCTTTCAGACATTCTTCTGTCTCCGTTAAACATTCCTTTCTCGCTAGACTAAATTGACCATTGCCGTTATTTATCCGCATCAGCGAGGTCTTCACTGATTCATAGCGTTCCACATTAAGAGTGCCTTGACCCTGCAGACAGATTGAAAATCCCTCAAAATATTTTGTGGAGTGTCTTCACTGTGAAATACAGGTTTCTCTCTTACTTTGACTGTTCCACCTTCCACTAATATATCACAAAGACAAAGTGAGTGCTTGTGTTTCCCACAATGCTATAGTGTTTTGTATTAGTTGCCAGGTCTTTGCTGTCGCTAAGGTAAGTGTTTTTAGCATTTCAATTGGTTGCTATGCTGTTTTGTGTGGCCTTTAAGTCACCCAAGTCTAAACAGTCAAATATCTATTCTATTCTAGTCCATATGCCTTCTTCAATGTAAATCGATAGGATTTTTTTTCGGATAGTTTTTCGAGTCTTTGTCGTTTGTTTGCGTGTTTTTATAAATTTAGTAGTTAGCTACGCAATGGATGAAATATTATTGATATAAAAACTTCAGATTTGCAGACAGGCAAATTCAAGTCGATCATTTACCGCCACCCACTGGCGAAATATGTGATTTGAAATCTTCACTAATATGTAAATTCTTTTGGATGAAGAGTTTAACTTGCGCCAATGGGATGAAACCAAAGTGCGCAATAATAGTTCTACTTGCCTTATTTAATATTACTAGGCTAATTCTATCTGCAAAGTTTGGTGGCTAGAATTTACTAAAGACATTTATTAGCCTAATCCTAATTTGTTTCTAACAATATTTCCAATTAACCACGTGGGCCTACAATTTATTCTTAAATGTCTCTGCCAGCTATTCCTTTAAACATCTCTTTCAGCAGGACTTTCCATGACTTGTTGCATGCATTCATAATAAAGTCATGTTTAAAGAAGAGTAGCATACAGCTGGTTTTGATCACAGAAACATCTGATGAATTTCAAGCATAACTTGCCATACTAAAAAGGTCAAAGATCTGTTTTTCGTGTTAATTACAATAAAACTAAATGCTGCTTCTAATTAGGCTATATGTGGTTGTTTTTCTAGAAACAAATTTGAACCCGTCACATATTCTGATGGAGATTTTTCATTTTAAGCCAAGCCTTTGCTGCCATCTCATGGTTGTTTATAAGGACGTTTCTGGGTTCTGGATCTAAGGACTGCTGACAGTACAGTATCTATGGCGTTCTATCAATATCCACAAAATTAATAACAATAACAATGATAGACCTCCATGAGTCTAAATTATTTACTGTGGTACTTCAGTGCAGTCCTTCCCAAGGAGCATTCTGTTTTACATATAACTTGAGAACGATCAATAGTAGCCTAATAAAGTGCCTGTTAGAAAACAAGTTGATAAAATGGCTTTTGTTGTTTTGAGATTTTTACCACAGTTTTCTCAGAACCGAGCCTCTTCTGGCTTTAAAATCCCACTCTTAAAGACATCTGGAGGAGAATATACCCAACATAATAGAGAGAAAGCCAGACAAGGAGAGAGAGTCTGAACTTCTCAGGTAATTGCCAGGTTGGCCTACATACCTGCTCACTTGCTTGGTTGGTCTGGTACTGGGTCAGTTCACACAAAGATAATCAATTCCACTGGCTCTGATGGAGTGGGGCAGGTTATAGTCTAGTATGTATTTTAACGCCAGACAGAAAAGCCTGAAGCCTGTTTTTTGTGTAGGTTTTTTTTTTTTTTTTTCTGTGGCCCATATAGGCTACACAGAGAAACATAAAGGTCTCAATGTTGCAGTGACCAACTTTTTAATAGTTTCAAAAAGACTGAGTTAAACATCACATGCAAATCAATACTATCATACAGAGTATGGTTTGTCTTTGTATTTGTCCTTCTACATCATTTCAGACCAGATCAATTAACTGATTCATTCAAAAGATCAAGCTCATAAGAAAAATGTAGTCATCTTTACTTCCGTGAATAAGCGGTGGAGACATGCCATGGATGTTAATATTTTCAGTAATGTTGAATCTGTTTCTTAAACAAACCTATACATTTTCAATAGAATTGGAATATAGTGCACAAGTTATAAGGACTACTTTTATGTTGCTTGTATGCTTTTTGAAGCTTGAAAGATTGATCTGTTGGTGTTCTTAACCAGAATGAAAGTGAATTTTGGAATTCAAACATTAAAGAAATTAATTAGCATAAGCTCAGCCAGGAAGACTCAATTGTTACGTCATCTAACCAATCGTGTTCTAATGCTCGTAGCATAAAAGATCGGTACTTACTCATGTCTGAGTTTGCAGATGCTGACGCCAATATTCACCTCCATCCTCCCCACCACCACCACCACCAAGACAGTTGCTTCCCCTTTATCCTCCCCAACACCAGCAGGATGGTCCCTTCCCAGACCTCCCAGGGGGTCGGCTGCACCCCTTCGTCTTTAGGTAGGAAATGCAGAATCTGTTACACTCGGATTGTGAGTTACGGATGGGGCCTACGCTAAATAACTTTATAACACAATATTTGCTTGCTGGGCCGTTATTGATTTTATGCTTTGTTTATGTCATTTTTCCTCCAGAGACTTTCTGGTAGAACTAGTGTGCAAGTGATTTTATAGTTTCAGCGCCTGCAATTCACCTCCTGTCCATTGGTAGGCAGTACAGCACATGACTTATGATAAAGTTATGACTGTCAAAGTTTTGCACATAGACAGTATAAGAAGTGGACAGAGCCATCTCATTGGAACTCAATTGAGACAAGTGAAGCCCATTTTTAGCGATTTTTTTTAGGACTTCCGTTCCTGACGCGCAGACTCAAACCGACTCAAACAGAGCTTGACGGCGTTATGACGCAATCGTTAGCCTATATTTGCAAAAAAACTGCTTCTACGGGGCCATAACATAAGCTACAAGGTAATGGCACATTTTATACATTCTCGCATTTCTTTAGAAATAAATAATGGGCAAATGGGGTCTTCACATGCCTCAGATGTAAAGTTATTCGCTGTCAAAGTGACGCCAAAATGAATGGGAGTCAATGGAAATGCTAACTCAAGTGAAGTTCTGCTACAAGATGGCAGCACCCAGCCGGCTTCAATTTACGGTCGATGGATTACCCCCTTGGTTTTACAGGACTGATGCAATAAACAACAGAAAACCATTAGGTTTAAGAGACTCTACTACTTTATTTAGAAATATCATGGCATGTTTTGAGGTATGTAAATAAGGTACATGCACTACCGTTCAAAAGTTTGGGGTGACACCCAAAGGTGTTTTAAATGTTAATTCTATAATGCTCACCGAAGCTACAATTGTTCGATTAAAAATAGTCAAAACAAAAGTATTGTAAAATATTAGCATTAGAATAGATGCAATGGTTATGTAAATGATAAATACAGCTGTACTATACATAATGTTCAATTTTAACACAAAATGAAAATGAGTTTAAGAAAAATGTATAGGTTTCAATATTCATACTACGTTTATATGAGTCAGTAAAGCAATGACATTCGGTTCTATTTATGTAAGGAATCATAATTATGCGATCGTATTATTTAACGCGCTATTGCTATGTTATGAGATATCAACCACTGGTCGATAATGTTTGTATAAACTGAAAGTAACAACTGGTAAAATGTACGCCTATGTCATAAAAACCATATTCTCTTCTCAGCCATGTTTACAGTCCGTGAGCGAAATCCCATCCGTTTTCTGATTCTTCATTTCGCAAGGATTCCTGGGTAGTTATAGTGCATGGAGCCTGCATCTATCCGGGCTTCGCGGAAGACCGCTTCAAGGGTACAAAGGGTAAAATGCTAATGGGGGAAGGCCTGTATGGACTCGTAGACTCGGCGAGCATGTGCAATCTTAGTCCATGAGACCGAAAGTCCGAAAGAGTGCATAAATCCTGAGAGGCTCGCTCAACCAGAGTTCAGCTAATTCAGACGAGGAAATGTCATATTATTAGATAAAAATTCCAAATCCAATTATATGTGAGGCTGTTTGAGGGCAACGTACCAGGGGGACACAATTACAATTTCCATAGAAGAATAGGAGTAAGAATCCTGATGTAATTCTCAGCAATCAGGAGAACTTCCTGAGCTTCCAAACCGTTTTAGCCAGGCTGAAGGAGTGTGTGTGTGTGTGTGTGCGTGTGTGTGTGTGCGTGTGTGTGTGTGTGTGTGTGTGTGTGTCTGCAGGTAATGAACAGTGCTGAGGCCAGCTGAGCAAAGTTGAAACTTAATCTGAAATAAATAAAGAAATGAAAAACAAGCCCTGGTGGCTTCCCTTAAGCCACATTTAATATTAAACATCCCAAAATACTGCCCAGGTGTAAACAAACTGACAGATTCATTACCATACTGCTGATACAGGACCCGTCTTTTCAAGGGGTTATGACTCCCTAAAACTACATTTCAACTAAAAACTTTCTCATGCTTTGACTCTATCAGAAGAAGTTCTTGAGGAAGAGCTTCTAAAAAGCATCAAGGACAACATTTTCTTGCATAGAAGAGGACTCCAAAATGACTTTACATTATGAACAGCGGAGACAGCTTTAGCGTTCTTGTTATCATAGTTACTGAGTAGAGCCTATTTGCACAGCAGTTTAAAAAAATGACTGCTAATCATTATGGAAGATAATCTGTGCCTTATTTTGATAGTCATTTCAGAGGAACATTGTTAAAAACACTCATAAAGTTGTTTTTCATTAGAAACCTGCAGAAATTGTTTTGAAATTAAGCATGAAATTACTACTTTTGATGACGCTTAAATCTTCACTGGAAAATAAAGCACAGGGATTTGTTGAGAATAAACTGCTAGGAAGAAAAAAATATATTCTAAACTGGGCAGAAATTGTTAGTCAAATTTTATGTTAATGTTTTAAGTCTTGAGGGTGCGATCAATTAGTTAATTGAGATATGTTAAAGGCAATGTTTTTGCGCACACAAACACTTCAACATTATATATATGAAGAGTTCAGATGCAAAAGCCTCTAAATTTGAAATTTTCTTCTAAAATGACCATTTTTATCAAACTTGTATATTTAAGTTCAGTAATTTCACTTAAATGACAATTAATTGGTAATCTTCATTGCCATTTAAGTGAAATTACTGAACTTAAATATACATTTTTTTGATAAAAATGATCATTTTAGAAGAAAATTTCAAATGGCACTTAGAGGCTTTTGCATCTGAACTCTTCATATATAATATGACAGGATGAGAATGAGATGGTCAACCCTCATTCTGACCATCTTAAATGATCTGTTT
The DNA here is from genome assembly GCA_038021265.1 of Cyprinella venusta. Taxonomy (NCBI): domain Eukaryota; kingdom Metazoa; phylum Chordata; class Actinopteri; order Cypriniformes; family Leuciscidae; genus Cyprinella; species Cyprinella venusta. The sequence goes on along the minus strand of CM075870.1, from coordinate 14,839,758 downwards.
TTAAGGAGAGGCTTCTTTAAAAGGGGACATATCAAGACATATCAATCTTTTTCCATGTTTGAGTGCTATAATTGGGTCCCCTGTGCATCTACCAACCCTGAAAACGTGAAAAGAGCTAATTTTGCAATCTGATTTTGCTCCCCTTCCTCTGATGTAGGAAGGAGTTACAGACGAACACAGAACACTATTTGACCAAAAAATGTCACAGATGTCTTATAAAGACCTCAGAACTGCCAACTTGTGTAAAAGTTAAACATGACAGTGCATGCAAAGTCGAATCAATGTAAATCCACAACTCCATCGGTGCATCCACTAACCATTCAGGTAGTTGAAACACTACCTGAGTGTATCTATGTATTACTTCACGTGAAAATTCTCGCCATTGGATCTCATTAAACGATAGCTGGACATCGGTATGTAATTTTACATAGGTTTACATCTGATTTATGATTAACATTGTATAACGAATGTGCTATTTGGTCTGGCCATATGTATTCTAATGTAGTTGGTAATCTATTCACACAGAAAAAATGTACATTACTGTACATATTGCAGAAATACTGTAGTATGTATATTACGGTAGTGTCATTCTAAATTTAATCAGTCTCAGAAAAGTCTTAAAAATCTATTAAACTTGTTGGCACACAAACTCTCTAAAGAATATTAAAGTACAAACACACTTTCATACTGTTACACACACACAGACACACATTTAATGGTCTAATCTGAAATGAGCTTGGTTCCAATACTAAGCTTATATCGATTTAAAAATTACATTAAATCATATCTTTATTTCAGGAGTGATTCAGTTTCTAAGGATATAGAGGGGTGTGCGGAATAACTCCTTCATGGGCTCATGGTTTCCTTTTTCTCTCCAAATTATTTGTTAAATCAACCTGGTGGAGCCCAACAGTATGAAGTCAATTTTCCATATTCTAATTCAAAACTGTCCAGACTTCTTCTTTAGTCAAGTAAAAAGAAAACTTTTTGGTGAATCTCTTGAGTCAGAAACGGTCTGGCCCAGAGGGGGAAAAAAAATGCTCAGTAGTTGCTTTTCCTAAATGTGAGCGATCCAGAGTCTAGGTAAGAAGAAAAATCCGAGCTCAGTGTGTGTGATGTCGCTGAGATCTCTTCTAAACTTTAAAGGAGATCGTTGTAAGAGTGTTAGAGTTTTTTTTTTTAAATCAGGAGACAAGTGTGAGAAGCAGGAGACTCAACCAAAAGCAAACGTATAACCTAATTTTTAGGAGAAAAATTTGAGACGTTAAAGAGATCTAATTTTTCTAATCTGATTTTTCTTTCCTCTGGGGCATCGAGTGGACCAATCAGCCAATGATTTGCCGACTTCATTGCTCCAGAAAATATTTGAGGCTAACTGCAGGCAAGATGTGAAAATGAGAGGCAAATGCTGTATTTACATTTGATTGACATAAACAAATTGCGCTCCGAAGGCTATGAGCTCGGCAACAGGTAATATATCCGCAGTCACTCACGGGAGGGAATTGTGTTTTCGCTGAATATTCACTGGCACAGATACGGATTATGCCACGCAGGTTATTCGTAATGCTAAACATCCCTTAGGGCAAAGTGTTGGCTGATATATTTCAATAAGGAGACAAGGATGTGCTACATTTCCGTCTGTGATAGAGCCTTTCCAGCTTGTCTGCAGTTTCAATTTGCATTCCCTAATGCTGTTGTTTGCTTTCCAGATGCCTGGAGCGCCCACCCACCCCCCCCTCCCGCCATTGTCAGCCGACAGGCCACGGATCACTCCCTCTCCTAGACCGACCCCGCCTGTCCCCACCACACACATACATACACTCTGATTGGCCCATCCATCAGCTCTCCAACAAGCACTGAATCCAGGGACTTAGGGGAAAATGAAAAATCATTGACTGAGAAATTGGCAAGTAACAGGACCTCACTGCAGTTTAACAGGATCTCAACACAGTTTGATAGCGATTCAGAGTCTATGGGACGGAAAATGGAAATATGGGGGGAAGAGAGAGAGAGAGAGAGAGTTTAATCGAGTCTGCCCTCTGTGGCCCTGTTTTGAATATCAGATTAAGTATGAAAATGAGCAGCTGTCTTTGAAATATTGTGAAGAGAAAAACAAAGAGAGCGACTGTTCAAGAGCTGGCTCTGTGGTGCGTTAATAAAAAGATGCAAATAGTACGGCGCTTTTTATCAATGCATGTCATTTCTTCAACATTTGTCGTATGCTTGAAAAGCATCAAACGAGAAAATAGTTCCTGTTATTGGGAAAAATAATAGTGCATATATAATATAACTAGATTTGACTTTTTTGGGGGAAAGATGTGGTACTTTCTTGTGCAAAACTTCCTATTCTGGAAGGTTCTAAGTGATTGCATACTGGACACCCATAACATTTTGGATTTAGATCATTTCCAGCTCCTTTTATTGTCTTCATGTGAAAATCATGAGCCTGATTGCTTTACAAGTAATAGTACATTAGCACAATAGTCACATGCTGACCAGCGACCATTAAGAAGAGCCAAGAGGTTTGTTGAAATCTCTATACCCAGGTATGAGCAATAGTAAAAGTACTGTGTGCCTTAAAACGCTAGGGTTGTTTTCACCCAATTTTGGGTAAAATATGGACAAACTCAGCCATTTTGTAAAATTTTTAAATTACATTTTTAACCCAAACTTTGGGTTTATCCATATTTTACCCAAAATTGGGTGAAAACAACCCAGCGTTTTTTAGAGTGCATGAATAAAAGACTTTTCCAAATCGGAACAAACTCATTATGGACATTTTATGAGGACAGAATCTTTTGGCATGGTATTGTGAATGGCCAATTACTGTATCTCTCTAGACCCAGCAATGCAAACTCCTAAAGTCCCCCTGTGGGGAAAACCAAGCTTTTAATGTTGTTTATATGTCTATGTGGAGTTTTTAATATGGCTATGCTTTCAGATAATCCATGTGTCAACACCATTGCTGAATATTTTCTCTTTAAAACTGGGGTCACAAACTACTTTGTACCCAATCGCGTGAATGAGTGGATCTCTGAGCTGGTGTGAGTGAGTAAAGGGGGGGCTGATTTGCACATTCATAGAACTGCTTATATTAAATGAGGCAAGGGTGTAGAGTTACATTCAATTTATTTTAAGGCATGAAGAGAAAAAAGTTCAAATATGTCATTTTGTTGATCAAAGATGAGTTTTAAGGGATACAATTATTGACTACAGGGGGACTTGAAGCGACAACTCTAGCTTGACTGAACAACATCCATGGAGCCAACAGAACTTTCTTTGAATTGCTAATCAGAAACTGGCAGTGTCCCAGTTCTTTGTTCTCCTCTGATTGGTGGACCCTCAGGGTCATGTGCAGCGAGCGACATATTCTGTATCTCTGAGAAATAGGAAAAAAATTTTATGAGCAAAGCGTTTAATATCTGGCTGCTCCAGAGTGACCTTCAACGCAATTAGTTTCTGGTGTCAAAAAGTCACTTTGGAAAAGGTGTCTGCAAAATGACATGTAACCAAGAAACTAAAAGTGTTTCAACGGTGAAGCTTGAAATGTCTAGGTCAAAGAGACAAAATTTTAATTTCCGAATATTATCCTTTTAACACAGCATAATTGACGATGATTGCATATTTCGTTGTTTGTGTACTCCAAAACCGTTAATACTAATTTATACGGGGTGAGTAGCAGACTCCAAAATAAGTCATTTTTTTCAAGTCAGTTCAACACAATTTAAGTTGAGATGACTTAAACATTCAAGTTGACTGTACTTAAAACTTTAAGGCAGCAACTTTTTACAGTGCATCATCCACTATGTGGTTTACAACCTAATGTGGCATCACCATCAGCAAAGTAATATTAGAGTGCTTTAGTTTGTTGGAAAGGCTGTTCACTTTAGAGCCAATGGGTGGAACTTGACATCCAGACACCCTTAAATCTAGCTATAACCCCCTAAACCTAATTAGATTAAACTCCACCCATTAGATCCAGAGGTGGGGCTGAACTATGGTCAAGTTTTGGCTGGGTTTTGATTAGCAATTGGCCTGTTTTGTTACGCAAACCTGGCATCCCTGGTCATTTGGCTCTACAGTAAGCACCACTTGGTTTGTTCAAGAGAACAGAGTGTAGTTCAGCTTTTTCCAATTCAATGAATTACCCAGTACACAACTGTGCAGAGTTCGTTAAATGCAGCCCAGGCTATATGAACACACCTGCCTGAGGTCTGCCCTGCAGGCTAGTTTCAGGCTTACAGTAGCAAAAAGATAAAAGCAACATTTCTTTAGAAGTCAGAGTATTTCATTTTTAAGCATTTCTTAAAAAGCTAAACTTTTTAAAACCGCTGTCAGAATCGGTCTCTGGTGTCTTCGTAGATTAATATTTCATTTCACCACAACAGTATCAAGTCTGCTGTTTGCAAAATGACGTCTGGTGTCAAGCTCTGACATTTAGTAGCGCGCTCCTGTCCTCGAGCCCTTTTGCATGCTGTCATGGAGATAACAGGAAGATTATGGGATGGCCGAGTGGTGAGCGTAGTGATGTGAAGCTAGTGCTGTGTTTCTGTGTGAGCGAGGACTCGAGGAGCCAGTCACTAGTAAAGGTCTCAGCTCAAATCAGAAGGTCAATGCGTTGGCTATCATCCTGCCTGTCTATTCTGTTTACGTGTCACTGGCTGTAGTACCGTCCGCATTTGTGTTCTCCACAGAACACACTGACAACAATTAATATTTGAATATACAGCTGTAATATATCGTACAAAATGGGGCTGAAACATTAACAAAAATTGTTGTTTGAAAAAACTAATTTGCATAACAATAATGTGTTATGAGCGAACATTTTGGCATTTTGCCACAATTGACCAATCAATCTATCAATTCTAATATTAAATTGGCTTACTAAATCACTGTCTCCTCTCCACCAATAAGCTGATGTGCGTTGGGTATGTGTGTATGTAAAGCACTTTGAGTACCCAGAAAAGCACTATATAAATGTAACAAATTATTATAATTATAAATCAGTCAGAATAGATGAGACGAGACAGATAGCTAAATATTATGGAAGCTTGCTTTCACCATGGAAAAAAATAAGGGTAATTGTGAATAATTATCTTGCAATTCTGACTTTCTTTCTAAGCAATAGTCAGAATTGTGGAAAAGGGTTCCATTTTGTAAGAATACGCTGTTCAATTTGAATTGTTGTGTATGTAGAAAGTTTCATTTTCATCAGAATGCTGTAATTACTTCAGACAACAATTGTGCTATTATTTTGAAAATTATATTGACTACTTTAGAAGGCAATCAAAGCTAAACAGCAACAGATGAGTGGGCGTGGTTTATAAATAGATGCCAGAGAAGTTGGGCATGATTGGAAAAAAACTTTCTGGATGTTCACTCTGCTTGAGAATGTGTGTGGATTTACCCTGCCTTTTAGGCAAAACCTGGGGTAGGTGTCATTTTATATTGTTTTTAATGCAGTTTCATTTGGTGAATGTGTTTCTAAAAAGAATTTGATTACTAATGGTACAAATTAGTTTGGTTGATTAATTTCAGGCTTGATTTTCATACTGTTTAATATGTTTGCATATGTTTATATGACATGATTAATGTGCAGAGTGTTTATAAGTGCCATTGCATTGCATGGATTTAAAAAAAAGGATTTTGAGTGGCAGATTTTTGTGTTGAAATTGTATTTGCACTGTTATGGGTTGGTTTTACGCTCATGGATGTGGAAACAAAAGTGGAATAGTGCACTTTTTAGTTATAAACTAGTTTAAACCACCCGGGGTTAATCAATATTAAGTTATTTTACCTATAGCTTTATCTTATACATTCAGAATTCACCTGTAGTTCTTGTTTTAAAATCATCAGTACTGAAAGTTTAGTTTCAGCTGTGTAGTGTACTGGGAATACAGGTTTTTTGAACATTTGCTTGCTTGGATTTAAAATGAAATGGTTTTGCAAAGCCTGGCCTTACTGATCAAAACCTGATTCTTTAAATCCATTCTAGCATCTTCTTTGTTCAGTGTACGCCTCAATCTCTCTCTCGTCAGCCCCTCATTTCCCAGTCCTGGCAGCTCCACTCTTCAGCCTAATGACACTGTAATTGAGCGTTACCCAGATAGCCGAGGCGTGATAATGGAACAGCTCTGTGCTGCCGGAGCAATCTTGAGCTGAAATGATTTGTTTGTCTAAATGCTCATCTCTCTTCTTGGGCCGTGTGAATGAGACTGTCTGCTCTTGTGGCACGTCAGTGCTAGGCCTTTTCTCTCTAGATCACACACCTACTGTACTGCATAGGCAAAGAGATAATGCTTTATATCTTAGAAATGGTTTTTGAGAACTCTACTGGAAAATTCTGGTTTAACTTGATTTAGGTGGTCATTTATGTTCCAATCCTTGTCCAAGATGGGCTTTCAATCTGATCTGTCATTGAGATAGATAGAGAGATACCTGCCTTATAGGGATAGTTCACGCAATTCTGTCATCATTTACTCTGCCTCAAGTTGTTCCAAACCTGTGTGATTTTTTTTTTTTCTTCTATACTGAACACAAACGATATTTTAAGAATGTTGGTAACCAAACAGTTGATTTACCCCATTGATTTCCATAGTCTCGAAAAATAAAAGGAAATGGGATCTCATCATCTGTTTGGCTACCGACATTCTTCAAAAAAATCTGCTTTATGTTTCAAGGGACTTGAAGTTTGTCTAGATTACTCTGTCAGACTGCAGAAATGTCACAGAAAAGGTTTGTCTTTGTACCACCTAGACGCCGACTGATTGGTATCACATTCACAGAGGTATTGAAATGCTTTTCTTTATAAGTCCTAACAATTGATATGGATAATGCCATGCATATACCAGTGATACTCACAGTAAACTGACCAAGGGAGACATTTTGAGTTTTAAAATCAACATGAAATTAAACGTACTTTCCTGGACTTGTCCATGATTAACAATTGGTGAATGTTTTTCCAAAGAAGAAAACAAGTCTTCATAATTTATACATTTGTCAGACAAGAATAGCTAAGCTTTGCACATGTTCGTATAGTTATTAAAGGTTATAAATTCAAGCCATACATTTTGCCCACATGTGTGTTCCCTGAGAATCAAAATCAGTCATCATGCTCTTCCACTTTTCCCAATCCGATCTTCAATTCTCAATGAATAAAGTCAAGTTTATGCTTGTCCTTTTTGGTGCATTAATTTAAAAACAAATACCATTTCATTTTGACTTTAAATTATATAATATTCTAATGTAAAAAACTGACTTTAATATATAAATCACAGTAAAAGGTATCTGTTGGGTTTCAGATGGTTCAGATCTCAGATTTTTTAAATAAGAGAAATGGAGGTATGTTTTCATTGTGTCGGTAGATAAGAGTGTGATTTAATGGTTTGACCCTTCACCTCAGACATATGCTGTGCTTTATCAGTCAGAGCTCAGCTGCTCTCAGAAGACCGCCAGCTCAGAGAGGTAAAGTTCAAACGCTTTTCAGGAAGAGATTAGGGCAAGCGTCTTTATGTGTCATGGAGATGTGATAAAGCTTTCTGGCAGGGCGAGTTCTTGCTTTGCTCTTCAGAGGCTGTAGGTAGACTCCTGTGATGGTGGAGTGGGTGAGTCTAGGGATTTAATGGGGATCTGAAAAATAAGTGAATCAAGCTTTTCTCTGAATTTTCATTGGGAAAAGTATTTATCTAAGGAGCTTTGTGTGTCTTCACAACTGTCAGAAGAAAATAAAGAATGTTGTATTAATGCAACTGTTATCTCTAGAACATCAGTCTCTCTTAAGGGGAAAAACTTTGGAAAGGTTTTTCCCCTTTACAGAGAAGCCTATGGATGAGTGATCCAGCTCTCAAATTTAATCAAAAATATCTTAATTTGTGTTCGAAAGTCTTACAGGGTTGGAACAATATGAGGGTGAGTGATTACTGACAGAATTTTCACTTTTGGGTGAGCTAACCCTTTAAATGAGTTAGAGCTTTGTGGTAGATTCATGTCTGTATAGTACAACTCTTATTTTTAATGAGAAAGAAGAGTGGTTGTCATGATACTGACGGTCAGTAGTGTCCGGGGTTTCGGATGCCCCACCGCCTGTGATGAGAAGACCAACGCCTGTGAAGAGACGACTCAACGCCTGCGATATGTTATGGGGCTGTTTTAGACATAAATAATATTTATATTTAATAGTTATATATAAACAATATGAATGTAAGCCAGAGGAGAACTGGCCCCCGACTGAGCCTGGGTTCTCCCAAGGTTTTTTCTCCATCCAATCTGATGGAGTTTTGGTTCCTTGCCACTGTCGCCTTGCTTTTGGCTTGCTTGGCTTGCTTAGTCGGGATTATTTAGGATTACTTAATATTTAACAATATTTTCTATCTGTGTTGTACTACTTTCATGTTATCACTGTGAAGCTGCTTTGATACAATCTGTATTGTGAAAAGCGCTATATAAATAAATGTGACTTGACATGTGACTAGTGTCACTAGCTAATTAAAGAAACCGTCCAAATGGGTAACCTTCTCCAAAAAAAAAAAAAAAAAAAAAAAAAAAAAGTTATTTGACACACATTTGAGGTGAATGAAACACCAATTAACCCTGAAAATGGTTAATGACCTTAATTATAAATGTTTTATGTGTTTAATTTTAGAAAATTCATTATTCATTGTGGGTCTGATAAATGGCTCTGCTTTTCCTCCGAGTTAATTGTATGATGTTGGGGAGATTTGCATTGCATTAGCCAACACAGAGAGATAGACCCATATTTTCTGTAGCCTATATTTAATTTTCATGTGTCACGTTTACTTATTTACCAAGTCCACATAATAAGTTATTTGTTTTCATCCACTTATTATTTATTTCTTTATATTTAAATAAGTATTTTACGTATAAAAAAGAAAGTGTACGTGTTTTGTGTGCTTTAATTCAACATTTTAATCACCTTTTTGAGTTAATTGAAATGGTCATGTATTCGACAAATACATTTTGAATTGATTTTTTTTTTTAAATTACAAAAATAAAATGAAAGCATGTATTAATACAAATTGTATGCCAACGTCCAGGAAACTGTTATTTGTGTGTCTCTCAGAGTCAGAAATGTGTCTTCACTTTCTTTAATCATGAAATAAACCTCCCAGCAGGACCCAGAGATTGAGCTGCGCGCGCTGTCACATTAACTGTAAGAGATCTCGCTGATCAGGTGCTCGGTGCTGGAGGATGTTATGCCTATGAATGAAGGTCAGAGGTTGACTGCCTCCTGCCACCTGCACACCTTCTGTTAGACTGTCAGCTCAGAGTCTCAAATGGTGACAGGATGAAGTTAACGCTCATTAATCCAACAAATCCAATAAACGAAAGATCTCCATGACTGCTGCTGCGAGACTAAGATGGCAAACAGGGGCTAAGTTTTAATTATGAAAGCTTCAAGGCTTGTGTATCGCATGCAGATACACATTCAGTAGTGGGGGACGTTACTTGCAGTAACACATAATTGGCTTTACTCATAGAAGTGTTACTTTTTCTGGTAGTCTCATGTAGACAGATCTTCAGACTGAACTCTATCAGCAGTTTTCGTTGACCAAGGTCTACCCAGAGGTCGTCTGACTGACATGAAAAGCAACCAATGAGAGTTTGATTTATTCTGGTTGAAGTTGTGTGTCTGACTCGTGTGTCATTTTGGTCTCCTGTAGCCAGACTAACAAAGTAATAGGAACGTGTAATTTATTGCACAACTAGTCTTTACATCGTCAAATTAGCACCATAAAGAGAACGTCTTGGTTACAACTTGTTACGTGTTACGTCTCAATTGGGATCCCACTTCATCTGTATGTTCCGACGTGACGTAGAAAGAGAGCTACTGAAAGGGAACTTCCGATTGGGTAGAGCGGTCCGGCTTGCATTCACATGATTTGTTGAGATGAGAGGTAATTCGCGTAGTGCAATGGCATTACTAATCACTCAGACTGGCAATGTATGAGAAGTGGTAGTATGTAAGTAAAAATGAAGGTACCACTGGCTTCGGCTCTGCGTGACTGCGCATGAATATGGTTCTTTCTCATAACTAAAAGAGAGAAAGAGACTATTCTACCGCTCATAAACCATTCCCTAATATGCTTAACCAGTTTAGATGGAAAGGATCTCAAGCTGACTATTGCAGCTGTTCCTACTAATATACATGGCATTTCTAGAACAGCGCTACAACAACCATTATGAAATTAGTCTTTACAATGAGCTTTGTCAGAGAGCCACTTATGGTGATTTATCTGTTCCATAAAATACCTTACTCTCCTGTAGAGTAATGAAAAACAAAAAAACGTCTCTGTTACTTTTACAGCGTTTCAAATCCCTCAGTTCGAAAAGCCAACCCAATGTTGATTCTTGTTTTATTACGAGCTCTGTTGCGTTGACAGCAGATGTTCGGCTAATTACATATGGGTTGGAAATACAGGTGATTTTCTGGAGGTTGGAGATTTAGCATGCTCTATGTCAACTTTTCTCACTCGTTGTGACTGTAACCTTCCTATGCCACTCCCACTATACACGTGTCAAGTAGCCGGACCAACTTTTCTCTATTTTCGGATGTGACGAGACCCACATGGGCAAGTGACGTAGTATACTTAATTTCCTGCAAAATTCTTGGGCTTTTTTATTGATAAAATTAAGACCTTTACACCACACTTTTTTCCCTTATTATTTTTTACCTCTAACTTTTGCCAATTATGAAGATATTTGTACCCCGAGGAGACTCTGATCCATTCAGACTTGAAAGAAACACATTAGTATATGTATCTTAGCACAGCCTCATGATCTTTGGAGACTTTGGTGTGTGTGTGCTGTGTGTTTGAAGAGAGCCCATCTGTCTGTGTGTCGAGTAGATTAATAACTCCTCTACATTTAGCCACAGTCTTTTGGGCTCTCTTTTTTGCCTCTGTAAGTTTGTTTTTACCTTATTTACTGCAGTTATTAAGCTCTGGGTTAATCATGTATTTGAGGTGGATCAGCCCAGACTGTGTCTAGAAGTTTCCTGTGTTTTACAAAACTGCTTCAGTCACTTAATTCACAATATAATGCATTGAAAACTGCTAAGAATTCACTCAGACCAACTCTCAGAATGGTCGGAGTTTGTGTGAAGCAGTGACCTGTGAAAGCACAGTCCTGCTCATGTTGACCTACTTTAAAAAACACAAGCCAGCCCACACTTCTGCTGCAGGTTCAATTACCAGTGCAGCCTTACATAGATTGTTCACCCAAAATGTTTAATTCTGTCATTTTAACCATGTGTCTTTCCAAACCTGTTC